>JAMXBD010000333.1:600000-1146616 GCA_024138025.1 Combretum micranthum | reverse complement strand
TCAGAGGAACACTTCAGTATACATTGAGTAGATCAATAGCTTTAGCATTTCATAGAGATTTGTGAGAGATTTTGAAGCTTACAAGAATTTGTAATTGAAGATTGTAATATTTGAATTGGTGATATCTGATCTCTTTTCTTATGCAATTCATTTATATTATTTCTTTGTTCATAATGATATCAATTGCATATTCTTATCTGATTATTGAATCATCAATCATGAGTAGCTAAACTTTTCCTTGTGGGAAGTAATAAAACTCTAATCTTGTTAATATGATTTTTGAATTTATATTATAGGATTGTTAGAATTATGGAATATTTGTATTGAATCCTGATTATCTATTTCATTTCTGTTTGAAATTGAATTGATAAGAATTTTGATAATTTGGAAGAATAATTAAGGTTCATAGGAATTCATGAATTAAAATTAAACAACAATTGTGGAAGTGGCGGAGTTTAATCTGATTTAGAAATTGTCCCATGTAATTCATGCAATATTTTATTGTAATTTCTCACTAAGGAATTAGGAGAAGTTGATTTAGGATATTAGACAATTATAGAATCGGAGGTTTATAATTGTAAATTAGATTCCATTGATAATTTATATAACGAAAGCTAATAGATTATTTTGTGGTTTACTAAAACTTGATAGTTTTAGGTCTTAACAACTTTTTACAACTATCCATAATTCTAATTATTCATATAATATAACTTCAGTATGATTAGCAAAGATTATGGTGGATTCTGCTCCTTCCCACATTTATCTGATATATCTTTCTCACAATCTCATTGCATTCATTGATAGCTATTGTGTTAAATTAAACTTAGTTAAATAGTTCAGATTGATAAAATTTGATTGCCTAAATATTAGTAAAAGCTAATATAGATCTAGTAATTAAATTGGTCCTCATGGGAACGATACTCGACTTACTTTTATATTACTTGATTTGACCTAGTATACTTGCTGGTAGTATCCAAACTCACATTTTATTCAGATCACTTACTTACTACTCACCTACCCGCTTGCTTACTTATGCGCTTACCTCATCTGGCAGCTTGTTGACATATTCGCTTACCTCATCTCGCCAATGGGAGCATGTGAAGAAAAAAAATAAAGAGAAAAAGAGCAATTTGCCTCCTCTTATGATCGAACTTAGGTCTCCCTTATACATGCTTATGACTTATCCATACAAACTGTTGGTCTATGCCTTGTTCTAGTTTGCATAAAAATTGTTTTTAAGGTTTCCAAAATGGGCTCAATTAAATAAGTCCATTTACATAGGGTATTTAATTGGGTCCAAAATAAATCTATAATTAAAATTAGTATTACATCAATCCCAAAAATATTTTTAAAAATTTATTATTATTTTTTTCTTTTTTAATACATTTATAACGATTTATTTTTGTTCTTTTTTTGTTTTCTTTTTTTTTTTTTTTTTTTAGTTTGTGGGCTTAATATAATATTAATTTTTACTATAAATTGAAGTCTTAAATGGCAAAAATGGGGTGTCTACAGGTAGATATAGGCTATATAGAGTAATTAAAACAAAGTGAAAAATTAAGTTAAAACATTTATCTAACGTTTAATTGAAAAAAATACGTAAAATGGCTACAAATGTTTAGACTAAAATTCAATAGAGGATGTAAGAAATTAATAGATTAAAGAAGAGATAAGCATCATGAAAAGTGATGTGGATAGATGATATCATTATAACACTACTACAACAACTGTATTATTATATGTCTTTGATTTCACTTGTTAAATGCTAAATTAGATGCTAATTGGAATCTAAAACTTAATTGCTAGCATCTTCCCAAGGTTGTTGAAGACTTGCCTTCGAATCTGATGGCTCTTCAACAAATTCCTCACCCTTTGGAATGTATTAAGACAAATATAAAATATTAAATGTAGTTGAAACTCCATAATCCCCTAAAAGTTCAAATTTATAAGTATTGTTGTTGATCTTCTAAATGATTTTAAAAGGTCCATTAGCTCTTGATGATAACTTATGTGACTTTATGTGGAAACCGATCTTTACTAAGATGTATCCAAACCAAATCTCTAGTATTAAAAGATTTAAACTTCTGATGCTTATTACTCTGCTATTTTTGTCTCTCTTCATTCTTCTTAGGATACTGAGATGTCTTATCATGTAACTTTTGAATTTCCTTAACTCGCTCAACTCCACTAAGACTTTCCTCCTTTGCTGTAGGTCGTTTAGCTATCAAATCCATAGGCAAGGTAGGATTAAATCCATACACAACCTCAAAAGGAGATTTTCTAGTTGATCCATATGTAGACCTAATGTAGGCAAATTCAATAATAGGAAGACACAAGTGTTATACATTAACTTAGTCCCCAATCTTCACCACATGTCTTCTAAAAGAAACTCAAGAACTTTACATCACTGCCTTAGACAATACTATGTGGCACACCATGCAATTTTACTATCCCAATAAGAATAAGTTAGCAATATACAAAGTATCATCTATTTTATGACATTATAGAAAATGAGACATCTTGTTGAAGCAATCAACAACCACCATAATTACATCTTTCCCTCTCTTAGTCCTAGGTGAACCCAAGACAAATTCCATACTTATATCAACCCATGGTTGTGTAGGTAATGGGAATGACATATATTCTCCCCATAGTTCCTTCTTTCCCTTTACCTTCTTACATGTAGCATATCTTTGAACAATTTTATGAACATCTCTCAGCATACCCTTTCAATAAAAATGCTCCTTTAATACTTCTAAGGTCTTTCTTTCTCTTAAATGCTCAGACAATCCTTATGCATGTACTTCATGTACTAACAATTCTCTAATAGATCTACCGGGAATACAAAGTTTTCCTCCTCTATAATAAAATTCATCGATTGCGGGTTGCAAGACAAAAACAAAATAAAATAAATAAAATCATTTAACAATTGCAGCTCCTTTTGACCTTCTAAACATCTTTTATGTCTTGAATAAATCATGAACTTTCATCTTTGATACTAGGTATGTTTAACTAAACTACAAAAATTATATTTTATATATGGGTGTTTAAACCTAAATAAAATATAAAATTACAAATGATTTTCAGACTCAACCTGTCCAAAGGACTCGTAGGCCCTATTTAATATAAACTATAATAATTCACACATTGTCCATAAAATCCTAGGCCCATGATCATGCAACATGTAAAATAGTTCCATAAAATATCAACCAATCAATTCAAAATAATTATTATTATAACTTTGATATAAACTAAGGATTAATTTAATATTGTGTTATAAACTTGTAACGTTAAGAAACACTATACATTTAATTTTATTCAACAAAATTGCTCACTGCTTTTTCAATAGCTAAAAGATTTAGTGAAGATTATTGTCGTGTGTTAAAAAAAAAAAAGGGAACAGAAAAAAAAATCATAATTCTATGAAGAGTCACCTTCATCCTTTCTTGCAAAATCAGGCTCATTTAATTCAAGATCATTGAAAAGGCAATGTCACCATGAACAAAAACATACAAAATATGTTTCCTTTAAAACATATTTGCTTTCAATTCTAAAAGTTGGTCATGCTTTAAAATATATCTATAGATTAAAACATGCCCAAAATTAAACCCACAAGATATCAATATCATGAATAATTATTCTATGAATCAATTATAGGCTAATATTCATAATATTTTATACGTACACAAGAAGCTCTGATACCACTTTTGGGTTTTGTAATCTTAGAAAATCTAACAATTTTTTTTTTTTAATGACAAAACCTATCTTGCTAGATCTATGTGTAACATGTAAAATAATACATATAACAAAATTAATTGTTGAAACGGTTTATAGAAATTGTACCTTCTCTTGCAAAAGATGTACCTTCTCCTCCTGGGGATGGAGTTCACGTGAGATATAAAACTCACAAAGCCTATTACAAAATCTTTGTTCTATTCACCATAAAGACACTAGTGTTATCCTTCTAACAATATCTACATACACGACAATAAGAACCAATTCTAATCCCTATAGTGCTAGGTAACTTGGATTGGAATTTCTATATTATTTTTAGTGAATAGAATGCTCTTTTCTTTTCTCTTGTCTTTCTCTCCTTTTCTTCTCCCTTGTTATTCTCTCTTTTTAATTCTCCCATATTTATATATACACCTATTTATCTATATATATGGATAAGAGAGAATCGTTTTTCTTAAAGAAAAATATTAGATTTTAAAATCAAATCTATTTAAAATGGCAAGTAATATATTAAAAGATATTACATAAATATTCACTTGACAATAAAATACTCATCATATTATTTAATTTATTTTAGAATAAATAAATAATCCAATTTACTCTAATTATGAAATAAATATTGTTCCAATTAATCGTGTTATTATGTGCAACTCTCTAGGTTTCTATACACATAGATAATGTATTTTATACATAAACCAAGATAACCATCTAGCAATAATTATTTATCATCCCATGAGATAAAATGATTGTGAATCTTAACCACTATAAACCGATAACAACATAATTAAATCTCTTCATCAAAATATCTTGATTAGACCATTGCATTAAAGTCGTCAATGTTTAATCCATTTACTTGGTAATGAGATAAATTAAACTCAATAAAACTTATCATGGCCAGTGAGTATGAGTCACTCTTATCTAAACCAAGTGTTCGATAGATATTATCTCGCTTATTCAAGAGAGTGATGAATTCTATCTTGACTCAATATTATCCTCTCTATATTTCACATTACACCCAATAACCATATTATTTGTAATCTATATTAAGATTACATTTAACGGTATCAAAGTGTAACATTCCATATATAGGATATATAAAGGTCTCAAGTTCAGGAATTATTTACACTCATTCATATAGAGAAGGGACCAATGACATTAAACATGTGGTATTCTCTATTTATGGGTCATGTTCAATGTACCCACACACTTGTATGACTTAGATATCATTCCCTCAACCTAACAGAATGACCTTTAGTTGTACAACGTAATGGTCTAAATATCTATGTCCCTTTTAGATATTTATCCAACCAAGGATAAATTTTAGATAATACCATGTTTTAAAATTCGCACTAATAATATACCTCATTACTATTCCAAACATTTTCTAATTATTTATGGAACTTTATTATAAAATATATGTAGGCAAAAAATTATACAAATACAATAAATACTTGTCTTTTATTAATAATATTAATAAATACATTAAAAGGTGTCCTGGCACATTGTGCATAATTACAACACGAATAACCCTTGGCTGTGTTGGTTAATGGCTTAAGATTACAGATAGTGAATTTGTGATTGTTACATTAATGTCGTGTTGCATGTGAATGAATGTGATGATTGGTCATGCGTGTGTGTTTGTGGTTTTTGTGTATTAGGCTCTAGCTCAATCCTTTTTATCTTTTCAAGAATAGGTGAAGAGCCTTTAGTGTACAACCTTTTAAGATATGATGTATTTGTAGATCATAGGAATGATGGTACTAGACCAGACTTTCTAGTATAATTATAATCAATTGAAAATTTGATTTGAAGTTTGTTGACTTTTCTTTAAGACATGAAGATTAGTATTTTAGATCTTTTGTAATAGACTAAGATTGATTTTTTATTAGGATAAGTATGAGAATGGCTACAATTTATTATGAAGTTTTTATTTTTGAATTATGAAAATTTAATGAGACTATCTATTTAATATGAGTTTGGAGTTAGGATATTAGCATATTTTTTAGCCTTAATGTACCTCCTTCTTGTGTTGACATGTGGTGAGCTAATAATGCACTGAGATTAAGGCATTACATGATAATATAGATTTAAATAATAAGTTATATATAATCTATACATTATAACATGCACACACACTTATATGACTTAATTATTTTGTATAATAAGAGGAGTGATATATATATTATATTGATTATGTCTTTATGACTTACTGATTCTATTATTTATAAATATGTTATATACATGCACATATATATTTTGGGTATTTATTATATATTTTATGGGATATATATATATATATAGATTGTGTCGTACATTTCATATGTACTTTAAATGTTATATATATATATATATGTGTGTGTGTGTGTGTGTTTATATAATTTGTACAATCTATAAATATTAGATATATAATCTATATTTCATAACACACACACACTTACATAAAATATATCCATTGCATGTAACAAATGAACTATAACATACATATATATATATATATATACATATAAAATACGTATTTATGTCCTATAGATTTTATGTATGTATAAATAGGTTATATGTACACACAAATATATCTTATAAATATTTGTCATATGTTATGTAACACTAGAATAGTGTAAATTGCACTAACATGATGCAATATACATATGGGAAAATGTGACAATTGTTGTTTTACTATTCCTATTTCAAAGTTACGATTCTGGTACTATAGTTTTGTAATTAATTTTAGTTAAATCATATTCAAGTAATTATATTTAGTAGGTTCCTTAAATAGACTAAAAAATTGATATATTTGAGTAGTGGCTAATGTCAATTATATTTTGATATGTGTTAGTTGTATTAGATAATTCTTAATAAAACTACTATCTATGTGTAGAGGGCCATTTTAGTAATTGGGCTTTTGGCCCAAAATAATGCTACGGGCTGGTCTTCTGGGCTAGTGACAAGGCTTAGAAGACCGAGTCAAATAAGGGATGTCGTAGGCAGATTTAGCTTGGTAGGCTCGGAACAAGGATCATCGAATTGGTTTATTTCGCTCTCGGCCTTATTCGGATTTCTTGTGCACAAAAAGTAGACTCCAAAAATATATTCATGGGTTAATTTAGGTTTTATTTGGCTAAAATAGGGCTTATTGGAATAAAATGAACCTACTTCTATTTTATATTAAAGATCGGCTATTTTAATAAGAAAATAGGCTTCATTTTTATTATAAAAGCCTTCATTATATTCTAGGCTCATATCCAAAGCCCATGCTCACATACATAAAAGAAAGAATGGATTCTGGCTGTCGAATTCATGAAAAGGATCCAATGGTTGCAAGCAATGCTTCATCTCAACCATCTATCCGGCTTCATCCAACGGCTACTGCTAGCCTCCAACATCTCTAAATAGGATGCTTCTCCTCTCATTTGGGAGCATTCTACAGATTGCTAAGATTGAGAGCATTGTAGATACTCTGCTGAAACATCTCTAAGAAAGATCAAAGCATCTATTCTATCAAGAATGAATCAAGAATGATCGAATCTACTTGATTTGATCTTCTATCATACTCGTGCACTCAAGAAATCAGGTTTACCTGTTCCTCCTCTCACGCCTCTCTCCACGACATCCTACATGTGTCATTAGTTCAAGACTTCTCTCGGGTCAACCGCTACTCACTATCATCGTATTTGATTGACCAACTGCAGTAATCCCACTATACACTATATTTCATAAATAGTTCCATTTATCAAAATTTTATTGTTGGTTACCCACCATTCATTTCTTGCTAGACCACATAGACAAATAAACTAAAAGAAATAAAATGATATCAAAGGTGGGGATATTAAACTAAACTTAGTGAAGAAGTAATGTAATAAACATTACAATGATATTTCCTATAAATAGCAAAAATAAGAGGGGTCAATAACATATTTCCTTCATTGTGCATATTGAACAAACATATATAATTATATTTTAATTTCTTATTTAGGTATACATTATATTATTAATAAGTACATACCTTTTTTTTTTTTTTGCCTACTTAATAAGTACATATACGTTGGAGGAAGTTGAAGACACCACATATTTATTTCATCTATGGATTGCTCATGACCAACTGTTTCATCCGGTCACAAATGAGTTTGACTTTGGTATGATCACTTTGTTTACTCACGATTGTTATTGCTTGGTTTGTAAAAAGGCATGGAATTGTTAACCCCTAAAATATTGATAATTGTTTAGCAAAATCATTTAGGAATTTTTCTAGCATTATTCCCGGAACCTTAGCTTATAGGGCTTGTTTGTACAGTTGGTTTGGTTTTGTTTTCAAACCAAACTGATATAGATATGATACATACGAAAAACTGAAGGTTTTACTCTTAAACTAATCAAACCAAACTAATACTAAACTAATATCAATAAGTTATCGATATAGATCCAATACAGATAAAAATTTGATAATCCAAACAAGAATATACTAGAAATAAGATCAAATTATGCTAAAATAAATAAATTGAATCATAAGCATATAATTAAAATATTATACTCTAAAATATACCCTATACCTATAAAAAACCTTAATATAATTATAACATGCTCTTTACTATTCAAAAAGTTGTGATAAAAACCAATTGAGATGATCTTAAAATAATGACTAGCTAATCCAATTATCAAAATTAAAATAATAAACCCTAGAAATATTGAAAGGAACCTAATGAATTATGTATGCACCAAACAAAAAAAAAAACTTATAAAGATGAACTCAATAAATTTTAAATTAATAACTTACTTAAATATTTAATTCAAACGATTTCAATAACAATAAATTTAAGTATGATTTGATCCAAATATTAATAAAATATATCTATTCACATAATAGAAACCTTATGTGAATAGTTAGTATAATAATAACTACATGCCAACTAAAATAATTCCATGTGAACCGGATGCCATCAAACAATAAAACCTACCCCAGCCATGGTTACCCTTTCTTCTCCCATAGATGCTCAAAATTATTATGGAATGGCTTCACACTCGACACCCACGAAACAAGTATTTGGGACATGATAAATTGTACTTTCAAGTACAAAATACTATACCTACCCAACATAAAGAGTATCCATATCTAAAGTTCTTAATATGGGTTGCTAGACAAAAGACTTCACTAAGAGTATCTACGTATGAGGTTTTTGATATGGGTTTCTAGATAAAGTACCTTACTTTTTGAGATTCTGACGCAGCGAGTTAGTGTGCATAAATAGAGAACACTTAACAAGTGAATCTCAAAATCAAAACAATTGAGCTTAATGCAATATTCAAAGAGAATTCTCTAAACTAGGGTTTCAATATATGATGAAATGCTTTAAGAACATAAGCTAGGGTTTTCGAAGACTATGTATATGAATAGACAAAGTCCTTAAATGAAATAATAATAAATAACTCAGACAAATATAAGCTGGTAATAAGATGGTGGTTGAGGATCACAAATATTGGGTGGCCAAGAAGTAAGCCGGCCCTAGGCTAATGGCCTTCCTCATCAAATCCGATAACTTACTACAGGCTTTCCTTGTCTCTTCAAAGGCCGGCCTTTAAGGCTGGCAACCTTTGTTCTATTGCTTCTTGGGTTATTTGTTGGATGCTTCTTTGCTCATGAACGTGTCGGTTACCTTATCTATATCATTTTCTCCTAATTACAAAAAACTCGACCCCTAGTTCTCATTTGAATATAAAGGTACATCATCAGAATGGTAAAGAAACAAATCAGCAACGTTGAATATCTTCGAGATACCCATGCTGTTGGGAAGCCCAACTAGATATGCATTATCGTTGATCTTCCATATAATTTGATATGGGCCATACTTCTTCGATTGTAACTTACTGTATCTGCCAATTGGTAACCTTTCTCTCCTTAAGAACACCATCACCCTATTCATTAACCTCAAAGACTCGTTTCCAATGATGTTTGTCAACTGTCTCTTTATACTTAACATTAGACTGCTCAATCTTCTCTCGGACCTCAGCTATCACACATTGCCAGTGTTCTGCCATATTCTTCGTTGCAATATCGGATTCCTAACTATTAGGAAGTTTAATCAAATCCAAGGCATGTTGGGGAGTCTTCATATACACCATAGAGAGAGGGGATTTTCATGTTGTCTTGTGAATCGCACTATTGTAGGCAAACTTTACCTGAACCAGTGCAACCTAATGCTTTGGCTTCTCCCCACAAATGCTTCTAATTAGGTTACCTAAGGTTTTATTGGTAACCTATGTCTCTCCATCCATCTGTAGGTAGGCTATACTACTATAGTTCATGAATGAATCAAACATTTGCCACAACGTTCTCCAGAAGTGACTCAAAAACTTGCTATCTCGATCCGATGTTATGGGTTTAGGCACTCCATGCAAACAAACCACTTTTGTGAAAAACAACTTCATTATGGCTTGAGCATTAGCTACCTTCCTGCAAAGGAGAAAATGAGCCATCTTGGAAAACCTGTTAACAATAACAAAAACAGAATCCATGCTTCATTGAGTATAGGGCAAACCCATTATAAAATCCATAGATAAGTCTTCCCAGATGTTCTTTGGAATAGGCATGGTATATATAAGCCGGTGTTTTGGGACTGTCCCTTCACTGTCTAACTCATATAATAGCGTTACACCAGATTACTCACATCTCTCCTTAGATGGGGCTAATAGAATCTCTTACTGACTGCTGCAATAGTTTTGTCTCGCTTTAGATGACAAGCTAATCCACCCACATGTAAGTCGCATATGAACTTCTCCCTAAGAGAAGATTTAGGCACACAAAGTGGATTCCCATGCATCAAATACCCATCATGTATATGAAAATCTCCACTAAGTTGCCTGTTCACACACTTATCCCAAGTCTCTTTGAAATCCACATCATCTTCATATAATTCCTTCAGGTGTTCAAGCCCTACTACCTTAGCACTTATAGTCATAAGCAAGTTGGCTCTCCTACTCAATGCATCAACCACTTTGTTCTATATCCCAGATTTATGCTTCAACCTAAATGGAAACTTCTGTAAGAATTGAATCCATTTGGCATGCATATCTTTGCTTATCTTGGTCTGGCTATTCAACTGTTTAAGGAAGTCACAATCTAAATATAACACAAACTCTCTGCCTACTAGGTAATGCTCCTAAGTTCTCAAGGCACGCATAACAGCATAAAATTTTGTATCACAGGTAGACCAACTCTACCTCGATTTACTCAGCTTCTCACTGAAAAAGGCAATAAGCCTCTTCTCCTGAGATAAAATAGCCCCAACTCTAAACCTGCTCGCATCATAATCTACCTCAAACAACTTATCAAAATCCGATAATGCTAAAACGGGTGCACTACATAATTTCTCCTTCAAGACTACAAAACTACCTTCAGCCTCCTCATTCCATTGGAATTTACCCTTTTTCAAGCACTCAGTTAAAGGAGCTGCAATCATGCTAAAATGTCGAATGAACCTCGTATAAGAACTAGTTAAGCCAAGAAAGCTTTATAGTTTAGTAACTGACTTAAGGATCAGTCACTCTTTAATCGCCTTCACCTTATCCTCATCCACTTGAATCCCATCACCATTGACAACAAAACCTAATAATAGCAACTTCCTAGTCATAAATAAGGGCTTCTTCATATTCACATACAATTTACCCTGCTACAAAGCTGTCAACACTTCCTTCAAATGCAAAATGTTTTCCCCTTCATACTTACTATATACAAGATGTTATCAAAATAAATAACCACAAAATGACCAATGAATGGTTTTAATACTTGGTTCATGACACGCACGAAAGTGCTCGGAGCATTCCTTAACCTAAAGGGCATGACCAGCCACTCATAGAGGACATCCTTTGTCTTGAAAGTCGTCTTCCACTCATCCCCTCGCCTAGTCCTAATTTGGTGATACTCGCTCCTCAGATCAATCTTCAAAAATATCACAGCTCCACTCAACCTATCAAGCATGTTCTCCAATCTAGTAATCAGGAACTTATACCCAATGGTAATCTTATTTATCACGCTACTATCTATGCACATCCTCTAGCTACCATATTTCTTGGGCGTCAACACTGTTGGCAAAGCACAAGGTTTCATGCTCTCCTTTATGAACCCCTTCTGAAGCAATTCCTAAACTATCTTTTGCAAGATTTCACTCTCCTTAGGGCTCATCCTATAATGAGGTAAATTTGGCAAACTTGCACCAGGAATCAGATTAATGTGGTGTTGTATGTCTTGTATAGGAGGCAATCCATCTGGTATATCATCCGACAATAAATCACTGAATTCCTCCAACAACTCTCTAATACCTTCTGACACTTCTTTAATCTTCTCCTCCTCACTAACCTTCAACGCTTCCTTCATAATTAGAGCATGTACTGTTTGGGACTCCCTTATAACGTCTTCCATCTCCTTCTCAGAATGGGTAATGGCCAGGAACGAACACCTTTTCACTTTAGAAGCTTTGGAACTGTTCGTTTATTTCAGTGGGAGAAGGGTATACTTCACTCCGTCTCTCTCCAACTTGTATACGTTCTCTCTACCTGCATGTTGGGCATTAACATTGAACTACCAAGGCCTACCAAACAAATGGTGACAGGCATCTATGTCTACCACATCACAACAGACGTCATCCTTATATTTCCCGATGGAGAAAGGTACCTTACGGCGCTCTTTAACCTCAATCTTCGCTATTGCCTCGATTCACCCAATAGTATAAGGGTTTGGATGTTTCTCAACCAATAATTTTAAGGTTTGAACTACTGCTCTTCCTTTGATATTCTTGGAACTACCATTGTCTACAATCAAATGAAAACACGACCATCAATCATACACCTAGTACAAAACAACTGATGTCGCTAGTTCTCTTCCTCCTCCTTAGGTGCCAACATTAACTTCCTAATCACATAAGTCCCCTCACCATCTTCATCATATTCCTTATATTCATCACCTTTGTTAGGTTTGCAGCAAATCCCATCCTCTTCATCTCTCTACGCTATATTTACTCCTCTTCTATTCGGGTACTCATTAGATCGATAACTTGGTTGACTGCACTAGGGATTGGTTTGCTTCTACGCCTCCTTCAATTCCACCACTTTCTTCCCTACTGATTTATTCTCTTTCTGCTTAACAACACCCCCTTGTATCTCCTGAGTAGTTTTAGTTTTCTCAATAGGTATTTTACTAGAACTGTCACCCACATAATGCTTACTACTATCAAATTGGTTGCTCTTCTCCTACAACATTAATTCCGCTTTAATAGCCATGTTCTTGGCCTCATTCAAGGTACGCAATACATGGACCCCGATTCCATCATGGATCTGTGGTTTCAAACCATCCAAATAGCTCGTTACCTATTGGCCTTTGCTTTCCCGCAATTCGCCAATTGCATGAAATCTCCGGTATACTCATGTACTGTCCTCAACCCTTGGCGATATCTCTAATATTGTTGAAACAAAATATGTTCATCATCTAGGGTTAGGATATCCTGCTACAACAGCTATTTCTTCCGATACTACGTCCTCACCGACTATTTACCCTCTCTATATCTCCTACTTTGCAGTTTCTGCCACCAAGCAGAAGCACCTCCTTTTAAAGAACACGATACTAATTTTACTCTCTTCCCCTTAGGGATCTCCATATATTCGAAGAACCAATCAATATCGACCATCTAGTTGATAAAATCCTCAATATTTAGATTCTCGTTGAAACTGGGAATATCGACCTTTAATTTGTAATCTCCACTATCTCCATAACCAAATCCATAGTTAGCTTCCTTGTATCTACCACCGTAACCGCCTCTCCTACAAGGTTCTTCTTCTTCAATTAAGACATCATCTTCCTCTTTGGAATCATTGTCAAATGTCTGTAACCTACAATTTATAGCTATAAGTCTACCGAAGGCATCACCGTACTTAACTTTTGCGCTTGGATGTCTCCACCAACATTTGTTAGCATCGGGCTCCATCATGCCAAATTGTGCAACCAGGTCATTAAGGCATTGTTCAAAACGTCGAAATCTCTTATCCCTGCCACCAACACCACCCTTTGATCTTGCACTTCGAATCGCAGGGCTTCCATGTCCCTAACAATGTCCAGAACGTAACCACCTCTTGAACTATTGTCTCCTGACATCTCCGCAAGGATCTTTCCCATTCTGATACCAATCTGACGCAACAGTTAATGTGGATAAATAAAGAACACTCAATGAGTGAATCTCAAAATCAAAACAATTGTACTTAATGCAATATTTAGAGAAAATTCCCCAAATTAGGGTTTCGATAAATGATAAAATATTCTAAAAACATAAGCCAGAGTTTCCAAGACTATTTATATGAATACACAAAGTCCTAAAACAAAATAATAATAAATAACCCATACAAATATAAGTCGGTAATAAGATGGCGGCTTACAATCACAAATATTGGGCAGCCTAAAAATAAGTCGGCCCCAGGCCGTTGGCTTTCCTCATCAAAGGCCAATAGCCTTTGTTCTGCCACTTCTTGGGTTGTTTCTTAGATGCTTCTTTACTCATGAACATGTTAGCTATCTTCTACATCAGGTTCTTATGAATGTAGAAGTTCTTTCAATTTTTTGGAGTCTTCCGTGAAGGACCTCCTAAATTGAATTCCTTTTGGAATATTATTATTATTATTCCAGAGAGTGTTCGAAGTTCGGCTATGTCCAAGAAATAGAATCATCGCAATTGCAATGCAGAAAGGCCAATATGCTATTTGTTTATTTTTTGAGTTCTCATTGTTTTAATTGCCTTACATTTTTTAATTTCTATTTTTATCTTTGTTCATTTCATGTAGATGTTTATGATGCAGACAGGACAATATTCTCAGTGTTTTACTTATAGGTCAATATTCTAATTATCTTATATTAATCTAAATTTTGTTAGTTACATTTTCAAATGTTGATATAATATATATTTTTCATTTTGATACAATGTATTGACATTAAATTTAAAGAATTATTATTTATGATTAATATTGAGAAAACAAGTAAGATATTATATAAAAATAAATGAGGTCTACAAAAAGATAAAAAGAAGTGAATAACCTCACGGATAAAATAGTAAATTTCTTGAGGAGAAGAATTCCTTAAAATGTTCATATGACACTTGAAGGATATTTTGAATGAATCCATAGATGTGGATGGTCCAAGGCAATCTCTTCGATATCCAGTCAACACAACAAACAACCCCCCGCCCAAGAAAACCAAAAAAAAAAAGAGAAGAAAAGAAAAAAGCTAAAGGCACCTCCTTGATCTTCCGTTTTATTTCTTTTTCTTTTTGGTCGAGACGCCCCTCTTCATCATTTGCTTCTAGCCGAGACAGCTAAAGGCACCTCCTTTCTCCACCAACGCTTCACTTCATTCCTTTCGCCTTTCTTTTTCTGCCTAGCTTGACTTGGACATTTCGGTTGAGAAAGGACATACAAAGCCCTCATATTTTCTAGCCGCCAAAGCCCAACCAAGCCTTCTCCACGTGCCAGCCGACAAGTAGGAGTACTTTCTTGATCTCCACCATAAATCTCAAACTTCCTTGTATAAACATTTAGAACATTAAAAAAAGTTAATAAAAGAACACCATCATTCCCTTTTAGACATAGTGGCCGAACCGTGTTTAGGATTAGAAGAGAGGATTTCATTCATATAATATATATATGTGTGTGTGTGTGTATTAATATAGTCGGAGTTGTGAGAACGAAACATCCCAGTGCATAGCTACTCATATGGATAATGTTCTTTCTTGCTTGATATATATACCAAACTCTTCTTTTCATGATAGATGCCAAGACCTGTAGGAAGTTTATACAAAATTTTCTTTCAAAAGATTTGTTAGAATAGTCCTTAGAATAATAGATATTGGTTTATTTAATTGAGGTATACTATGGCCGCTTGACGTGCTTTTTTACTATTTAATTCAAATTAGAACCATGAGAGACACATAAATGAATAAACTCTAGATGCTTTAAAGAAAGTTGAGTAGATAGGATTTGATAAAATGAAAGTCAAAAGCTTTGAAAAAATATGAAGTGGAGGTATTATCAGAACATTAGGTAATTGAACCTATACAAATATGAAAAAATTATAATTTCATTTCATTTAAGGATATAGATACATATAAATCTATTACCACAAAGAAAGCTAAGAAAAAAGAGACAACAACAACAACAACATATGAATCCAATTAAAGGTAAGAAAAACAAATATGAGGCATTAGACAAATTATAAATGTGATAGCTCAAACACTTGTAGAGACATCCCCATTGGAAAGTACAGGCAAAATCACATGATATCGACTATAAATTTGATAAAAATAGATTTAAAAGAAAGAAGTCCTACGCAATTGAAGTTTAGCTAATGAAAACTCCAGTAAAACAAATTATGATGTAGTATTAGTTTAATAGCTCCTATTCTTATTGAAGCTTTGTTATTCTTATCGCATTTAGGTGAATATGACTCAAATTCAGACCTCCCTAAAGACTATGTTGAATAGATATTGATGAGCCAAGGTTGGTTATAATCATGTTTTGATGAGAAGAAGTATTGTATAAACGCTCCATAACTTAGTTAAGCTACATTTAATAAGCAACACTAGTTTTTGATACGTTTAAGCTTTGATGTGCATATATGTGTTTGTATTTTTATGTATTGTTCTCTGCAGATTGTGCAAGAAAAAATTGTCATGCCCTAGTCTTGATTGCAACCATGATTACGAACTTCATCGAGGGCTCGATTGGTCCAATTGAAGTGGAAACCTAAGGTGCGACAAGTAGAACAAAACAAGATCCATAGACTTGGTCGCGGGTCACATCAAGAGCTCGACGAGTTTAACCCTTAGGAGCGACAAGTTTGAATCTAAGGCTCTATAAGCACAGACTTTGTTGAAGGGTAAATTAAGGCATGACAAATTTAGGAGGCAATAAGTCCATGGCGTGATATTTTAAAAAATAGTCGTTACAAACTTTCAAATTCAACCGTTGGAGGTTCTTTTGGGGGAAAATAGCTATGTTTTTAAACCTGCTATATATAGAATGTTTTCAGGTGTTTTTAAAAGGCAAAAAAAAAAAAAAAAAAAAAAAAAAAAAAAAGAGATAGGGCTTAACTTGCATATATTATGTAAAACTACTTTCTATTTATTTTTGTTTTGTTAAGTGAATAATGTCATTCATGAGATTAGTGAGCTAATATTGTAAGACACTATTTACATATTTTGTTTGAGCATTTTAGTGAAGTTCTCATGTGCTCAAGGCAATAGGTGAAGTCCTCATGTATTGAGACGCTTGTGTGAAGTCCTACGTACGTGTAAATAATTGGTGAAATCCTCTTGACGAGGCATTTGTGAAGTTCTCGTGTTGAGGCAATGTGAAGTCCTCTATTGGTGAGGCATTATTGTGAAGTCCTCTTTTTTAGGAAATTGTTTTAATTAAATGAAGTATGAAGTCCTCCTTGAGAGGCAAATTGTGGACCATGGAGACTAGGGGGTGAGCCGAACTCCATACTAAATCTAATGTAATCTTCTCATTCCCTTATCTCTTTATTATTATTGTTGTAATTGTACATAAAAGGAAAAAAGATGATGATTAGATAAGTGAGCTTAAAATTAGTTTTAAAAACCCGCCTTGTGGCTTTCGCTTCCTCATACATGTGTGTGGAAAAGCTTAGTCATTTTCATTTTTAATTTCTTCCAACATATTTGACCATGGCTAAGTGAGCACCTAGTTTGTGATTACTATATTTGTTTTTGTGTGTAGTTATTGTGATTTACTTATATGTGATTGATAAATGAACCCATGCATGTGTTTGAGCGCATGGGGTTGTTGTACACGGGCTTTGATCTTTGTACTAGGAACTACATTGCTCGGAAGCGTCGCCCAAGGAGTAGAGACTTAGCTGGGCCATTTTTGAGGGCATGAGATATACCCACTTGCCTATCCAAATCAAATGGTTTATGACTTTAAAATGTTTTCAAATATTTTATTTTTATTTTTATCTGCTTATGTCACATCAAGCTAATTCTCCATGACACTTGAGTTTTGTTTTCGACTTCGATTTTCTTTGGACTATACGTGATGTAGTTATTTATATGATTCCATGACAAAGGCACCTAGATGTTGATGGTAATTTTGATTGACTTCCCAACTATTGATTTGGAGAGCATAAATCCATTCTATATGTAGTTGCCAGATGATCACATATATATGTTACATTCATTTGCTTGATTATGCATTCCATATGATTTGATTATACACTTGCTTGCTTATTGCTTGAAAGTACGCTATGAGATTGATGCCACCAAGCTAGATGTAGCTTAATCTCTTATATTGTCTTATTGTAGCAAGATAGGCTATGGGATACACTAGGCAATAGAAACACCAAATTAACATATTTTGGGAGCTTTGAGATGAGTGAGTTTAAGTGGAGTGATCCTTTCCATTCATTCCTTTTTGTAGAGACTTCGTACATACATACATATATATATATATTATGTTTTACACTCATATTTTGTTTAAGACTAGTAGTGGTATACTCTTTTGTGGGGCTCCCGACCTCGACTCAATATTTACTAATTATATATATGGCATATCTCAGTGGCATTCCTAAGTTGATGGCTTGCCTTATGCCACTCATACACAACTATGAGTTTTAAAATGAGAGTTTTATACAATTGATGAAAAAAAATTATAATACCTACTATATCAAGTATATTTTTTTTTTTTCGTTTAATAATGTATCATGTTCAAGATCCAAGTAAGAAAATGGTATTTATAAGAAAAGAAGATCAAGCATGAAAGCTCTAAAATAGAAATTGATCTAACATATACTAATTCACCTTTACAAATACATTAAAAAGAAACTAACAAATCTAACAAAATCTTATAAATTTAATATTCTTAAGATAATAATAAAACTAAATCTAAGGGATGATTTAAATATAATAATTAACTACAAAAATCTCCATACCATGGTTTACTACAAAATGGTAAAAGTTACATTTAGTATTCGAATTTTACGATTTATACAAATTGAGAAGGAAAATGTGAATTTGAAGATGTTTCAAAGCCCATAGGCTAGTGCACGACCATGGTGGAAGGTGGTGCAAGGTGATAAATGTGCAATTTACACATTTATCTTGTACTAAATAGCCTAAATTCATGCAGTACACTAGAATTTTATTATAAAAATTGGGAAAAGGTCTCTTTTGGTACCTGAACTTTGACGAAGTGGATAATTAAGTATCCAAACTTTTAAAAAGTCCAATTTCATACTTAATTGAACTTTTCATACCCTTAAACACTATCTACTCAATCATTGTTTGACACGTGTCAACTATTTTAAGAAACAATAAAAGAGTGAGCGTAGTGAAAAAGAGGCATGAAAAGTTCAATTAGGTATAAAATTGGACTTTTTAAAAGTTCAAGTACCTAATTATCCTCTTCACCAAAGTTTAAGTGTTAAAATGGGCTTTGTCCTAAAATTAATTGTAGAAATTAATAGGAAAAGATTAAAAGTAGAGTTCAAATAATTTGTAAGAGTATTCAATTGTTAAGCTTAAATGTGTGTTATGATTGAAATTTGATTGAGAAGAAAATTATATCTTGTTGAGGTCTAGTTTGATCTTATGTCATGCTTTCTTGTCTTCACATTACATTTAAAAATAAGCGTCTTATTTTGATTAAGTTATTGTGAAATTCATGTTGAATTGTGTAAGGCAGCAAGTAAAAATTCAATTAAATCCATCAATCTAGGTGATTTTTATTGTTTTGTATTGGCAACAACAACTTTTAGACAAAGTGGACTAGTACTTATTCAAACTAAGTAGAGGCCTTGAAGTTCCTAAAGAAGAATATGTAACGGCAGCTAAGATTGACCTATAATGTGTTCATAGTAATTGATAGCAACAAAATCCAAATAGCAACCATGAGTGAAAATTCAAACTTTGAATTGCATGCTTAAATTGGAGACATAACAATAGGTGATTTCAATCGATTCGTGGAATGCAACATGAATAAACATTGAATAGCTAAAATTTGAACCAAATAGCAGTGGAACTGAGACCAAGACAACTATTAAAGATTCATCCTTTAGAGTTGTGCAATGGAACCCAACTGCTAAATCCAAACAATAATGATGTAGTTCCAGAATTGAGCTCAAGTAGAAAATGGAGAACTGAAGAATTTCAAGTGCAACAGCCTTTATACAACAATTGAAACACCATAGAAGTAGCAACTGAAACTAAATTGTGCAATTTATATAAAGTTACTAAAATGGTCTTAAAAAGAGGGAAATTTAAAACAACAATATATAAGATAAGGGTAATTTAGTCATAGTTTTATATTGTTTCTTCCTTTAATTTCCTTTATATTAACCAAATGTTGGAAAAAGGAAATATTTCCACCCTTCTCTTTCCATCTTGGCTTATCATATATAAACAAAAGTAAAACTATTTTCTTTCCACAATTTTTCTTAGGGTTCTACCTTCTTAAGAAGTTGCTAAAGAGTGTAAAACACTATCATGTCCAATAGTTGCAAGGAAAAATAAACCAATAAACCTGGAAGTGATCTGAACGATTTTTCCTCTTGCATGTAGCGATAAAAAAAAAGAATAAAAACAACAAATATCAAGATTTATGTGGAAATCCCTAATTTGGGGAAAAACCATGGGACCACAACGCAAATTTCTTCCACTATCAATAATAATAGGACACAACAATTTTTATTACTAGACAACATTAATGGATCACATAGATCTTCACCACAAAAGGTAGATTTCAACAACAACAGGCCTTTCTCTCTCTAGACTTTCTCTCTAGGATTTAAGGTAGCCACAAACCAAACCCTAAGACCAAAGAAGAAGAATTTATATTCAATAACAAAGGGAAAACACAAATACAACATAAGCTAGCTCGATAAAATAAAGGCTAGCAGCTTTGAGAAAAGGCATTAAACTTCTATGTTCTTATGACGGCGGCTTTAAAGCCAGCCTAACCTGATCCAAGCTCTTAGAAAAAATTTATCAATTTAAGTTTGGCATTTATATTAAGATGGCTAATGGCTTTGCTTCTTCTATGGTTGGTGTACAGGTATTTCATCTCCTTTGTTTGCACAAAATTCTCCTTATTTCAAGTCTTGTTCTAAGTATACACAATATACTTAGGATTTCCTTGATTATAGACCTATATGGGTTGGATTTATAACCCAACAAACTCCCCCTCCTACTCCTATGGGGGTTTCCATCACACCTGCTGTTTGTTTGTACCAAACAAGTTTGTCTTTAGGTAGAGCCTCGGTCATCATATCTAAGCATTATAATCATTATGGATCTTCTCGAATCCAATGATACCTGACATCGATGTGTTTGGATCTGGAATAGAATGTTGGATTCTTACTAAGATGTATAACACTTTGGCTATCACAAAACACCCTTAAATCTTCTTGCTATTGGCCCAATTCTTCCAAAAACTTCTTCATCCACAAGACTTCCTTGGAAGCTTCAATCACAGCTATATATTTTGCTTTAGTAGTGGATAGTGTAACACATTTCTACAACTTGGATTGCCAAGACACCGATCCCCTACATAAGTAATCAGATAACCTGAAGTGGACTTCTAGAATCAAGATCTCTAGCCATATCATCATCTAAAAACCCTTCCAGTATAGGCTTACTACACCACAAACTGTAAACTTAACTTGGAAGTGCTCCTAAGATACCTGAAAATCCATTTAATAGTGGCCAAATGCCCTTTACCTGGATTTGAGAGATAGTAGCTAACTACATAATAGCATGAGTAATATTCGGTCTATTGCATACCATAGCATACATTAGACTACCGACAATTAAAGCATATGGAATTTTCTTCATGTCTTCTTTTTCTACCTCACTTTTAGGACATTGTTGAGAACTAAGCTTGAAGTGACCTGCAAGTAGAGAACAAACAGGTTTTGCTTTACTCATGTTGAATCTCTTTAGCACCTTTCTAGGTATCTGTCCTGTGATAGCCACAATTTCTAGCTCTTCCTGTCACAAATGATTCTCATACAGAGAATTTGGTTTGTGGGTTTATCGAAAGATTTATTTAGTGTAGTCTTCATATTTTGAATCTACTTGGCATCATAGTCAATAATCAACATATAATCTATATATAGTAGGAGTATAAGAAACTTACCACTAGTAAACTTCTTAATGAAAACACAATGGTCTGATGCAATCCTATTGTAATCCTAATCAATCATGAAGGATTCAAACTTTTGGTACCACTGCCTTGGAGCCTATTTCAACCCATACAAGCTCTTCTTTAATTTGCAAATAAGATGCTCCTTCTCCTTAACCTTGAACCCTTCAGGTTGCTCCATGTAGATTTCTTCCTCCAAATCTCCATGAAGGAATGCTATCTTCACATCCATCTACTCAATCTCCAGGTTCAAACTGGCTGCCATACTTAGTACAACCCGAATGGAAGATATCTTCACCACTAATGAGAAAATCTCATCAAAATCAACCCTTTCTTCTAACTGAACTCTTTCACAACCAGTCTTACCTTGTATTTTGTTGTGAACTATTTTCTTTGGTCTTTACTCTGTAGACCCATTTTTTCTTCAGAGGTCTCTTGCCGTTTGGCAGTTCCACCAAATCATATGTCTTGTTCTCATGCAAGGATTTTATCTCTTCTTGCATGGCTTTAACCTATTTTTTTTCCGCTCATACCATTGCCTCTTGATAGCATTTTGGCTCTCTCCTATCTGTCAACATGACATACTCATCTGTACTATATCTAACTGATGGTCTTCTATCTCTTGAAGATCTCCTCAACTCAATCTGCTAATGAGGCTCTTGGGGCTCTTCAACTGTGTCTTCCACATCTCCCCCATCATTAGTATCTTCAAGTGAGGGCGCTAGATTTAAATTAGTAGGGATCTCATATAAGGATTTAGATTTTTTAGGCTTCTCAATATATTTAATAGTGTTGTCTTCAAGAAAAACCACATCTCTACTTCTAACAATCATCTTCTCAACTAGATCCCACAATCTGTATCCATACTCATCATGTGCATAACCAAGAAAAATGCATTGCTTTGAATTTGCATCAAGCTCCACTCTTTCATCCTTTGAAATATGCACAAATGCCCTGCAACCAAACACTTGTAAGTGCTCATAATAATTTCTTTACTTGTCTAGGCTCTCTTTAAGATATCTCCATCCAAATCATAAGAGGGAGATAGATTTATCAGATCAACAGCTATTCTCATAGCTTCACCCCAGAATGATTTAGGAAACTTAGCATGAGATAACATACACTTCACTCTCTTTGCGATAGTGCGATTCATTCTCCTGCAATGCCATTATGCTTTGGGGTCTTTGGAGCTGTCTTTTCCAATTTAATCCCATGATCTCTCCAATACTCTTCAAACAGTCCTTTGTATTCACCACTATTGTCTGCTCTAACAGATATCAACCGTGTTCTTGTTTCTTTTTCTACTATAGTGTGGAATTGCTTAAATACATCTAGCACTTGATCCTTGGACTTCAAAGCAAAGGTCCACAACTTCCTAGAGTGATCATCAATGAATGTAATAAAATAAAGAGCACCACCTACTATCCTATCTTTCATATAATACAAATCTATGTGGACCAAATCCAATATATGGGATTTCCTGGCAGATGGATTTCTCTAAAGAACAACCCTATGTTGTTTACCAACAAGACAATTAGTGTAAGTTTTTAGAGGAGTACCTTTTACATCCGGTAGAAGTTGTTTCTCGACAAGCACTTGGAGCCCTTTCTCACTCATGTAACCAAGCTGCTTATGCTACAGCTCCATAGAAGCATAATTTATCAAATTCACATCTTCTTTATTTAGTTTTGCTAACATTAAGTAAAGAGTAATACTTTTCTTCCCTTTTGTCACAATGAGAGAACCAATGGTAAGCTTCTAATTACCTTCACCAAGTGAATGTGATAGCCTTCATCATCAAGTTTTCCTACAGATATAAGGTTTAGGTGAATATCCGGAATGAGCCTATAACCAATGTTAGTCTCTAAAATAACATTTCTAATGCTCACAATTTTAGATGTTTCATTGTTTCCTATCCTAATATTGCTATAATCACTAGCAATATAGGATGAGAAAAATTTACTATGTATTGTCACATGAAAGGAGGCACTAGAATCTATAACCCAGTCACTATAACCACAAGACTAACACATCCTCATCCTAGGTAACAACTATCTCACTACCTGCTGCTGCTGCAACAATTGTGTCTTCATCTTTTTCATCACCTTACTTTACCTTACTCTCTCTTCCACAATCTGCATTCTTTCTTGTAATGCCCTGGCTTGTTATAGTATATGCATTTGGCATTTTTTTCCCTCTTGATTTGGATCTTCCCTAAGATTTATCATATCTATTAGATTTATCATTTGACCCTCTGGTCCTGCTTCTACCATGCCTTTTTCGTGCTCGTTATAACAAGTGCCCGAGTGTCAAAACTTGTGCCAAGATCTTTCCTCCTAGCTTCTTCATTCATTAGGCTATCTTTCAACATTGCAATGTG
This sequence comes from Combretum micranthum, assembly GCA_024138025.1. Classification (NCBI taxonomy): domain Eukaryota; kingdom Viridiplantae; phylum Streptophyta; class Magnoliopsida; order Myrtales; family Combretaceae; genus Combretum; species Combretum micranthum. The sequence continues at coordinate 1,122,321 of JAMXBD010000333.1, read as the reverse complement.
AGCCTTCCATTTAGAGTAGAATTACTAACAACACCATAAGTGTCTCCTAGCTTTCAAGCAGTGAACTCAACAACAAAAGTGTCTGAATCTCATCATCAAGCACAAGCTTCATAGCAGTCAGTTGATTTACAAGCCCTTGAATATCATTCAAGTGCTTATCCATATTGATCCATCTTGATACTTCAAATTCACTATTCTCCTAATTAAAGAGGTTTTATTTAAGGCAGTTTGCCTCACATATATGGACTTCAATTTTCTTCATAGAACATTAGCTCTGGTTTCTTGAGCAACATGATGATATACGCTTTGATCAATCCATTGTCGGATATATTCGACGGTCTTTCTATGCATGATTGACAATCTATATCAGATTTATCTATTGGCTTTACAGTATCACCACCCAAAGGCAAAACAAATCTTTACAATACAGCAGATCTTCCATCATAGACTTCCAAATAGAATAATTTGATGAATTATAGTACTGATGATTCAACCATGTTTGCAATTCAAGAACAAACCTAATTTGTTTTTTAACCTAGTGCTCCGATACCACTTTATTAGGAAAAATCAACCAATAAATCTAGAAGTGATTAAATGATTTTTCCTCTTGCCTATAGTGATAACAAAAATTAAACAAAAATACAGAATAAAAACAACAAACACCAGGATTTACGTGAAAAACTCCAATTTAGGAAAAAACCCTGGGATCACAGCACAAATTTCTTCCACTATCAACAATAATAGGATACAACAGTTTTTCTCACTAGATAACATTAGTGGATCATATTTATCTTCACCATAAATGGTGGATTTCAATAACAATAGGCCTTTCTCTCTAGGATTTAAGATAGATACACACCAAACCCTAAGACCAAATAAGAATAATTTATATGCAACAGCAAAGGGAAAACACGAATACAACATAAGCTGGCTCGATAAAATAAAGTCTGGCAGCTTTGAGAATAGGTGCTGAACTTTGATGTTCCTATGCCAGCAGCATAGCCCTGTCGGCCTAGCTTGATCCAAGCTCTCAGAAAAAAAAACTCTCAATTCAAGGATGGCATTAGGATTAAGATGGTCGGCGGCCTTGCTTCTTCTATGGATAGTGTACAAGTGTTTCATCTCCTTTGTTTGTACAAAAATCTCCTTATTTCAAGTCTTGTTCTATATTTAGGATTTCCTTTATTATAGACTCATATGGATTATATCTATAACCCAACAATTGTAAATTGAAGCAGTGAAAATGATAGAAATATGATTGATATTGTATTAATCAAGATAGTTATTACACCATAGCTTTTGATAAAATGGTTCGATAAAATGCCAAATACATGTGTATATCATATATGGACGACAAACATTTTTCTTTTATTAAATGATTACATTGACTTGACATGTATGGGTTTACTAATGATCATTTAACTTTAGATTATCCGCTATGATATTTCTCAATCCAACTTTCAATGATCTCAACCTCATTCTTTCTTTGCATCACCAACCAATCTGGGTCGCTACGTTGATGGAAGAAGATCAAGACAATGAGAACCTAAAAGAGAGAGAGAGAGAGAGAGAATTTATATCATGGTGTAGGTTATGTGTCATGCTTGTGGTAGGCAATCCATTTATAAAATTAACATTTTATAGGATAATTACAAAGTTATAGTAGCAGGATGAAGATTAAAGTACTTTTACCATTTGCTGTAGAGACTGCAACAATTGTATCTAAAATATTCTCTAACACGCTGAAAGTGGGAACACAAAGTATCATTAGAATCTCAAACAGAATTCTATGTTAATATATATTGTAGTGGAATAATACTTTTGAGTGAAAAAAGAAAAGAAGGTATGATTATTCACTAAATTACTAGGCACATAGTAAGGTCATGCGACGAGAACGTTGCGGGTTTAATGGAGGAGTATAAATTGTGCAATAGAATGATTGGCAATAAATAAGATTAGGATTGAAAATACTAATTGAAATCTTTTAGGTTGGAAGGTGAAAACACCAAAAACTTTATTCTTCGTTTCAATAATATAGAAAAAGCACAATACAATTACTTTCATAGTGTACCCTTAGCGACTTTTGACTATTTTGGAAGTGTTGATCGAAAGTATGGTTTTTAGCGTGTCACCTTCGACCATGAATATTAATAATTTATCCTTCAAGGCTTCTCTAGAAAAGCAACCATACCATGAATAAATTTGAGTAAGAAATAAGGCCAATTAAACATCATTTCAATATCTGTATTACCACACTAATATTTTCCTTCGGTGCCAAACCATCGAAACTCTCGGCACTCCTTAGATCTTAATCCAACAACGATACTCTTTGCTGACTCGTGAAATTTCTTTCAAGAGCTTGAGATGTTATTGGGTATAACGTGAGAGAGAGAGATCAACAGGCATGTTAGGAGACTAAATTTGGTTTAATCAATATAGTGAATCAAGTTTAGGGCATAATGAGATATATTTACTAATGCATCGATGCAAAGAAAAGCTCCTGCACACCAGTTGTATGTCCAATTTAAGGATACAAAAATATTGAGAAATAATATATGAAGATGTTGAGCGTTTAGCTTTTATATAGAAAAAAACTTAGTATGATGAATGAGTTTGAATATAAACTTACAACACAGCTAAAAATAGGAACAGATAGATGGTACTAATGATATGTCATGTTTGATACGGAAGAATAAATCTAGGATGAAATCATGATTCTGAGTTTCTTTCAACTTCTCATGTTTGGATACATTTTCAAAACTGAAATCATGATTTATTGGAATCAACCATTCCGACTTTGAAGTGAAAATCATTCCGCCTTCTTGATCATTCCAGCTTTATAAATTACATGGATCTTAATTATCATTTTATCCTATTATTCATTCATAATTTACATTTATTATTAGGATATTTTTGATAAATACACATTAAAGTAATTCCATTCCATTCCGTATATACTTCCAAACATACGAATGGATAATTTTGGAATCCCTTCCAAATCATTTCCGTGCAGCAAATGTCACATAAGAGTTCAATAAAAAGAGCAAAGTCGGAAAGCCGTATTTGATAAATCTTTTCTCTAATACACGATAGAGTTATAGTAGGAATCTTAGTGCTTGTATCTAGAATAAGAAAATGACAAATAAGGGAATATCAATCTTACCTGCCGCTGCTATAAGGATCCCTTAGTCCGTTGGAGAAAATTATATTGCTTCCAAACCTTTTAAGAATCAATTTGATGTCCTGTAATTGACCAGGTGAACGATGTCCATTATTTGATATCCCTTTATCATCAATTGGAAGGAACATAAGTAAATTCTTCTTTAATTGAAGGAAGAATTATAATTTTCTATTATTTTTCTAGAAACTAAGTTGAAGGTAAGGGATGTAAATAAAATTAATAACATTATGAATCCCAGATATTTAGAATTTCAATAAGTAATAACTAAAAAAAAGAAAAAGAAAATTCAGGAATTTGAGACCTAATAGTCAAAATTTTCAATTCTTCCATTTTCATCAAGTGTGAATGATAACAACATGATTCCTATAGTATGTACGGATGTGTTCCAGTCCATATACACTACAAGAAAGCTGACTTTTAGAGATAGAAATTATATGATGAAAAAAAATAAAACAAGTTATAATTCTATAAATAGAATCTATAATGACGGTTTTTGTGATGAAATTTATAATTAAAGATAGATTTTTTTCCCTAAAGACCATATTTCTTATGGTGATAGTAACCAGCTCACTTGGTCCCTTTTTACAATAATAAGACTTTTTTCACCGGTAAGTTTTTTCTTGTAGTTCCATGTTTTTTCACCATCCTAATTAAAACTATATTTATTGTTGGAATAATATTACTATAATTGTTCCTATTTCATCATAACATGGCATCTTTCACCATATTAAGATTAGATGGGAATGGTCTTTTATGTTATAGAAGGAAATGTGTACTATAATGTAATGCTATAATAATTACTAGACATGCAAAACACGTAATAATTACATTTAATTACGATATTAAATGCAATAATGTAATAGTTACATACATAACCGCCAAAGTAAGTGGTGATCCAATGAGGTCGAGGGGCAACTCCATACAAGCTTTGACATTCCTCAATGAAGGTGGTTAGATTGAAAGGATTTGATTGAAACATGGAGTTATTTGTGATGCCTATTGGCATTACCATCTCACTACAACTCTGAAGAAATAATAATTCGTTTTGGATCATTGCACTGGTGAATAATATGCAGTTATAATCGGAAAATATTTCATACGGGACTAAATGACAATCATAACAAAAAGTATACAATAAGGTAGATATAGACATAGACATGGTTTGGTCCAAAATTGAAAACTGGACTACAAGTGTCACTAGTTAGGCAGTTCCAAAACCGGTTAAGGAACCACTAGTTTCCTGGTTTCTAGGTGATTCTTTTTTCTAGAATTGGATGAAACTGAAAATTCCAGCTGGTACCATTAGAAAAAGAAAGAAAATTAGAGAAAAAATTTAAAAATTAATATTAAATATATAATTATTAATGTCTAAACTATTTCATATGTATTCTTATTAACAATACAAATACATATATATTTAGTTTATAAAAACCTCTCCTCACATAAAAATTTCTCTTCCTAATAATGTGAAATTATTTTTTGTATTGTAATTTCCATATTAACATCTAGAGTATTTTGTAATATAATATTACTAACTAGAATTGACAATGGATGAGTTTGCGAATAAATAAATGGGCATCCTATATAAATTTTGATTAAGTAATTTAACACTTTTATACTCCATTATTAGTTTAAGTTCAAATTTTATTTTATTAAAAACTAAATTTCATTTATTCATTTTTTTATTTTTACTCAAAAAAAATTTAGTGGTTTTGTAGTTCCAAAACGGACCAGAAACAACTAGTTCCATATAATCGGATCGGAACCATGAAAGATGGTTTTGGTTTTGATTCCTCAGCTTCAAGACTCAAATCTAGCGGTTCTAATTTAGTTTGGTCCCAAAGCCGTGCCTATGTTTAGACAGATGATGGATAATATACACCAAAGGCTAAAATAGTAACTTACATTATTTAGAAGCACAAATATATTTCTAAAGGTAGGTATATGCCAAGTATATGATAATAAAAAGGGGCAATACCTAATTTGGTATTTAGACTTTGATAAAAAGGTTAATTAGGTATCTTAATTTTAAACAGTCCAATTTCATACTTAATTGATCTTTTTGTGCTCTCAAATACTACTCCACTCTCTTATTATCTCTTGAAATAGTGGACACCTCTTAGATATGATTGAGTGGGGTAGCGTTTAAGAGCATAAAAAATTTCATTGGATATGAAATTAGATTTTTTTTAATTTAGGTACCTATTTTTCGTTAAAGTTCATGTACCAAATTGAATATTTTCCCAAATAAAAATGTTTAATTTTTGAGCTGAAACTTTTTTTCAATTGATAAATTTACACGACAGATAATGGGTACATATGTTCAAGATTAAATAGGTGATAAAAATTTCTCCTAGCTCGGTATGTAGAGTCTGGCATATAATAAAAGGCCAAATTAAATATTAATATCGCAATCAACCATTATAGTAGGTTATATTGGTATAAAGGGTTAAAATAACTTGTTCTAAAGTTTTTTAAAATTATAAGTCAATGATTAAGATTATAATTTTAAAATATCGACAAGCATCATTCTGATACATTTCCGAACAACATAATATTGCTAAAGTTTGTTGGGAATAACTAGACTTTACAAAGGAAAGGTAATTTCAAAGTGGAAGTTTAGAGTAAGTGTATGTACCTGCCATTGCCAGCCAAGATTTGTTTGAGATGGAGCCTCGGGCTCATTAACATAGCAGGACAAATTTCCTTTTGTAGTGGCAACTCCAGCGAAAATTTTTTCCAAAAGTTTAATACTAGAATTAGTATTCGGAGAAAATGCATTATTTATGCTGTTACATATGAGCATCACCGGATAGGTCGGTGGCTGATTGTATTGAGCAGCGTCAACATACATTAAGATTAAGTAATTCTTGAGAACATAGGAATCTGTTAAAGGCCTGAAATTGAAAACGACGAACACTCAGGAATCAATAATTCAATTAATCTATTTTGTTTTCATTAATTCGATTCAAAGTGATAAGAGAATTTAGATAAGAATTTGAAAACAATATTTAGTAGTTGTCAAAATCATGATTATACTCGTACGATTTTATGAGTTCATAATTTTAAGAGCTCTTTCAAGCTAGTTCATACATAAAATCGTTTTTTATTTTTTATTTTTTGTATAATCTTACAATTTTAATTGATTCTATACATAAACTCGATAGAATCTTATGTTTTGAACTAAGCTTACTAATTTATTCTATTTGAGTCAAGTATGCTAAAATGTGATAATTTGACTATACTTTTATAAACTCATCAACTATTATGGTACTAAATCTTTCTTATTATATTTTATTTTTGTTTCTACTCTTCCTCACTCTCTGTCTCCATTTTTCTTTTTACATTTATAGCCTTAATTCAACTTTGATTTAAGATTACAGGAGAATTTATTTCTTTCATTTTATTTATTAATTATGAACTTATGGATAAGTTGAAAGGTTTGATTTTCATTCAATTTACAACTTTTTTCAAACTATATAGCATGAAATAATTTAGTTTCAACTCTATTTACTCATTTTTTTCATGTTATTATGTATTAAGAGTTATTCTAAGGAAGAGAACTTACTTTCTTTTTCTTTTTAAAAAACCATTACATCTCTTTTTTTTTTTTTTTTTATGAATGTTGTAAGTATATTTATAATTTTTCAAAGTCATTTTGCATGTAGAGTCATAGAAACTTACATTTCTATATTTTAATTTTACATTTCGATTCTATAGACTATTTGATGATTCTACATATAACATGAGTTTGACAACATTGTATAGATAGAGATCATCACATGTTAGCATGATTTATTATAGGATTGATGTCATAAATGGTACCTGAACTTTGATAAAATATACAATTAGGTACTTGAACTTTAAAATTGTCAATTTAGTACCTAAACTTTGAAAATGATTGATTTAGTATCTGAAAGCACTTTTCGTGTACACTAGTAGTACCTCAATCAAGTTCTTTCAAGTACTAAATTGATCAATTTAAAAAATTTTCAATTACTAAATTGATAATTTTTAAAGTTTGGATAAAATTGATTAATTTTAAAATTTAGTATCTAATTGTATATTTTGTCAAGGTTGAGTTACTATTTGTGATATTATTTCTTTATCATAATAAGAAAATCAATTGATAATTAGGATAATTATAAATATTTCCCAAAAACTAAGAGTCTATACAAATAAACTTCTAAATTTTTAAAATATACTTTTAATTTTCTATAACTTTTAAAAATATACACATAATCTTAAAAAAATTATAAAGCAAGAATGCATTTGCAAAAAGAACTATAATAGTAATAGTGTGTTGATTGAGGTTTTAAGATATGGTTCGGCTAACAATTATGAAAAGGTTAGAATATAGCGCAAAAGATTTCTCTGTGTAGATATATTTGCAATATATATTTTAAGGATTTCGTTGACACATACTTGCATGTTTTGAATATTTTGCTTAGATTTGACAGGCCATTCGGTTGGGAAGCAATTTCATCGATTTCTTGCCATGATGCTTTTATGGATTCATAGCATGCCTCACTGGCTTCCTGAAACCAAAATAGTCCAATTTCTAAGATTTTAAATTTAGCACACCTGAAGTGTGAAATATATACGCCTACACTACATTACCATCACTATACATTGATCGAAATATGATAAAAGAAAAAACTTATAAAATCTGACCCTAAAATCTTTGGTGACAATAGCATGATATCCATCTTGTGGAGTGATTTCATCAAAATAAAGGACTGGAGCTGATGAGGCTAGAGCTCCAAGAGTTATGTGTGGATATTTTAGCCTAAACCAGGAAGCAAGCACTGCATATACAAAATAATTATGACCAAATCAAACGTTAATATTAATGAATAACCAACCTTTCCTCCTTTCCAATAGTAAATAATGATATAGCGACAAAGCAAATGATACATACTTCCACCATATGATCCACCAACAACAATTATGGAGAATTAGTGGCATTAAATTTGCTTTTCACATGCCTAAGGATCACTGCATAATCTGCCAAAGTTTGAGCCGAGCTAAAGTATCCACGATAATTAGCATCTTTAAGAGCCTCTTCAAAACTCATATTGAATGGAATGGAGTCGCCATAATATCGATGCTATCACAAGAATAATAAGATTGAATTATAGTATTTAATTTCCTAGCCAAGTCACAAATGCAACAATTAATTGTCTTTTGGATCGCACGAACACATATAATAAGATTGAATTATGAGAAACAAATAATTGAGTATATTTCAATTTACTAAAAATGTTTCAGTATGAATCTCCTAATCTGCTTTTGATCTTCATGGATTAAATTTTCGAAACTAGGCAGCTTATTATAAAAAGGACCTACAAAAGAGTTTAGGTCTTTTACAAATGGCCCAGCATAATTTAATAGTCCTAAGAATGCTTGTAACAATTTTTTGTCCATCTGTTCGGGAAATTCAAGCCCATATATACGAACTAAGAATAATATATATAACAATAATCATGCTACATGTACTTGTATTGATCATAGCTAGGTTTAACTTCTAGAGTTAGAGATGTGTGCGATTACGTTTTCATTCCTTTCTTCTTCTAAACTGATGATGTTCAATGGGAATACAATTTGGATTTTGTCAAGAGATATTAATAAAAAAATGGTTCCTAACATCTTTATACAAATCCAACGGAGTCCTACTATTATAGGCTAGCAATTTTGGTCAAGTCTACTCTAAGTCGTCTGCTTACAACTTTGAATAAGTCATAAATAGACTTAACACATAAATAGATAATATAAATATTGCCCAATTATTACATCTAATCAAACTAAACTTTAGACAATCGGTGAAAACACAATGATCTATGTGTTTTGCTTTACATACCTCTATATAAACTAATAGAGCTTTAAATCGTTGTGCATTTTCGGGAAGGAATCCGATGTTTGTCACATGAGCGTCGTCTAATGGTGATTCCGCGCCAAGATAAGCCAGGACTGGTGCATCTGGTCCACCCCAATACTTTGAGTTGATCACATACTTTTGTTTAAAAGTAGTGTAACTTTCTGGCCTATAGTTGAAATGATCAAGTGTTTGGTTGAAGTAAAATGTTCTAAATTCCTCCGGCAAGGAAGCTGGAGCTGTGTATTGTGCATTTTCAAAAATTGTTCTGTCCAGTATACTTAGGCTTTGGATTTGTACTTGATGAAGGGCATGGGCACAAGCTAATAATGAGAAGCCAAGAGAGAACAAGAAAGTTTGTGATAAGATGTGGAGATCGTCATTGGAAGGTATCGTGACTTGAAAGCAAAAAATTAGAGGGAGAACGAGTGATTAATGATGCATTAGGCATACTATTTTATAGATGACAACATGAGCAAGAATCTTTATCCCATTTCATACTTTGAATGCTTCCAAGGTAATAGTGATGAACTAGCTAGGAAATTGATGCATAGAAAATGATGGCTTGAGCCGTTGATAGTTATCTTAGAGTATAATTTTAAATTGTGTGAGTGCAATTGAACCCTAACGTTGTATTTGATTGATAAGATTGGAATCAATATGCTGCCTCTACTGCTACATAATAGTTATTTTCTTATTTGGTTTGTAAAAAATTTTAACATACGGAATGTTGATACCATATAATATGAAATAAATAAAAAATATTTATTCTTTCTGTTCACTATTTGCTATAGGAATAACTATTCATTATAGAAATATTTTTTTTAAAAAAAATATCACTAATTACAAAAAGAAAGATATCGTTACTTCATTTCAGTGAACCAAACATGACGTAACATTTATATAAGTGTTTTTATTTATTTTATCAACTTCTATAAATTTGTATATTTGGGATTCATGTGGTTGTTAGAATTTCAAAACTATTACAATATAGGGATCTTTAGTGATGATTCTACTAGACTGAACATCACTTGAGAGTAAATGTATATTTTTAAAGATGATATGAAAATAAAAACATTTAAAATTAACGTTAGATGGCCGTAAAATAAATGGGTCACTTCATTGTTTAAGGGATCTTATGTTGAATCACTTGTGATCAAAACGTTTTGTAGCAAGTACGCTTCATTCGCTTCCCTTTTGTGCTTTGATTTACATCGGGCAAAAAAAGATCAAGAGGTTGTATTTTACGTAAACCGTTTTTATAATATAATTGTTCCATGGTACTGCTAGAGAATGGTTTGTGTTAGGGTTAATATTATACATGGTAGCTGAACTTCGGCAAAATTTATAATTAAATACCTAAATTTTAAAATCTATCAATCTAACATCTAAAAGAGTTTTTTGTATGCACATTAACAGTATTTTTGTTAAGTTTTTTTAAGTACTAAATTTATCAATTTTAAAGTTTAAATACATAATTACATATTTTCTCAAAATTTAGATATTATTCGTGATATTAGAACTTTGTATTACATTTGTTTTATTAGGAAAAAAAGGGTTATATTATTAATCAAACTTCTACCGTTATATCACAAAGGACTCAAAATAATCATGTAAGATCTCCGAAAAGATTTTGTGTGGGTGATACACAATTTTCACTTGATCTTTTTCTCAAAATCCCACTGATTGTCACGTGAAATAGCATACGAATTTTTTTTTTAATTCACTAGTTTAACGTTCTCTTACAATGCTATCAACTTTTCTTTTAATCACCAAAAAAAAAAAAAAAAAGGTTTTCTTTTTGCCTTTTTTATTTCTTTTCGTTTTTGTTTTCAGTATTTTGCCATATGTAAATCAGATAGAGAAATTTGTATCTGTAAACAAGACAGTTTCATATGATATATCAATCAGTGGGCGAATAACGTTTCCGTTAATCCTTAAAAGTCCAAGTACAGGAAAAGACGTTTACTGGCCCCAAGTAAATGCCGTGTTCTCAATTTTTTTGTGTGGTCCATTCCATTTGACGTTAAAGCAGGCACGGTACAGGATGCGAGATTGATATTGCCGGGTGGAATTCAGTGTAGGTGTCAAGTGAGATGTAAATTCAGAATAAATATTAAGACAAAAACTTTACGTTTTCCTTTTTCAATGTAATCTGTAATTATCCAATGTTGTATCCAATTAAATCCTCATATATTAAATTTTCGATCCTTAAACTTTTATCAGTGTGCGGATTCGTCCTTTTACTTTCAAAATGAGTTTTTTAACTTCTCAAACTTTTAAAATAGTATGGTTAAGAACAATTAATATTTTATAATGAATTTATAGAGATAAATCCATACATATACATGGGGTGAATCCATATATAGACGAAAGTTTGAAAGAGTATTTAGTGATCTGATAAAAAAGAATTTTAATTTTAATGAATGAATTTCCATCAAGTATATTGGTCGATCAAGTAATATAGAGTGAATAGAGTATCGATCCCTCGAGAATCACTTAAGTATTAAACCTATATTCGATTCTACTATTATTTAGGTAATTGAATTAAGAAAATTAATTAATTAACAACTAATTAACCTAGATTGTCACTAAGAATAGAGAGAGATTTGCTATCAAAAGTATATCAATTGAGTGTGAGAAGAACAGAGTCCATCCTAATTTCACTAATCAAATTACAATCATCTTAACTATGTGGATATTTATATGAAATTATCAAAACTTTTAATTTTTTTCAAATTTTAAAGTTCAAACTAATTAAGGAAATCCTATATCTTCATAATGATGTTATTATTTTTTTCCGATTATGATTGGAGAAGAATTTGAACTTAATACCTCTTATTTTATAGATCAAACCATTGAGCTATAAAGATATTCACCATACCATCGGTTATCAACAAATTCGAAGCGTATGAAAAAGAGAAAAATGATGCATACGGAATATTCCACAATATCCACTCTCTTCCATCCGCTGGTAAAGTATAAAGAAATCGTGGTAAAAAAAAAAAAATTACAGAATTCCAATTTTTTTCCCTTTCTTTCTTTCTTTTTTAATTCCATTTTTCGTGAAAATAGTATTAACCCAAAGTATGCTGGTCATTGGCATCTCAAACGAATAGTTTTGAATGTTTCATTAATAATATTTTTTAAAGGACTAATGCACTCAGAGTCTTAAACTATTTAGAATTTTATTTTTAATTAAGGGAAAATAAAAACATATTATTTTTCTCAATATGTGGAATTGCTAGAAGAACGTAATTTAAAGTTTAGGATTAATGTAAAAAATGGTATATGAATTTTCAAAAAATGCTCAATCAGGTGTCTAAAGTTTTGTTTTGATAATTTTGATACTTGAGTAAAGTTTTATGGACTTTTTTCATACCTGATTAAACTTGCTTTAAGTATGAAAAATAATATCTATAAAAAGTTTGTTCAAATACCAAAATTATAAAAACCAAGCTTTAGATATGAAAAAAATTTGTAAAAAATTTGTTTAAGTATCAAATTATTCAAAAAAATTTGATTAAACATTTTATGAAAATTTATATACTATTTTTATCATTAACCCTGAAGTTTATATTACATTTTATATCTGTGAATATAATTAATTATCAAGAATACTCATTTAAAGTTCTTTAGTTGCATAAATATCTTTCATCAACATTATATATGGTAATTTATAAATAAATATAGTAGTTATAAAGTTACACATCACGCATATAAAATTATTGGACAATAATATAGCTTAATGAATGAATCAAGCTGTAGTTTTATATGGCTTGGGGAAACTTCTAAAGTGACGCACGTGGAATGTTTCAGAGTGGGAAAAGAGAAAACCCATTCCATGATTTGACTTTTAATTATCATTTAAAAAAAACTATTAAGACTTTTCAACGCCTGGTTGCAACTTGCAAGGACAGATGAGGATCAGGAGAACTCTTCAGCATTTAATAAATTTTTATTAAAAAAAATTATTTTTATTTATGTTAAGAATTTTAAATTTTTTTTAAATCTTATAAAAAAAGTTTTATTTAAATTTAAATATATTTTATAAATTAAATATTGTATAATAACCTTGGTCCATGCTACAAAGTACTATAAAAAGCTGTTGCAATCAAACCGACTAGACAAACCTGAAGCGCATGAATAAGAGAAAAATATGAATACGGAATAATCCACAATATCCACCATCTTCTGTTACCTGGTCAAGTGTAAAGAATTCGTGGCCGAAAGAAAAGTCTACAGGATTCTCTCTCTTGTCCATTCCGTTTTAGTGAAAATAGGAGTAGACCGAGTTTGATGATCACTTGCACCACATCATGACTAGATTATTGTTTCATTAATCATTTTTTTAATAGAGTAATGCACTAAACTCTTTTATTTTTTAAAGTTTATTTTTAATTGAATCTAACCTTTTAATTTTATTGATTAAATGTTAGACTATTTCATATGAGCGAGTCTCAAGTCTTTCTCTTTTTAAATTTAAGTCATAAATATATAGAGATTAGTTGTGAAATCTAGTAATTCCATGGGCTTAATCGCTCATCATCCAAAATCCAATTTGACTCAAATATTGGCTAGCATGCGTGCGTGATAATAGTTCTCGTATAATTTATTTTATTTTACATGTTATATGGATTTAGGTTTTATATTTTTCTCATAACGTTAATATCATTTTCTCTTGTAGATGGAGTCCAAGTTAGATTTCAAGTGTTTTTACCATAAAGATTTCAAGTGTAGTCGCTTTGGTGGTATCCAAACACATGGTGACGAGAACAAAATCTAATTCAATATATTGTTGGATAACATTCTATTAGAACATATTTATATGTATTTCTATTCTTATTTTCAAAGTAGAAGTAATAAGATTTTATATGAATATATAAAATTTACTCTCTTTTTCTTTTTTTTTTTTTTTTTGTCATGATAAAAAAAATACAAAAGCAACTCGTCAACTACCAATAAAGAACTTTCCATTTATATTAAAAATATATTAATTAATTATTCAACATAACTCATCAGGTAGATGGTAATCAAAGTTTATATTCCATTATCTTATTCTTTAATGCAATTTTATTATTAATTATCTTATTCTTTATTTTTTCTAATCTTAGAATAATGTTTCATTATTTTGGAATACGTAATTAGTTGTAATTAAAAAAAAATTAACATAATTTTAGTATTTACTAACATTTTCTAATTTATTACCTTACACTCGTTAATGGTGTTATTATGTGCGACCCTCTAGGTTTTTACACACAAAACAATGTTGATCTAGATGTAGACTAATGTAATCATCTAGCAACAATTTTTAGCCACTCAATATGATAGAAAGGTTGTCAACCATAAACTACTATGAACTGATTACTATGTAATAAAATCTCTTCATCAAGATATTATGATTAATCTATTTATGTAATGTCATAATTATTTAATCGTATTACTTCGTTCCCAAAATAAATTTAACTCAATAAAACTTGTTGTGACAATAGCTATGAGTCACTATCATTCCATTGAAGTGGGCCTTGGATATCATCTATCTAAACCAAGATAGGGATGAATTCTATCTTGACTCATCACTATCCTATTTATAGTCATACAACACCCCATAAGTCCCATTTTTTATAATTTGTATTAAGATTGCATTTAATGACATGCAACATTCCATACATAGGATATATGAAGGTCTTAAGTCTAGGGTTTGCTTCCACTCATTTATATAGAGGGGGAATCAATGGCATTAAATATAAGGTATCATTGAAGAAACACAAATACAAATTATATAAAAATAATTATCAAAATACCAATACATTTTTTACATGTAAGTTGCATATCCAAGGTACAACTTATCGTAACATGCAAAAAATTTGGATTGTCACAATGTTTATACTTCTTTGACTAGTTGAAAAAAAGGATCTATCTTGGAGAGGAAAAGAAAAAAGAAAAAAAAGGATCCAAACAAGAAATTTGGCACATCACGTCATTGTGTACATCTGTGACCAATTGAAAATATGAACTTGCCTTAGGAGTAGAAAAGAAAGAAAGGCCCCAGCTTGAAAGAAACATCAAAACTAAAAAGATTACACCATTACGTCACTGTATTCATAATTTTTTTAATGTACTATTCATACATGAATCGCTGTCGGGATATGCGATTCACTAACACTAATAACGAATTGCCCCTTTAAGATGTGATTTAGAGATATATGACTTTCACTAAATTGCATTTTATAGAAGCAATTTCTTTTTTTGTTAATTCGTAGATCGCATAACCTACATGTGATTTTGGCTTGGTATTTTGATAATTATTTTTGTCTAATTTGTATTTGTGTAATTTAAAAGAAAAAATCAGTAGACTCGTGTTTCACCCAAGTATCCTCTATTGGCATGTTAGGTCTAGTGTACCCACTTAACTTTGGGTAGTCACTTGTATAATATGGATATATTCCCTTAGTCTAGTAAGAATGATTAAATTACACAACATGCTAGTCTAAATATCTATGTCACCTTTAGATATCCATTAAACTAAGGAAAATTTTAGATAATATAATGTTGTTGAATTCTCATAAATAAAAACTTTATTATTATTCTAGACATTCTCTAATTATATATGGGATTTTATTGTAAAATATATATGAGCAAAAATAAAAAATTGCACAATTGCGAAGCACCATGGACTCAAAGTTCTAAGCGTCTCACACGGATCTTACATTTTTGCTCAGGTAAGACCTTTGTAAAATGGTCTATAGCATTTTCATATATTGCCACTTTGCAAATTATACACCACCCCTCTAAGCAATCTTTCTAACAATGTGAAACTTTTGGAGCACATGTTTGAATATGTTGTGAGATCTTGGTTCCTTAGCTTGAGCTATGGATGCATGGTTATCTCAATATAATGTAACTAGATGAATAACATTTGAAACCACTCTTAACTTAGTTATAAAATTTCTAATCAAAATGATTTCTTTAATTGCTTCAAAAGTTGCAATGTACTCCGACTCTACTATAGAATATATGATCGTCTCTTGTTTATAAGTACTCCTCTAACAAACTGCTCTGCTATTTGGGTAAAACATATGAACTTACACGATTTTATATCATCCTAATTTGTTTGGAAAGCAATTCAAGAGACACTGCAGATAGCATGAGACATTGGACATCAATAGAGTCCTCCATGTATTTCTGATATTGCTGACATTGAGCAATGGTGGCATCCTCGCCCGATTCTATAACCTCTTCTTCTTCTTTTAGGATATATAATTTCCTTTCATGTCTAAGGAATATTTTCAGCTTCCTTAACCATTTAAGGAAATTTGTTCCAATTAGGAGGTTATCTTTATCAAGTATAGATCGCAATGATAGGCTGTTATTGTTTGCTATTTTAGATCTACATACAATAAATGCAAAGTTTAGTATTTATGAATAATTTATTTAATAAAAGGTCTTTTAGTTCTAACTCCCATTATTTTTTCAATTCCAGTAGCCCCCTCTATTAGATTTGAAGAACTCTATTGGAAGGTTTTCTAGTGGATCCAAAAACCCAAATAAAATTAATATGTACACAACTAAGCTGTACCTATATGTTATATTATTTTAGGTAGGCCTTAACTAACTCACCAATTGTAAGTTTTATACAACTTTTGGATTTTCTATTGGGCTAACTCTTTAAATAAATCCATATTTGAAAACCCAACACTAGCCCATTAAATTATTAACCGTAGCCGAGCTAATAAATTAACAATTTAATTTTAAGTTAACCCAATAACAAATTACATATAAAAATTATACTGTGTTATATGAGCTCACAACTGAGCTATATCGACTCACATACTATTTTATAATTTAGAAATAGAGGGCATAATTTTTAATATTCTAACTCAATATATTTAGTGGATTTGTATTTATATCTCACCAATATATATAATATCATTGATTAATATCAACAACACTTGTATTTAATAATAATAAATAAATAAACAAACAATAATGATCATGGGCCAACAAAATATATAGGCTAAACCCAAGCC
This sequence comes from Combretum micranthum, assembly GCA_024138025.1. Lineage (NCBI taxonomy): Eukaryota > Viridiplantae > Streptophyta > Magnoliopsida > Myrtales > Combretaceae > Combretum > Combretum micranthum. Next base: position 1,105,235 of record JAMXBD010000333.1, on the reverse strand, counting down.
TATACTAAAGGGTTGCAAGACAAAAAATAAATAAATAAATAAATAAATAAAATCCATTAACGATTGCAGCTCCTTTTGGCCTTCTAAACATCTCTTGTGTCTTGAATAAATCATGGACTTCCATCTTTGATACTAGGTATTTCTAAATATATTAAAATTACATTTTATCTATGGGTGTTTAGACCTAAATAAAATATAAAATTACAAATGATTTTCAGACTCAACCTATCCAAAGGACTCGTAGGTCCTATTTAATATAAACCATAATAATTCACACATTGTCCATAAATCCTAGCCCATGATCATGCAATGTGTAAAATAATTTCATAAAATATCAACCAATCAATTCAACATAATTATTATAACCTTGATATAAACTAAGGATTAATTTAATATCGTGTTACAAACTCGTAACGTTAAGAAACACTATTCCTTTAATTTTATTCAACAAAATTGCTCACTACTTTTTCAATATCTAAAAGATTTAGTGAAGACTATTGTTGTGTGTAAAAGAAAAAAAAAAAGAAAAAAAAAAACTATCATAATTCTATGAAGAGTCACCTTCATCCTTTCTTGCAAAATCATGCTAATTTGATTCAAAATCATTAAAAAGGCAATGTCACCACGAACAAAAACATACAAAATATGTTTCTTTTAAAACATATTTGCTTTCAATTCTAAAAGTTGGTCATGCTTTAAAATATATCTGTAGATTAAACATGCAAAATTAAACCCACAAGATATCAATATTATGAGTAATTATTCTATGAATCAATTATAGGTTAATATTCATAATATTTTACATGTAAACAAGAAGCTTTGATACCACTGTTGGGTTCTGTAATCTTAGAAAATCCAACAATTTTTTTTTTTCAATTACAAAACCTATCTTGTAGGATCTATGTGTAACATGTAAAATAATACATATAACAAAATTAATTGTTGACACGGTTTATAGAAATTGTATCTTCTCTTGCAAAAGATATACTTTCTCCTCCTGGGATGGAGTTCACGTGAGATATAAAACTCACAGAGCTTATTACAAAATCTTCGTTCTATTCACCATAAGGACACTAAGTGTTGTCCTTCTAGCGGTATCTACATACACGATAACAGGAACCAATTGTAATCCCTATAGTATTAGGTAACTTAGATTGGAATTTCTATATTATTTTCAGTGAATAGAATGCTCTTTTCTTTTCTCTTGTCTTTCTCTCCTTTTCTTCTCCCTTGTTATTCTCTCTTTTTAATTCTACCATATTTATATATACACCTTTTATCTATATATGGATAAGAGAGAATCTTTTTTCTTAAAGAAAAAATTAGATTTTAAAATCAAATCTATTTAAAATGGCAAGTAATATATTAAAACATATTACATAATATTCACTTGACAATAAAATACTCTTCATATTATTTAATTTACTTCAGAATAAATAAATAATCCAATTTATTCTAATTTTGAAATAAATATTGTTCCTATTAATCGTATTATTATGTGCGACACTCTAGGTTTATATGCACATAGGTAATGTATTTTATACATAAACCAAGATAATCATCTAGTAATAATTATTACCATCCTATGTGATAAAATGGCTGTGAATCTTAACCACTATGAACCATTACAACATAATTAAATCTCTTCATTAAAATATCTTGATTAGACCATTGCATTAAAGTCATCAATGTTTAATCCATTTACTTGGTATCGAGATAAATTAAACTCAATAAAGCTTATCATGGCCAGTGACTATGAGTCACCTTATCTCAACCAAGTGTCCGATAGTATTATCTCGCTTATTCAAGAGAGTGATGAATTCTATCTTGACTTAATATTATCCTCTCTATATTTTACATTACACCCAATAACCGTATTATTTGTAATCTATATCAAGATCACATTTAACAGTATCAAAGTGCAACATTCCATATATAGGATATGATAAAGGTCTTAAGTTTAGGGATTATTTACACTCATTCTTGTAGAGAAGGGACCAATGACATTAAACATGTGATATTCTCTATTTACGGGTAATGTTCAATGTACCCACACACTTGTATGACTTAGATATCTTTCCCTTGACCTAACGAGATTGACCTTTAGTTGTACAACGTGTTGGTCTAAATATCTATATCCCCTTTAGATATTTATCCGACCAAGGATAAATTTTAGATAATACCATGTTTTAGAATTCTCACTAATAATATACATCATTACAATTCCAAACATTTTCTAATTATCTATGGAACTTTATTATAAAATATATGTAGGTAGATAAGCATACAAATACAATAAATACTTGTCTTTTATTAATAATATTAATAAATACATTAAAAGGTATCTTGGCATATTGTGCATAATTACAACACGAATAACCCTAGGCTGTGTTGGTTAATGGCTTAAGATTATAAATAGTGAAATTGTTGCATTAATGCCGTGTTACATGTGAATGAATGTGATGATTGTTCATGTGTGTATGCTTATGGTTTTGGGGTATTACACTCTAGCTCAATCCTTTTTATCTTCTCAAGAATAGATGAAGAGCCTTTAGTGAGTGACCTTTTAAGATATGATGTATTTGTAGATCATGGGAATGATGGTACTAGACCAGACTTTCCAGCATAATTATAATCAATTGAAAATTTGATTTGAAGTTTGTTGACTTTTCTTTAAGACATGAAGATTAGTATTTTAGATCTTTTACAATAGACTATGATTGATTTTTTATTAGGATAAGTATGGAAATGGCTATAGTTTATTCTGAAGTTTTATTTTTTATTTATGAAAATTTAATGAGACCATCTATTTAATATGAGTTTGCAGTTAGGATATTAGCATATTTTTTAGCCTTAATGTACCTCCTTCTTGTGTTCACATGTGGTGGGCTAATTAATAATGCACTGAGATTAAGGCATTACATGATAATATAGATTTAAATAATAAGTTATATATAATCTATACATTATAACATGCACACACACTTATATGTCTTAATCAATTTGTATAACAAGAGGAGTGATATATATATTATATTGATTATGTCTTTATGACTTACTGATTCTATATATGTATAAATATGTTATATACATGCACATATATATTTTGGATATTTATTATATATTTTATGGGATATATATATAGATTATGTCATACATTTCATATGTACTTTAAATGTCATATAAATGTGTGTTTATATAATTTGTACAATCTATAAATATTATATATATAATCTATATTTCATAACACACACACTTACATAAAATATATCCATTGCATGTAACAGATGAACTATAACATATATATATATATATAACATATAAATATATTTCTGTCCTGTAGATTTTATGTATGTATAAATAGGTTATATGTACACACAAATATATCTTCTAAATATTTGTCATATGTTATGTAACATTGGAATAATGTAAATCGCATTAACATGATGGAATATACATATGGGAAAATGTGATAATTGTTGTTTTACTAATCCTATTTCAAAGTTGTGATTCTGGTACTATAGTTTTGTAATTAATTTTAGTTAAATCATATTCAAGTAATTATATTTACTAGGTTCCTTAAACAGACTAAAATTTTGATATTTAGTGGTTAATGTCAATTATATTTTGATATGTGCTAGTTGTATTGGATAATTCTTAATAAAACTACTATCTATGTTTCATAAATAGTGCCATTTATCAAAATTTTATTGGTGGTTACCCGCCATTCATTTCTTGCTAGACCACATATACATATAAACTAAGGGAAATGAAATTATATCAGAGGTTAGGATATTAAACTAAACGTAGTGAAGAAGTAATGTAATAAAGATTGCAATGATATTTCCTATTAATAGCAAAAATAAGAAGGGTCAATAACGTATTTCCTTCCTTGTGTATATTGAAAAAACATATAAATATATTTTAATTTCTTATTTAGATATACATTATATTATTAATAAGTACATATCTTTTTTTTTTTTTTTTTGCACACTTAATAAGTATATATTTGTTGGAGGAAGTTGAAGGCACCAAATATTTATTTCATCTATGGGTTTCTCATGGCCAATTGTTTCACTTGGTCACAAATGAGTTTGACTTTGGTATGATCACTTTGTTTACTCACGATTGCTACTGCTTGGTCTGTAAAAAGGGATGGAATGGTAAACCCCTAAAATATTGATAATTGTTTAGCAAAATCACTTAGAAATTTTTCTAGCATTATTCCCGACACCCTAGCTTATAGGGCTTGTTTGTACAGTTGGTCTGGTTTTGTTTTCAAACCAAACTGATATAAATATGATACAGATAAAAAAATGATGGTTTTACTCTTAAACTGATCAAATCAAACTGATACTAAACTGATACTAAACTAATACCAATAAGTTATCGATATAGATTCACTACAGATAAAAATTTGATAATCCAAACATGAAGATATCAGAAATAAGATCAAATTATGCTAAAATAAATCAATTAGATCATAAGCATTTAATTTAAATATTGAACTCTAAAATATAATTTCATAAGCCCTATACCTATCAAAAACCTTAATATAATTATAAAATGCTCTTTGCTATTCAAAAGGTTGTGATAAAAACCAATTGTGATGATCTTAAAATAATGACTAGCTAAACCAAATATCAAAATTAAAATAATAAACCCTAGAAATACCGAAAGGAAACCCAATGAATTATGTACGCACCAAAACCTAAAAAAAAAAAAAAACTTATAGAGATGAGCTCAATAAATTTTAAATTAATGACTTACTTAAATATTTAATTCAAACGATTTCAATATCAATAAATTTAAGTACGATTTGATCCAAATATTAATAAAATATATCTATTCACATAATAAAAGCCTCATGTGAGTAATTAGTATAATAATAACCATATGCCAACTAAATAATTCCATGTGAACCGGATGCCATCAAACAATAAAACCTACCCTAGCCATGGTTACCCTTTCTTCTCCCATAGATGCTCAAAATTATTACAGAATGGCTTCACACTCAACACCCACCAAACAAGTATTTGGGACATGATAAATTGTACTTTCAAGTACAAAACACTATACCTACCAAACATAAAGAGTATCCATATCTAAAGTTCTTCAAATGGGTTCCTAGACAAAGGACTTCACTAAGAATATCTACATATGAGGTTTTTGATATGGGTTTCTAGATAAAGTACCTTACTTTTTGAGGTTCTGACACAGCGAGTTAGTATGGATAAATAGAGAACACTCAATGAGTGAATATCAAAATCAAAACAATTGCACTCAATGCAATATTCAGAGAGAATTCTCTAAACTAGGATTTCAATATATGATAAAATGTTCTAAAAACAGAAGCTAGGGTTTCCAAGACTATTTATATGAATACATAAAGTCCTTAAATGAAATAATAACAAATAACTCAGACAAATATAAGCTGGTAATAAGATGGTGGCTCAGGATCACAAATATTGGGCGGCCAAGAAGTAAGCCGGCCCTAGGCCGACGACCTTCCTCATCAAATCCGGCGACTTACTGCCAACTTTCTTTGTCTCTTCAAAGGCCAGCCTTGTTCCATCGCTTCTTGGGTTGTTTCTTGGATGCTTCTTTGCTCATGAACGTGTCGGCATCTTGTCTACATCATTCTCTCCAACTGTAGAGAACTCGACCTCAAGTTCTCATTTGGATATAAAGGTACATCATCAGGATGGTAGAGAAACAAATCAGCAACATTGAATGTCTTTGAGATACCTACGCTGTTGGGAAGCCCAACTACATATGCATTGTTGTTGATCTTCCGTATAATTTGATATGGGCTATACTTCTTCGACTGTAACTTATTGTATCTGCCAATTGGGAACCTTTCTCTCCTTAAGAACACCATCACCTGATTTACCAACCTCAAAGATTCATTTTCGGTGATGTTTGTCAGCTGCCTCTATATACTTAGCATTAGACTACTCAATCTTCTCTCGGACCTCAGCTATCACAAATTGTCAATGTTCTGCCAGATTCTTCACTACAGTACTATATTCATAACTCTCAAGAAGTTTAATCAAATTTAAGGCATGTTGGGGAGTCTTCGTATACACCATAGAGAAAGGGGATTTCCTTATTGTCCTGTGAACCACACTATTGTAGGCAAACTTTGCCTGAGCTAATGCAATGTCCCAATGCTTCAGCTTCTCCTTACAAATGCTTCTAATTAGGTTACCTAAGGTTTTGTTGGTGTTATGTCTGTCCATCTGTCTGTGGGTAGGCTGTACTGCTATAGTTCATGGATGAATCAAACATCTTCCACAAAGTTCTCTAAAAGTGACTCAAAAACTTGCTATCTCGATCCGATGTTATGGATTTAGGCACTCCATGCAAACAAACCACTTTTTCAAAAAACAACTTTGCTATAGCTTGAGCATGAGCTACCTTCCTGCAAAGGAGAAAATGAGCCATTTTAGAAAACCTGTTAACAACAACAAAAATAGAATTCATGCCTTATTGAGTTCGAAGCAAACCCAGTATAAAATCCATAGATAAGTCTTCCCAGATGTTCTCTGGAATAGGTAGTGGTATATAAAAGCAAGTGTTTTGGGACTATCCTTTCACTGTCTAACACATATAACAGCATTACACTAGTTTACTCATATCTCTCCTCAGATGGGGCCAATAAAATCTCTTATTGACTACTGCAATAGTTTTGCCCCGCCTCAGATGACCAGCCAATTTACCCCCATGTAAGTCATGTATCAACTTCTCCCTAAGAGAAGATTCAGGCACACAAAGCTGATTCCCACGCATCAAATACCCAACATGTATATGAAAATCTCCACTAAGCTGCCTATTCACACACTTGTCCCAAGTCTCCTTGAAATATACATCATATTCATATAATTCCTTCAGGTCTTCAAACCCTATTACCTCAGCACTCAGAGTCATAAGCAAGTTGGCTCTCCTACTCAATGCATCAGCCACTTTGTTCTGTATCCTAGATTTATGCTTCAATCTAAATGAAAACTTCTATAAGAATTGAATCCATCTATCATGCATATCTTTGCTTATCCTGGTCTAGCCATTTAAGTGTTTAAGGAGTCACAATCGAATATAACACAAACTCCCTGCCTACTAGGCAATGCTCCTAAGTTCTCAAGGCACACACAACAGCATAAAATTCTTTATCATAGGTAGACCAACTCTGCCTCGATTCACTCAGCTTGTCACTGAAAAAGGCAACATGCCTCTTCTCCTGAGATAAAACAGCCCCAACTCCAACCCCGCTTGCATCACAGTCTACCTTAAACAACTTATCAAAATTCGGTAATGCTAAAATGGGTGAACTACATAATATCTCCTTTAGGACTACAAAACTACCCTCAACCTCCTCATTCCATTGGAATATACCCTTTTTCAAGCACTCAGTTAAAGGAGCTGTAACCGTGCTAAAATGTCATATGAACCTTGTATAAAAACTAGCTAAGCCAAGAAAGCTTCGCAGCTTAGTAACCGACTTAGGGATCGGCCACTCTTTAATCGCCTTCACCTTATCCTCATCCACTTGAATCCCATTACCATTGACAATAAAACCTATGAATAGCCACTTCCTAGTTATAAATAAGCACTTCTTCATATTCACATACAATTTACCCTCTTGCAAAGCTGTCAACACTTCCCTCAAATGCAAAATGTTTTCCCCTTCATACTTACTATATACAAGATGTCATCAAAATAAACAATGAAAAAACGACCAATGAATGGTTTCAATACCTGGTTCATGACACGCATGAAAGTGCTCGGAGCATTCCTCAACCTAAAAGGCATGACAGCACTCATAAAGGCCTTCCTTAGTATTGAAAGTCGTCTTCCACTCATCTTCTGGCCTAATCTTGAGTTGGTGATACCCACTCCTCAGATCAGTCTTTGAAAATATCACAGCTCCACTCAACCTATCAAGCATGTCCTCCAATCTAGTGATTGGGAACTTATACCCAATGTTAATCTTGTTGATTGCCTACTATCTACACACATCCTTTAGCTACCATATTTCTTGGGCGTCAACAGTGCTGGCACAGCACAAGGAGTCATGCTCTCCTTTATGAACCCCTTCCGAAGCAATTCCTGAACTTTCTCCTACAAGATTTCACTCTCCTTTGGGCTCATCCTATAGTAAGGTAAAGTTGACAAAACTTGCACTAGGAATCAGGTCAATATGGTGCTGTATGTCTTACATAGGAGACAATCCATCTGGTAAATTATCCTACAATACATCACTGAATTCCTCCAACAACTCTCTAACACCTTCTAACACTTCTTTAATCTTCTCCGCTTCACCAATCGTCAACACCTCCTTCATAATTAGAGCGTGTACTGTTTAAGACTTCCTTATAGCGTCTTCCATCTCCTTCTCAAAATGGGTAATGGTTAGGAACAAATACCCTTTCACTTTAGAAGCTTTAGAACTATTCATATATTTCAATGGGAGAAGGGTATACTTCACTCCATCTCTCTCCAACTTGTGTGCATTCTCTCTACCTACATGTTAGGCATTGATGTCGAACTGCCAAGGCCTACCAAACAAATGGTGACAGGCATCCATTTCCACCCCATCACAACAGACGTCATCTTATATTTCTCGATGGAGAAAGGTACCTTACAGCACTCTTTAACCTCAATCTTCACTGTTGCCTTGATCCACCCAATAGTATAAGGGTTTGGATGCTTCTCAACTGATAATTTTAAGGCCTGAACTAGTGCTCTTCCTATGATATTTTTCGAACTACCACTGTCTACAATCAAATGAAAACACGACCATCAATCGTACACCTGGTACGAAACAACTGATGTCGCTGGTTCTCTTCCTCCTCCTTAGTGCCAACATTAACTTCCTAATCACATAAGTCCCCTCACCATCTTCATCATATTCCTCATATTCATCACCTTCGCTAGGTCTGTAGCAAATCCCATCCTTCTTATCTCTCTTCACTATATTTACTCCTCTTTTATTCGGGCGCTCATTAGATTGATGACCCAGTTGATTACACCGATAACACTTCCCTAATATGGGTTTTGCATAGGGATTGGTTTGCTTCTACACCTCCTTTGATTCTACCACTTTCTTCCTTGCTAATTTATTCTCTTTCTGCTCAACAACACCCCCTTATATCTCCTGAGTTTTAGTTTTCTCAACAAGTATTTTACTAGAACTGTCACCCTCATAACGCTTACTACTATCAAATTGGTTGTTCTTCTCCTGCAACATTAATTCAGCTTTAATAGCCATATTCTTGGCCTCATTCAAGGTACGCAGTACATGGATCCGGATTCCATCAAGGATCTGTGGTTTCAAACCTTCCAAACACCTCGCTACCTGTTGGCCTGCGCTTTCCCACAAATCATTCCTCTTCGCTAGCCGCATGAAATTTGCTGTATACTCATGTATTGTCCTCAACCCTTGGCAATATCTACGATATTGTTGAAACAGAATATGTTCATAATCTAAGGGTAGGAAATCCCGCTGCAACAACTGTTTCTTTCGATACCACATCCTTACCAGTTGTTTACCCTCTCTATATCTCCTACTTTGTAGTCTCTCCCACCAGGCGGAAGCACTTCCTTTCAAATGATACGATGCTCATTTTACTCTCTTCCCCTTAGGGATCTCCATATACTCGAAGAACTGATCAATATCGGCTATCTAGTCAATAAAATCCTCAATATTTAGATTCCCGTTGAAATTGGGAATATCGACCTTTAATTTGAAATCTCCCCCATCTCCATAACCAAATCCATAGTTACCTTCCCTGTATCTACCACCATAACCACCTTTCCTACAGGGTTCTTCTTCTTCATCAAGACATCATCTTCCTCTTTAGAATCATCGTCGAATATTTGTAACCTACGATTTGTAGCTACAGGTTTACCAAAGGGATCGTCGTGATCAACTTTTGCCCTTGGACGTCTCCCACCAACATTTGTTGGCATCGGGCCCCATCATGACAAATTGCGCAACCAGGTCATCAAGGCACTATTCAAAATGTTGGAATCTCTTATCCATGTCACCAACACCTCTCTTTGATCTTGCACTTTGACTCGTAGGGCTTCCATATCCCTAACAACGTCTAGAACGTAACCACCTCTTGAACTATTGTCACCTGACATCTCCGCAAGAATCTTTCACGCTCTGATACCAATCTGACGCAGCAATTAGCATGGATAAATAAAGAGCACTTAACGAATGAATCTCAAAATCAAAACAATTGCACTCAATGCAATATTCAGAGAGAATTCTCCAAACTAGGGTTTCAATATATGATAAAATATTCTAAAAACATAAGCTAGAGTTTCCAAGACTATTTATATGAATACACAAAGTCCTAAAAAGAAATAATAATAAATAACTCATACAAATATAAGCTGGTAATAAGATGGCGGCTCACGATCACAAATATTGGGCAGCCTAGAAGTAAGCCGACCCTAAGCCGGCGGCCTTCCTCATCAAAACCGATGGCTTATCGTTGGCTTTTCTTGTCTGTTCAAAGGCTGGTAGCCTTTGTTCTGCCACTTCTTGGGTTGTTTCTTTGATGCTTCTTTGCTCATGAGCATGTCGGCTATCTTGTCTACATCAGGTTCTTATGAATGTGGGAGTTCTTTCAATTTTTTGGAGTCCTCTGTAAAGGACCTCGTAAATTGAATTCCTTTGGAATATTATTATTATTATTATGTCGGAGAGTGTTTGAAGTTCGGCTGTGTCCAAGAAATAGAAGCATCACAATTGCAATGCAGAAAGGCCAATATGCTATTTGTTTATTTTTCGAGTTCTCATTGTTTTAATTGCCTTACATTTTTTAATTTCTATTTTTATGTTTGTTCATTTCATGTAGATGTTTATGATGCAGACAGGACAATATTCTCATTGTTTTACATACAGGTCAATATTCTAATTATCTTATATTAATCCAAGTTTTGTTAGTTACATTTTCAAATGTTAATATAATATATATTTTTCATTTTGATACAATGTATTGCCATTAAATTTAAAGAATTATTATTTATGATTAATATTGAGAAAACAAGTAAGATATTATGTAAAAATAAATAAGATCTACAAAAAGATAAAAAGAAGTGAATAGCCTCACGGATAAAATAGTAAATTTCTTGAGGAGAAGAATTTTAATTATATCACTTGAAGGATATTTTGAATGAATCTATAGATGTGGATGGTCCAAAGCAATCTCTTCAATATCCAGTCAACCCAACAAACAACCCCCCACCCAACAAAACCAAAAAAAAAAGAGAAGAAAAGAAAAAAGCTAGACTAAAAATCAAAATCAAGACCACACGCCAACACAAGGGAAGTTGCAGGCAGCTCATTTCCACTAAGATGCCCAGCTTCTGCTTGGAGTCATGCACACACCTTGATCTTCCATTTTATTTCTTTTTCTTTTTGGTCGAGACGCCCCTCTTCTTCATTTGCTTCGAGCCGAGACAGCTAAAGGCACCTCCTTTCTCCACCAACTCTTCACTTCATTCCTTTCGCCTTTCTTTTTCTGCCTAGCTTGACTTGGACATTTCAGTTGCGAAAGGACATACAAAGCCCTCATATTTTCTAGCCTCCAAAGCCCAACCAAGCCTTCTCCACGTGCCAGCCAAGTCCCTTTCCTGTTTTCTTTTCCTAGGCGTGTGTGTACCATGGAGACTACCCACCAGCACTCCATCAAATAAGCCTTGCTACTCCCTTAATTAACTTTGATTTCATTTTTATTTGTCCTTTCATAAAAAATTCCTTACGTCCATCATGGGTCATCTCTAAGTCTTGGTATGCAAACAAAAGAATCACACACCAAGAGAGCGACCATCCTTTCGTAAATCTGAACCTAAATCTACGTTTAAGAAGTCTTGGTATCCAAACAATAACATCATACCAACAGAGAGACCATCCTTTCGTAAATATGGACCTAAATTTACGTTTAAGAAGTCTTGGTATCCAAACAAAAACATCACACACCAAGAGAGTGGCCATCCTTTTGGTATGGAACTTTCATATCCACCTACACGAGTCAACTTCTTAAACGTAGATTTAGGTTCAGATTTACGAAAGGATGGTCTCTCTCTTGGTGTGATGTTATTGTTTGGATATTAAGACTTCTTAAACGTAGATTTAGGTTCAGATTTACGAAAGGATGGTCGCTCTCTTGGTGTGTGATTCTTTTGTTTGCATACCAAGACTTAGAGATGACCCATGATGGACGTAAGGAATTTTTTTATGAAAGGACAAATAAAAATGAAATCAAAGTTAATTAAGGAGAGATGGGAAGAGCGGTGGATCAAGAGTAGCGGTGATAACACCCTCCAAAATGAATTTCCATCAAGTAGCGGTGATAACACTTAGTATTATTTAATCACATGTGCTAGATTATAAGGTTCTCATTTTAATGTAATGCTTTCAAGTAGGAGTACTTTCTTGATCTTCACCATAAATCTCAAACTTCCTTCTATAAACATTTAGAACATTAAAAAAAGTTAATAAAAGAACACCATCATTCCCTTTTACACATAGTGGCCGAACCGTGTTTGGGATTAGAAGGGAAGGATTTCATTAATAATATATATATATATGTGTGTGTGTGCTGTGTGTGTGTGTGTGTATTATTATGGTAGGAGTTGTGAGAACGAAACATCCCAGTGCATAGCTAGTCATGTGGATAATGTTCTTACTTGCTTTATATATATACCAAACTCTTCTTTTCATGATAGATGCCAAGACCTGTAGGAAGTTTATACAAAATTTTCTTTCAAAAGATTTGTTAGAATAGTCCTTAGAATAATAGATATTGGTTTATTTAATTGAGATATACTATGGCCGCTTGACGTGCTTGTTTACTATTTAATTCAAGTTAGAACCATGAGAGACACATAAATGAATAACTCTAGATGCTTTAAAGAAAGTTGAGTAGATAGGATTTGATAAAATGAAAGTCAAAAGCTTTAAAAAAATATGAAGTGGACGTATTATAAGAACATTAGGTAATTGAACCTATACAAATATGAAAAGATTATACTTTCATTTCATTTAAGGATATAGATACTCATAAATCTATTACCACAAAGAAAGCTACGGAAAAAAAAAAAAAAAAAAAAAAAAACAACAACAACATATGAATCCAATTAAACGTAAGAAAAACAAATATGAGGCATTAGACAAATTATAAATTTGATAGCTCAAACATTTACAGAGACATCCCCATTGGAAAGTACATGCAAAATCACATGATATCGACTATAAATTTGATAAAAATAGATTTTAAATGAAGAAGTCCTACGCAATTGAAGTTTAGCTAATGAAAACTCCAATAAAACAAATTATGCTATAATATTAGTTTAATAGCTCCTATTCTTATAGAAGCTTTGTTATTCTTACCGCATTTAGGTGAATATGAGTCAAATTCAGAGCTCCCTAAAGACTATGTTGAATAGATATTGATGAGCCAAGGTTGGTTATAATCATGTTTTGATGAGAAGATGTATTGTATAAATGCTCCATAACTTAGTTAAGCTATATTTAATAAGCAAAACTAGTTTTCGATATGTTTAAGCTTTAATGTGCATATATGTGTTTGTGTTTGTATGTGTTGTTCTCTGTAGATTGTATTGTCATGCCCTAGTCTTGATTGCGACCATGATTACGAACTTCGTTGAGGGCTCGATTAGTCCAATTGAAGTGTAAACCTAAGGTACGATAAGTAGAACAAAACAAGATCTATAGACTTTGTCGCAGGTCACATCAAGAGCTCGACAAGTTTAACCCCTGGGCTTGACAAGTTTGAATCTAAGGGTCGATAAGCACAGACTTTGTCGAAGGGTAAATTGAGGCACGACAATTTTAGGAGGCAACAAGTCTAGGGTGCGACATTTTGAAAAATAGTTGTTACGGACTTTCAAATTCGATCATTGGAGGTTCTTTTGGGGGAAAATGGCTATGTTTTTAAACCTAATATATATAGAATATTTTCGGGTGTTTTTAAAAGGAAAAAAAAAAAAGGAGTGAGTAGGCTTAACTTACATATATTATGTAAAACTACTTTCTGTTTATTTTTGTTTTTGTTATGTGAATAATGTTATTCATGAGATTAGTGAGCTAATATTGTAAGGCACTATTTACATATTTTGTTTGAGTATTTTAGTGAAGTTCTCATGTGGTTGATGCAATAGGTGAAGTCCTCATGTGTTGAGACACTTATGTGAAGTCCTACGTATGTGTAAATAATTAGTGAAATCCTCTTGACGAAGCATTTGTGAAGTTCTCATGTTGAGACAATGTGAAGTCCTCTATTGGTGAGACATTATTGTGAAGTCCTCTTTTTTAGGCAATTGTTTTAATTAAATGAAGTATGAAGTCCTCCTTGAGGGTGGCAAATTATGGACCATAGAGACTAGGAGGTGAACCGAACTCCATGCTAATTCTAGTGTAACTTTCTCATTCCCTTATGTCTTTATTATTATTGTTGTAATTGTATGTAAAAAGATAAAAGAGATAATGATTAGATAAGTGGGCTTAAAATTATTTTTAGAAACCCGCCTTGTAGCTTTCGCATCCTTACACATGCATGTGTAAAAGCTTAGTCGTTTTCGTTTTTGATTTCTTCCAACAAATTTGACCATAGCTAAGTGAGCACCTAGTTTGTGATTACTATATTTGTTTTTGTGTGTAGTTATTGTAATTTAATTATATGTGATTGATAAATGAACCCATGCATGTGTTTGAGCACATGGGGTTGTTGTATCATGGGCTTTAATCTTTGTACTAGGAACTACATTGCTCGAGAAGCGTCACCCAATGAGTGGAGACTTAGCTGGGCCATTTTTGAGGGCATGAGATATACCCACTTGCCTGTCCAGGATCAAATGGTTTATGACTTTTAAATGTTTTCAAAATATTTTATTTTTATTTTCATTTTTATCTACTTGTGTCACATCAAGCTAATTCTCCATGACACTTGAGTTTTGTTTTCAACTTCGATTTTCTTTGGACTATTCGTGATGTAGTTGTTTGTATGATTCCATGACAAAGGCACCTAGATGTCGATGGTAATTTTGATTGACTTCCCAACTATTGATTTGGAGAACGTAAATCCATTCTATATGTAGTTACTAGATGATCACATAAATATGTTACATTCATCTGCTTGATTATGCATTCCATATGATTTGATTATACACTTGCTTGCTTATTGCTTGAAGGGTATGCTATGAGATTGATGCCACTAAGCTAGATGTAGCTTACTCTCCTATATTGTCTTGTTATAGTAAGATAGGCTATGGGATACACTAAGGTAATAGAAACACCAAATCAGCATATTTTGGGAGCTTTAAGATGAGTGAGTTTAAGTGGAGTGATCCTTTCCATTCAGTCCTTTTTGTAGAGACTTCATACATACATACATACATATATATATATATATATATTATGTTTTACGCTCATATTTTGTTTAAGACTAGTAGTGGTATACTTTTTTGTGGGGCTCCCAACCTTGACTCAATATTTACTAATTATGTATCTGACATATCTCAATAGCAATCCTAAGTTGATGGTTCGCCTTATGCCACTCATACACAACTATGAGTTTTAAAATAAGAGTTTTATACAATTGATGAAAAAAATTATAATACCTGCTATATCAAGTAAATTTTCTTTGTTTAATAATGTATCATGTTCAAGATCCAAGTAAGAAAATGGTATTTATAAGAAAAGAAAATCAAGCATGAAAGCTCTAAAATAGAAATTGAATTAACATCTAGTCGTCGTTTACAAATACATTAAAAATGAAACTAACAATCTAACAAAATATTATAAATTTAATATTCTTAAGATAATAATAAACTAAATCTAGGGGATGATTTGAATATAATAATTAACTACAAAAATCTCCATACCATGGTTTGCTACAAAATGGTAAATGTCACATTTAGTATTCGAATTTTATCGATTTGTACAAATTCCTTTCAATTGCTCTTGAGAAGGAAAATGTGAATTTGAAGATGTTTTAAAGCCATGGGCTAGCGCACGACCATGGTGGAAGGTAGTGCAAGGTGATAAATGTGCAATTTACACATTTATCTTGTACTAAATAGCACAAATTCATGCATTACACTAGAATTTTATTATAAAATTGGGAAGAGGTTCTTTTGGTATCTAAACTTTGATGAATTGGATAATTAGGTATCCAAACTTTTAAAAAGTCCAATTTCATGCCTAATTGAACTTTTCGTGCCCCTTAAATACTATTCACTCAATCATTGTTTGACACGTGTCAACTATTCTAAGAAACAATAAAAGAGTGAATGTAGTGAAAAAGGGGCATGAAAAGTTCAATTATGTATAAAATTGGACTTTTTAAAAGTTCAAGTACCTAATTATCCACTTCACCAAAGTTTAAGTGCTAAAATGGGCTTTGTCCCTAAAATTAATTGTAGAAATTCATAGGAAAAGATTAAAAGTAGAGTTCAAATAATTTGTAAGAGTATTCAATTGTTAAGCTTAAATGTGTGTTATGATTGAAATTTGATTGAGCAGAAAATTATATCTTGTTGAGGTCTAGTTTGATCTTATGTCATGCTTTCTTGTCTTCATGTTACACTTTAAAAATAAGCTTCTTATTTTGATTAAGTTATTGTGAAATTCATGTTGAATTGTGTAAGGCAACAAGTAAAAATTCAATTAAATCCATCAATCTAGGTGATTTTTATTGTTTTGTATTGGCAACAATAACTTTTAGACAAAGCGGACTAGTACTTATTCAAACTAAGTAGAGGCCTTGAAGTTCCTAAAGGAGAATATGTAATGGCAGCTAAGATTAACCTATAATATGTTCATAGTAATTGATGGCAACAAAATCCAAATAGCAACCATGAGTGGAAATTCAAACTTTGAATTGCATGCTTAAATTGAAGAAAACAATAGGTGGTTTTAATCAATTTGAGGAATGCAACATGAATAAACACTGAATAGCTGCAAAATTTGAACCAAATAGTAGTAGAACTGAGACCAAGACAACTATTAAAGATTTATCCTTTAGAGTTGTGCAATGGAACCCAAATACTAAATCCAAACAATAATGATGTAGTTTCAGAATTGAGCTCAAGCAAGAAAATGGAGAATCGAAGAATTTCAAGTGCAACAGCCTTTATACCACAATCGAAACACCATAGAAGTGCAGCAGACTGAAACTAAACAGTGCAATTTATATAAAGTTACTAAAATGGTCTTAAAAGGAGAGGAAATTTAAAACAACAATATATAAGATAAGGGTAATTTAGTCATAGTTTTATATTGTTTCTTTCCTTTAATTTCCTTTGTATTAACCAAATGCTGCAAAAAGGAAATATTTCCACCATTCTCTTTCCATCTTGGCTTATCATATATAAACAAAAGTAAAACTAGTTTCTTTCCACAATTTTTCTTAAGGTTCTACCTTCTTAAGAAGTTGCTAAAGAGTGTAAAACATTATCATGTCCAATAGTTGTAAGGAAAAATCAACCAATAAACCTAGAAGTGATCTGAATGATTTTTCCTCCTGCATGTAGTGATACAAAAAAAAAAAAAAAAAAAAACAGAATAAAAACAACAAACATAAGGATTTATGTGGAAAACCCCAATTTGGGGAAAAACCATAGGACCACAGCACAAATTTCTTCCATCATCAACAATAATAAGATACAACAATTTTTATTATTAGATAACATTAGTGGATCACACAGATTTTCGACACAAACGGTGGATTTCAACAACAACAGGCCTCTCTCTCTCTTGATTCTCTCTCTAGGATTTAGGGTAGCCACACATTAAAACCTAAGACCAAATAAGAATAATTTATATTCAATAACAAAGGGAAAACACGAATACAACATAAGCTAGCTCGATAAAATAAAGGCTGGCAGCTTTGAGAAAAGGCATTGAACTTCGATGTTCTTACGTTGGCAGCTGTGAAGTCAGCCTAACCTGATCCAAACTCAGAAAAATTTTCTCAATTTAAGTTTGGCATTTGTATTAAGATGGCTAATGGCCTTGCTTCTTCTATGGCCGGTGTACAGGTATTTCATCTCCTTTGTTTGGACAAAATTCTCCTTATTTCAAGTCTTATTCTAAGTATATACAATATACTTAGGATTTCTTTTATTATAGACCCATATAGGTTGGACCTATAACCTAACAAACTCCCCTTCCTACTGTTATGGGGGTTTCCATCACATTTTGTCTTTAGGTAGAGCCTTGATCATCATATCTGAAGCATATCATCAGTATGGATCTTCTCGAATCCAATGATGCCTAACATCGATGTGTTTAGATCTAGAATAGAATGTTGGATTTTTACTAAGATGTATAACACTCTCACTATCACAAAATACCCTTAAATCTTCTTGCTCTTGGCCCAATTCTTCCAAAAACTTCTTCATCCATAAAACTTCCTTGGAAGCTTCAATCATAGCTATATATTCTGCTTTAGTAGTGGATAGTGCAACACATTTCTACAACTTGGACTGCCAAGACACCGCTCCCCTACATAAGTAATCTAATAACCTGAAGTGGACTTCCTAGAATCAAGATCTCCGTCCATATCATCACCTAAAAACCCTTCTACTATAGGCTTACTACCACCACACTGTAAACTTAACCTAGAAGCGCCCCTAAGATACCTGAAAATCCATTTAATAGTGGTCAAATGCCCTTTACCTAGATTCGAGTGATAGTAGCTAACCACACAATAGCATGAGTAATATCCGATCTAATGCATACCATAGCATACATTAGATTACCGATAGCTAAAGCATACGGAATTTTCTTCATGTCTTCTTTTTCTACCTTACGTTTAGGACACCGTTGAGAACTAAGCTTGAAGTGACTTGTAAGTGGAGAACAAACAGGTTTTTCCTTACTCATGTTGAATCTCTCTAGCACCTTTTCTAGGTATCTCTCCTGTGATAGCCACAATTTCTAGCTCTTCCTATCACGAATGATTCTCATACAGAGAATTTGGTTTGTAGGTTTAGTGAAAGACTTATTTAGTGTAGTCTTCAT
This sequence comes from Combretum micranthum, assembly GCA_024138025.1. Classification (NCBI taxonomy): domain Eukaryota; kingdom Viridiplantae; phylum Streptophyta; class Magnoliopsida; order Myrtales; family Combretaceae; genus Combretum; species Combretum micranthum. The sequence continues at coordinate 1,086,175 of JAMXBD010000333.1, read as the reverse complement.
ATTTTGAATCTACTTGGCATCATGGTCAATAATCAACATATAATCTATATATAGTAGGAGTATAAGAAACTCACCACTAGTAAAATTCTTAATGAAAAACAATGGTCTGATGCAGTCCTATTATAATCCTGATCAATCATGAAGGAGTCAAACTTTGGGTACCACTGCTTTGGAGCCTATTTCAACCCATACAAGCTCTTCTTTAATTTACAAATAAGATGCTCCTTCTCCTTAACCTTGAACCCTTCAGGTTGCTCCATGTAGATTTCTTCCTCCAAGTCTCCATGAAGGAATGCTATCTTCACATCCATCTACTTAATCTCCAGGTTCAAACTGGCTACTATACTTAGCATAACCAGAATGGAAGATATCTTCACCACTAATGAGAAAATCTTATCAAAATCAACCCCTTTCTTCTAACTGAACCCTTTCACAATCAGTTTTGCCTTGTATTTTGGTTATGAACTATTTTCTTCAGTCTTCACTTTGTAGACCCATTTTTTCTTTAGAAGTCTCTTGCCCTTTAGCAGTTCTACCAAATCATATGTCTTGTTCTCATGCAAGTATTTTATCTCTTCTTGCATGGCTTTAATCTATTTTTTTCCGCTCATGTACCATTGCCTCTTGATAGCATTTTGGCTCTCTCCTATCTGTTAACATGACATACTCATCTGGATCATATCTAACTGATGCTCTTCTATCTCTTGAAGATCTCCTCAACTCAATCTGCTGATGAGGCTCTTGGGGCTCTTCAATTGTGTCTTCTACATCTCCCCCATCATTCGTATCTTCAAACGAGGGCAATAGATTTACATTAGTAGGGATCTCATATGAGGATTTTGGTTTTTCAGGCTTCTCAATATATTTAATCGTGTTGTCTTCAAGAAAGACCACGTCTCTACTTCTAATAATCATCTTCTCAACTGGATCCCACAATCTGTATCCATACTCATCATGTGCATTACCAAGAAAAATGCATTGATTTGAATTTGCATCAAGCTTCGCTCTTTCATCCTTTGAAATATGCATAAATGCCCTGCAACCAAACATTTGTAAGTGCTCATAATAAATTTCTTTACTTGTCTAGACTCTCTTTAGGATATCTCCATCCAAATCATAAGAATGAGATAGATTTATCAGATCAACAGCTGTTCTCATAGCTTCACCCTAGAATGATTTAGGAAACTTAGCATGAGATAACATACTTCACTCTCTTTGTGATAGTGCAATTCATTCTCTCTACAATGCCATTATGCTTTGGGGTCTTTGGAACTGTCTTTTCCAATTTAATCCCATGATCTCTACAATACTCTTTAAACAATCCTTTGTATTCACCACTATTGTCTACTCTGACAGATATCAACTGTCTTCTTGTTTCTCTTTCTACACTAGTGTGGAATTGCTTAAATACATCCAGCACTTGATCCTTGGACTTCAAAGCAAAGGTCCACAACTTCCTAGAGTGATCATCAATGAATGTAATAAAATAAAGAGCACCACCTACTATCCTATCTTTCGTATAATGCACATCTATGTGAACAAAATCCAATATATGAGATTTCCTGGCAGATGGATTTCTTAAAGAACAACCTTATGTTGTTTACCAACAAGACAATCAGTGTAAGTTTTTAGAGGAGTACCTTTTACATCCGGTAGAAGTTATTTCTTGACAAGCATTTGGAGCCCTTTCTCACTCATGTGACGAAGCCTCTTATGCCACAGCTCTATAGAAGCATAATTTGTCAAATTCACATCTTCTTTATTTATTTGCTAACATTAAGTAAAGGGTAATACTTTTCTTCCCTTTTGCCACAATGAAAGAACCAATGGTAAGCTTCTATTTACCTTCACCAAAGTGACTATGATAGCCTTCATCATCAAGTTTCCCTACAAATGTAACGTTTAGGCGAATATCTAGAACATGTCTAACATATCTAAGAATGAGCCCGTAACCAATGTTAGTCTCTAAAATAACATTTCCAATGCCCACAATTTAAGATGTTTCATTGTTTCCTATCCTGACATTGCTATAATCACTAGCAATATAGGATGAGAAAAATTCACCATATGCTGTCACATGAAAGGAGGCACTAGAATCTATAACCCAGTCACTATCACGACCTGCAAGACCAACAAAATCCTCATCCTAGGTAACATCTCATCACCTGCTGCTACTGCAACAATTATGTCTTAATCTTTTTCATCATCCTTACCTTTACCCTACTCTCTCTTCCACAGTCTACATTCTTTCTTGAAATCCCTAGCTTGTTATAGTAAATGCATTAGACATTTTTCCTTCCTCTTGATTTGGATCTTCCCCTGGATTTATCAGATCTATTAGATTTATCATTTAACCTCCGGTCCTGCTTTTACCATGCCTTTTGTGCTTGTTAGTAACAAGTGCCCGAGTGTCGAAACTCGTCCCAAGATCTTTCCTCCTAGCTTCTTCGTTCATCAGGCTATCTTTCAACATTACAATGGTGAGCTTTCCATCTGGAGCAGAATTACTAACAGACACCACAAGTGTCTCCTAGCTTTCAAGCAATGAACTCAACAACAAAAGTGTCTAAATCTCATCATCAAGCATAAGCTTCATAACAGTCAGTTGATTCACTTAAAAATCATTCAAGTGCTTATCCATATTGGATCCATCCTGATACTCTTCTAATTAAAGAGGTTTTATTCAAGGCAATTTGCCTCACATATATGGCTCTAATTTTCTTCATAGAACATTAACTCTGGTTTCTTGAGCAACATGATGATATACACTTTGATCAATCCATTATTGAATATATTTGGCAGTCTTTCTATGCATGATTTCTGTATCAGATTTATCTGTTGACTTTACAGTATTACCACCCAAAGACAAATACAAATCTTTACAATACGGTAGATCTTCCATCATAGACTTCCAAATAGAGTAATTTGATGAATTTAATTTAATCATAGTACTTGATGATTCAACCGTGTCTGCAATTCAAGAAAAAACCTAATTTCTTTTTCAACCTAGTGCTTTGATACCACTTTGTTAGGAAAAATCAAATGATAAACCATGAAGTGATCTGAACGATTTTTCCTCTTGCCTGTAGTGACAATAAAAATCAAACAAAAATATAGAATAAAAACAACAAACACCAGGATTTACGTGAAAAACTCCAATTTAGGAAAAAAAACACGGGATCACAGCATAAATTTCTTTCACTACCAATAATAATGGGATACAACAGTTTTTCTCACTAGATAACATTAGTGGATCATATGGATCTTCACCATAAATGGCGGATTTCAATAACAACAAGCCTTTCTCTCTAGGATTTAAGATAAACACACACCAAACCCTAAGACCAAATAAGAACAACAAAGGGAAAACACGAATATAGCATAAGCTGGCTCGATAAAATAAAGGCTGGCAGCTTTGAGAACAGGTGCTGAACTTCAATGTTCCTACGCCAGCAGCGTAGCCCTGCCGGCCTAGCCTAGTGTAAGCTCTCAGAAAAAATTTCTCAATTCAAGGCTGGTATTGGATTAAGATGGTCGGCGGCCTTGCTTCTTCTATGGCTGATGTACAAGTATTTCATCTCCTTTGTTTGTACAAAAATCTCCTCGTTTCAAGTCTTATTCTAAGTATATACAATATATTTAGGATTTCCTTTATTATAGACTCATATGGGTCAGATCTATAACCTAACAATAGTAAATCGAAGCAATGAAAATGATAGAAATATAATTGATATCATATTAATTAAGATATTTATTACACTGTAGCTTTTGATAAAATGGTTCAATAAAATGCCAAATACATGTGTATATCATATATGGATGACAAACACTTTTCTTTTATCAAATGATTACATTGACTTGACATGTATGGGTTTAATAATGATCATTTAACTTTAGATTATCCGCTATGATATTTCTCAATCCAACTTGCAATGATCTCAACCTCGTTCTTTCTTTGCATCACTAACCAATCTGGGTCGCTACTTTTAGATGGAAGCAGATCAAGGCAATGTGAACCTAAAAAAAAGAGAGAGAGAGAATTTATATCATGGTCTAGGTTATGTGTCATGCTTGTGGTAGGCAATCCATATATAAAATTAACACTTTATAGATAGTAACATGATGAAGATTCAAGTACTTTCACCATTGGTTGTAGAGACTGCAACAATTGTATCTGAAATATTCTTTAACACTCTGAAAGTGGGAACACAAAATATCATTAGAATCTCAAACAGAATTATGTGTTAATATATATTGTAATGGAATAATGCTTTTGAGTGAAAAAAAAAATTCAGATTTATCTTAGCTATCGTATCAAATAATTGTTTAGATCGAGGGTTCATACACTTCTCGAACCGTATCCCATTGTTAGAATTTTTTTCTCAAATAAATCATGTCTAGGACAGTATTAAAGGTCTCATCGAAAACTTACAGCAGCTTGCCAAACAAATGCTAAGAGAAAAAAGAGAGCGGGTATTACTGGCATAACATCTACGATTAGATTCACTAAATTACTAAGCACATAGAAAGGTCGTGCGACAAGAACGTTCCGTGTTTAATGGAGGAGAATAAATTGTGCAATAGAATGATTGGCAATAAATAAGATTAGGATTGAAAATACTAATTGAAATCTTTTAGGTTGGAACGTGAAAACACCAAAAACTTTATTCTTCGTTTCAATGATATAGAGAAAAGCACAATACAATTACTTTCATGGTGTACCCTTAGCAACTTTTGACTATTTCTGGAGTGTTGATCGAAAGTATGCTTTTTAGCATGTCACCTTCGACCATGAATATTAATTATTTATCCTTCAAGGCTTCTCTAGAAAAGCAACCATGCCATGAATAAATTTGAGTAAGAAAATAAGGCCAATTAAGCATCATTTCAATATCTGTATTACCACCCTAATATTTTCCTTCGGTGCCAAACCATCGAAACTCTCGGCACTCCCTAGATCTTAATCTAACAACGATACTCTTTGCTAACTCGTGAAGTTTCTTTCAAGAGCTTGAGATGTTATTGGGCATAACGTGAGAGAGAGAAATCAACAAGCATGTTCGGAGACTAAATTTGGTTTAATCAATATAGCGAATCAAGTTTAGGGCATAATGAGATATATTTACTAATGCATCGATGCAAAGAAAAGCTCTTACACACCAGTTATATGTCCAATATAAGGATACAAAAATGTTGAGAAATCATATATATATAAAGATGTTAAGCATTTCGCTTTTATATAGAAAAAAAAAAAAAAACAAACTTAGTATGATAAAGAAGTTTGAATATAAACTTACAAAAGAAGCTAAAAATAAGAACAATGGATAGATGGTGTCATATTCGTTCCATTTCTCATGTTTGGATGCACTTTTAAAATTCAAAATTACGATTTCTTAGATTCGACCATTCCAACTTCGAAAGAAAATTGATTCCACCTTCTAAGCCATTTCAACTTTATTAATTACATAGAACTTAATTATCCTTTTATCGTATCACTCATTCATAATTTGCATTTATTATTAATTTCAACAAGTACGCATTATAATAATTCTATTTCATTCCATATATACTTTCAAAATATGAATAGATTTGCCATTTTGAAACTCCTTCCAAATCATTCCCGCTTGTCATATTTGATAAATCTTTTCTCTAATACAGGATGGAGTTGTAGTTGGAATCTTAGTGCTGTATCTAGAGTAAGAAAATAACAAATAAGGAAATATCAATCTTACCCGCCGCTGCTATAAGGATCCCTAAGTCCGTTGGAGAAAATAATATTGCTTCCGAACCTTTTAAGAATCAATTCGATGTCCTGTAATTGATCAGGTGAACGATGTCCATTATTTGATATCCCTTTATCATCAATTGGAAGGAACATGAGACAAGTGAGACTAAATTCTTCTTTAATTGAAGGAGGTATTATAATTTTCTATTATTTTCAAGAAACTAAGTTGAAGGTAAGGGATGTAAATAAAATTAATAACATTATGAATCCCAGATATTTTGAATTTCAATAACTAATAACTAAAAAAAAAGAAGAAAATTCAGGAATTTGAGACCTATATAGTGAAAATTTTCAATTCTTCCATTTTCATCAAGCGTGAATGATAACAACATGATTTCTATAATATGTACAGATGTTTTCTAGTCCATATACACTACAAGAAAGCTTACCTTGAAAGACATAAATTATACGATAAAAAATAAATAAAATAAGTTATATTTCTATAAATAGAACCTATAATGATGGTTTTTGTGACAAAAATTTTCAATTAAAGACAGAATTTTTATTCCTAAAGACCATATTTCTTATGGTAATAATAACCAGCTCACTTGGTCCCTTTTTACAATAATAAGACTTTTTTCACCAACGATAAGTTTTTTTCTTGTAGTTCCATGTTTTTTCACCATCCTAATTAAAACTATATTTATTGTTGGAATAATATTACTATGATTGTTCCTATTTCATCATAAAATGGCATCTTGCACCATATTAAGATTAGATGGGAATGGTCTCTTATGTTATAGAAGGAAATGTGTACTATAATGTAATGCTAAAATAATTACTAGACATGCAAAACACGTAATAATTACATTTAATTACAATATTAAATGCAATAATGCAATAATGTAATAGTTACATACATAACCGCCATAGTAAGTGGTGATCCAATGAGGTCGAGGGGCAACTCCATACAATCTTTGGCATCCCGCAATGAAGGTGGTTAGATTGAAAGGATTTGGTTGAAACATGGAGTTATTTGTGATCCCTATTGGCATTACCATCTCGCTGCACCTCTGAAGAAATAATAATTCTTTTTGGATCATTGCAGTGGTGAATAATATGCAGTTATGATTGCAAAATATTTCATACTGGATTACAAGCCGATCATAACACAAAGTATACAATAAGGTAGATGTAGCCATAGGCACATGCGGTTTCAAATCGAGAACCCAATTGGAACTATGACGAGTTAAGCAGTTTCAGAACCAGATAAGGAATCGTTGGTTTCCTAGTTCCTAGATGATTCTTTGGTCTAGAATTGTATGGAACCAATGATTGCAGCTAGTACCATTGAAAAAAAGAAAGAAAATTTTTAAAAATAATATTAAATGTATAATTATTAATGTTTAAACTATTTCATATAAATAATAAATTTCATTACTCATTCATAGTGTTCTTATTAACAATACAAATAAATATAATTTAAAAGCACATATAATTTAGTTTATAAAAACTTCTCCTAAAATAAAAATTCCTTAGTGGTTTCATAGTTCAAAAACGGATCAGGAACCACTAGTTCAATAGAATCGAATCAGAATCATGAAAGATGGTTTTGGTTCTGGTTCTGGTTTCTCAATTTCAATACCTGGAACCGGTGGTTTCAATTTAGTTTGGTTCCAAAACCATGCCTATGTCTAGATAGATGATGGATAATATACACCAAAGGCGTCCAAAGTAGTAACTTACATTATTTTGAAGCACATGTGCATTAATAAAGGTAGGTATATGCCAAGTATAAGATAATAAAAAGGTACAATGCCTAATTTGGTACCCGGACTTTGATGAAAAGGTTAATTGGGTTTCTAAATTTTAAAAAGTCTAATTTCATATTCAATTGGACTTTTTATGTCCTTAAATACTACACTATTCTCTTATTGTCTCTTAAAGTAATGGACACGTCATAGACAATGATTGAGTGAGGTGGTGTTTAAGGATATAAAAAGTTCAATTGAATAAAAAATTATACTTTTTAAAGCTCAAGTAAAATTCAGATACCAAATTGGACATTTTTCCTAATAAAAATTTTTTTTTGAGCTGAAACTTTTTTCAAATGATAAATTTACATGATGATAATGGGTATGTATGTTAAAGATCAAATAGGAGATAGAAGTTTCTTCAAGCTCAAATAGAGTATGTACGGTATGTAAATTCTGGTATTTAATAAAAGGCCAAATTAAATATTAGTATCGCAATCAACCGTTGTAATAGGTAGAATAATTGGTTTAAGGGGTTAAAATAACTTCTTCTAAGGTATTTTAAAATTATAAGTCAATGGTTAATATTATACTTCTAAAATATTAACAAGCATCATTCTGACGCATTTCCTAACGACATAATATTACTAAAGTTTGTTGGGAATACTTAAGACTTCACAAAGGAAAGGTAATTTCAAAGTGGAAGTTTAGAGTAAGTGTACGTACCTGCCATTGCCAGCCAAGATTTGAAACTTTGAGCTCATTAACATAGCAGACAAATTTCCTTTTGCAGCGACAACCCCAGCAAAAATTTTTTCCAGAAGTTTAATACTAGAATTTGTATTCGAAGAAGATGCATTATTTATGCTGTTACATATGAGTGTCACTGGGTAAGTCGGGTGGGCGGTTGTATAGCTGAGCTCTAGTATAAATTGAGATTAAGTAATTCTTGAGAACATAGGAAGCTGTTAAAGCCTGAAATTGCAAACGAAGAAGACTCGGGAATCAATAATTCAATTAATCTACTTTGTTTTCATTAATTTGATTCAAAGTGATAGAGAATTTAAATTAAAGAATTTTCAAATAATATTTAAATGAAGTTGTCAAAATCACGATTTAGTCATACGATTTAAGAGTTTATAATTTGAAGAGCCTCTTTCGAGCTATCTTATACATAAAATCTTTTTTATAAAATCTTAGTGTTTTAATTCATTCTATACGTAAACTCAATAGCATCTTACATTTTTAACTAAGCTTACTGATTTCTTTTATATGAGTCAAGTATGCTAAAAAATGAACAAACAACTCTACTTTTATAAATTCGTCAACTATTATATTATGGAACTAAATCTTTCTTATCATTTTTATTTTTATTTCTACTCTTCCTTGCCCTTTGTCTCCTTTTTTTTTTTTTTTTTGACATTTATAACCTTAATTCAACTTCAATTTAAGTTTATAAGAGAATTTATTTATTTCATTTTATTTATTGATTATGAACTTATGGATAAGTTGAAAGTTTGATTTTCTTCAATTTAAACTTTTTCAAACAAAACAACACAAAATAATTTAGTTTCAACTCTATTTGCTTTTTTTTTTCATGCTGTATTGGATTAAGACCTATTGTAAAGAAGAGAAATTACTTTCTTATTCTTTTTAAAAATCCATTACATATTTTTTTTTCTGAATGTTGTAACTTGTAAGTGTGTGTGTGTGTATAATTTTTCAAAGCTATTTTACATATAGATATTGTAAAAACTTACGTTTCTGTGTTTTCGATTTTATATTCTGTTTTTGTAGACTCTGTGATGATTCTACATATACACGAGTTTGACAACCTTGTATCAATGGAGATCATCACATGTTAGCATGATTTATCATAGGGTTGATGTCATGAATGGTACCTAAATTTGACAAAATATACAAATTGGTGCATGAACTTTAAAATTAATCAATTTAGTACATAAGGTTTGAAATTAATCAATTTAGTACCTAAAAAGACCTTTCGTGCATGTCAATAGTATTCCAGTCAAGTTCTTTTAGATACTAAATTGATCAATTACAAAAATTTTCAAGTACTAAATTGATCAATTTTAAAGTTTGGGTATTAAGTTGATTAATTTCAAATTTTAGGTATCTAATTGCATATTTTAGCAAAGTTGAGGTGATATTTGTAACATTATTTCTTTATCATAATAACAAAAATTAAATAATAATTAGGACAATTATAAATACTTCCCCCAAACTAATATTCAATACAAATGAACTTCCTAAACTCTTAAAATACACTTTTAATTTTCTATGACTTTTGAAGATATATACACACTCCTAAAAAAAATTTTTTATAAAGCAAGAAAGCATTTGCTAAAAGAACTACAATAGTAATAGTATGTTGATTGAGGCTTTAATATATGGTTCGGCTAATACTTATGAAAAGGGTAGTATAGCGCAAAAGATTTCTCTATGCAGATATATTTGCAGTATATTTTTAAGGATTTCCTTGACACATACTTGCATGTTTTGAATATTTGCTTAGATTTGACAGGCCATTCCGTGGTGAGCAATTTCATCGATTGTTTGCCATGATGCTTTTATGGATTCATAGCATGCCTCACTGGCTTCCTGAAACCAAAATAGTTCAATTTTCTAAGATTTTGAGCCTAGCATAGCTGAAGTGTCAAAATATGTACACTTACACTATATTCCCATTACTATACATTGATTGAAATATGATAAAAAAAAAAAAAACTATAAAATCTGACCCTAAAATCTTTAGTGACAATAGCATAAATCCATCTTGCGGAGTGATTTCATCAAAATAAAGGATGGAGCTGATGACGCTAGAGCTCCAAGAGTTATGTGTGGATATTTTAGCCTAAACCATGAACCAAGCACTGCATATATAAAATAATTATGACCAAATCAAATGTTAATATAATGAATAACCAACCTTTCTCCTTTCCAGTAATAAATAATAATAAAGCGACATAGCAAATAATACATACTTCCACCATATGATCCACCAACAACAATTACTGGAGAATTGGTGGCATTAAATTTGCTTTTCAAATGCCTAAGGATCGCTGCATAATCTGCCAAAGCTTGAGCCGAGCTAAAATATCCACGATTATTAGCATCTTGAAGAACCTCTTCAGAAGTCATATTGAATGGAATGGAGTCGCCATAATATCGATGCTGTCATAGTAATAATAAGATTGAATTATAGTATTTAATTTCCTAGCCAATTCACAAATGCAACAATTAATTTTGTCCTGTGGATCACACGCAGACATATAGTAGAGGATATTTCAATTTAGTAAAAATGTTTATCCATGAATCTACTGTCGTATACTCTTTAAGAATTTTTGCCGATGATATATACTAACTAAGAATAATATATATAACAATAATCATGCAACTCAATAAGTATTTGATGACTAATTCGCGAAAAGTAAGGGAAGATCAAGAAAAATTAAATTTCGAAACGCTTATTGAAATGTTTTAAATGACAATAAAATTTCTTTTTTTCAAATTTGGTGTTGACAAATGCAAACAACTTCTAGAAATTGACGTTTCAATTTTTAAATTAAAGGATTTAAAAAATGGACTTATGAGAGTTGGAGCTTGAAAGCTCCATCAAGAGTGCATGCAAATGGGGAAGACAATGCACATGCTCAGTTTAAAATATAAGCCCCACATGAAGGCGAGATCCTCTTTTATTATATATTAAAATTTAATCAGATCTTTAATATTTCAAATAGCTTTGAAAAATACCCATAAATGCTCTTAACTTGTTTTTGTGATTGTGTTTGTGGGCGAAAAAATTGTTGGAAGGAACTTTTTCACATCTATGAGCTACGGCAGCAAAAGCATAGAGGACAAAGGTGGAGATCCAAATCCGTTGGAAGAGCGAAGGACTACGAGGAATAGTAATGGTGCTTTCAAGCTCCATTAATGGCGTCTAGAGAAAAAGAAGGAGAGAGAGAGAGGAGAGAAAAGAGACAAGGAAAAAAATAAAAATATATTTAAAAACTAAAAAAATTACCTGTACCGATGAAAAATAATATTTTAATTAGTTTAACTTGCTACGTTATCAAATTAATGGAAAAGTAGACGGAATCCGTCTACAAGTAACATAAGTGAAAGATTTAAAAAATTCAGATATTTTTTTATAGCAAATTTTATTTAGATGTATTTCTACTATAATCGAAAAAATTCAGTATCGTAAGTAAAATCAACCAAAGTTTTGCTTTACATACCTCTATATAAACTAATAGAGCTTTAAATCGTTGTGCATTTTCGGGAAGGAATCCGATGTTTGTCACATGAGCATCGTCTAATGGTGATTCCGCGCCAAGATAAGCCAGAACTGGTGCATCTGGTCCACCCCAATACTTTGAGTTGATCACATACTTCTGTTTAAAAGTAGTGTAACTTTCTGGCCTATAGTTGAAATGATCAAGTGTTTGGTTGAAGAAAAATGTTCTAAAATCCTCCGAAAGGGAAGCTGGAGCTGTGTATTGTGCATTTTCAAAAATTGTTCCGTCCAGTACGCTTAGTCTTTGGACTTGTACTGGATGAAGGGCATGGGCACAAGCTAATAATAAGAAGCCAAGAGAGGACAAGAAAGTTTGCGGATAAGCTGTTGAGATCATTGGAAGGTATCGTGACTTGCAAGCAAAAAATTAGAGGGAGAATGTGTGAGTAGTGAAGCCCTGGGCATACTATTTTATAGACCACATGAGGAAGAATCTTTATCCCATTTCATACTTTGAATACTTCCAAGGTAATAGTGATCAACTAGCTAGGAAAGTGATGCACAGAAAATGATGGCTTGAGGCATGAATATTACTTAGATTGTAATGTTAAATTGTGTGGCTGTTACTAAATCTTAACGTTGCATTTACATGATAAGATTGGAATCGATATTCTATCTTTATAACTGCAGAATAATTATTTTCTTATTTGATTTGTAAAAAATCTAACATACCGAATATTTATTTGATATAATATAAAATAAATAAGAAAATCTATTCCTTCTCTTCACTATAAGAATATCAAAATTACCCCTATATAAAAAATATAAATATTTTTATTTCTTTTATCAACTTCTATAAATTTGTATATTTGCGATTCATATGGTTGTTAGAATTCCAAAACTATTACAATACAGGGATCTTTAGCGATGATTCTACTAGATTGAACATCATTACAGAGTAAATGTATATTTTTAAAGATAATATGAAAACAAAAACATTTAAAGTCAACATTAGACGGGCATAAAATAAATGTCTCACTTCATTGTTTAAGGGGTCTTATGTTGAATCACTTGTGATCAAAAGGTTTTATAGCAAGTGCTTCATCCACTTCCCCTCTGTGCTTTGATTTATGTCGGGCAAAAAAAGCTCAAGAGGTTGCATTTTATGTAAACTGTTTTTATTATATATTTTTCATGGTACGGCTAGAGAGTGGTTTGTATTAGGGTTAATGTCATAAATAGTAGTTGAATTTTGATAAAATTATAATTAGATACCTGAATTTTAAAATTGATTAATTTAGTACCTAAAAGAATTTTTTGTGAACACATCAAATGTATCTTCGTTAAATCTTTTTAAGTATTAAATTGATCAATTTTAAAGTATAAATACTAAATTTTTTAATCTTAAAGTTTAGATATATAATTATATATTTTACCAAAATTCATTAGGTCTTTGTATTACGCTTGTCTATTGGGAAAAAAGAGTTATATTATTAAACAAACTTCTGCCATTATATCACAAAGGACTCAAAACGATCATCGTACTTGGATTGTAAGATCTCACCGACTGTCACATGTTTAACGTTCGCGTACAATGCTACCGACGTTTTCTTTCAATTACACACAAAAAAAAAAAAAAAAAAAAAAAAAAAAACGTTTTCCTCTTTTTTTTTTTTTTTTTTTTCTATTTTCAGTTTTTCGCCATATGTAAATCAGATAGGGAAATTTGTATCTATTTTCAAGATTAGTTGCCCAGGTATCACTATCATGGGACAGTAAACAAGACATTATCATATGATATGCGAATTGGTTAGGTAGAATGGAATAAGACTGAAAAAGAATAATTATTTTTTATTGTATAATTAAAAATATTTTTGAAATAATATATATATATATTTTAATTAGAAATAATTATTTTTCAGTAAAAAAATAATAATAATTTTTTGTCCATCTAGTATGATGTGAAATGAATATTTTTTTTATAAACCAAACAAAAAAAAATATTCTACAATAATACAGCAGAAATACTGACTTTATTTTATTAGTGAAAAAGTCCAAATATATGAAAAGACTTAGATTGTCGGCAAAAAAAAAAAAAAAAAAAAACTTAGACTGGCCCAAGTAAATGTCGTGTTCTCATTGGCTGAAGGAAATATATAGATATGGTCAATTTTTTTGTGTGGTCCATTCCATTTGTCGTTAATGTAGACACGGTACAGGATATGAGATTATTATTGCCGGGGAATTCAGTGTCGGTGTTAAGTGAGATGTAAATTTCGAATAAATATTAAGACACAGACTTAAAATTTTTTTTTTTTGTTGGGGAAATTTTATAGTTTTGTTATTAATTTTAATGGGATCATATCATCATTATCCAATAGTTTACATTATACCTAATCGTAATCAAATTACTAAAATAATTAATATTCTAATTACTATATATATTTATTTTAATATTTAGATAATTGACTAGACGGTATAAAAGCTTTCAATCTATAACTATCAAATGTTTTATCCAATTAAATCTTCATATATTAAATTTTCTATATTAAACTTAGGGGAATTTACAAATTAATCATTAAACTTTTACCAAATTACGGATTCACTTCCTTAACTTTCAAAATGAGCTTTTTAACCCATTAAACTTTCAAAATTAGCACAATTGAGAACAATTAACATTTTATAATGAATTTATGAGGGTAAATTCATACATATATGAATTTTTAAGGGTCAATTTGCATATAAGTGAAAGTTCGAGAGCCCCTTTGTTTTCTTTTAATGGAATATATTAAGTGTCCTTAACTATACCAATTTTTAAAAATTTAAGGGGTTAAAATACTCACTTAGAAAGTTCAAGAGGGTGAATCCGTACCAAGATAAAAGTTGAGGAGGATAATTTGCAATTTTCTCTTAAATTTATGTATTTCGAATACGTTATATTTACTTGACAAATTTACTATCTTTATCATCTTTAAATAAAAGAGTTAATATCACCACTAATACTTGAACTTTAACAAAATATTCAATTAGATACTTAAATTTTAAAATTGATCAATTTAATAACTCAAAAACTTTTATATTTGTCAATTTTGTACCTAAAAAGACTTTTCGTGTATGCCAGTAGTACTTTTGTCAAGTTCTTTCAAGTACTAAATATATCAATTTCAAAAGTTTAGATGCTTACTTGTATATTTTGCTAAAATTCAAGTATCATTTATGAAGGACTAAAAAAAAATACCATTTGTAATATTATTCCTAAATAAAAAGAAAATTTTCAAATTTGGTAGCTCAACTTTACACAAAAATTCAATTTGGTACATGAACTATGAGGTGATCTATTTAATACATAATTAAAATTTTCATGGCCATTTTTAAAATCTCAGTGACAATGTATAATCTATTTCTTAATGGTGGAAAAAGTAGCCAATCAATACCAAACATTGTCAAGAAAAGTAGTGAAAATTCAATGATGTATTACCTCTTGTAAGTTGGTAAACAAAGTAAATGTGTTAAGAAAAAATATAAAAATAGTTATAAAATGTTATTAAATTAATCTTTTCAAAGTTTAGTACCTAATTGAATATTTTTTCCTTTAAAGTTTAAGTAGATAGTTACCATTAAGGAAACAAATTGACAAAATTCATCAATTAAAAAAAAAAAGGTTAACATATCATTTATTCTTGATTGAGTATTTATTGGGGTTTTTCCCATAATGGATTTGGAATTCAACTTCAACATTCTATTGATTTGAATCACTAAGCATTATTATATGTGATAAATTTAATTTGTTGAGTAAAACAAGCTTGTTCACTAGGATGTGATTTACTGTTTTTGAAACACACCAAAATTTCCCCTACATAGTTAGTTAGGATGCCATTAGTTAATTAGTGTAGAAAAATTAGTAAATTTGAATTTTGTTTGGATTAGCAGAGAATTTGGTTGTAAATAGTTTATGTCATGCCTGTGATCACCAATCACACCTACCTCACCTCACGCTTGCATACATTATCCTATTTCATCACAACATATATCACGTCCATGACTTACACTTACACTCCAAGACCTTTTAACCTATAAGAACCCCTTGAATAAAGGAAAGATAATGGCAATAGAAGATTAAAGTTTTTTTATTCAACTTGTTATAGTTGAAGTGTTTGTTTGATATAATTTTGAATCAAGTGACTAAACTTTAGAGATACATACATATATTGAAACACGGATTTTAGTCTTCTAAAGATAGTAAGGATAACAAATATAAGATATAATATATATATAAATAGATATATATATATATTATTTGACATAATTGCATTTACTAAAGATACATATCTGTCGAGCATGGATTTTGATTTCTGGTTCAATTTCCTTTAATCCAATTCGTACTAAACCATAACCTATTTGATACAAATCATCGACTAAGAATTAAAGGAAATTTTGAATTTTGAAAATATTTTGGAGTCGCCACTCAACTGAAGTCGAGAAAAATGATAAACTAAAACCAATAGATAGTTTGATTTCGGTTTTGCTAGTGATTCGTGAAAAAAAATCGTTTTGAAAACGAGAACCATAAATTAACTTGAGTGAAGGGGCTAACTTATTAAAACCTAAACGGTTACCACTTTAACTTTCCAATTTTAAATTGCTTTTTTTAAACCCTAATTTCAAATTCTAAACTATTTATAAAGATCTAACTAACTAATCCTATAGCTAATATTTACAAATATGTATAAATTTACTAATTTAATCAACTAATCAAATTCAATCAACAATCATATATAATCTAAGAACTCAAAATAGACAAATTAATCAAATTCTATCAATATTCACATATTATAAACTAAACTAAGAGAATCAATAAAATTAAATCAAACAAATTCACAAAAATAATTTTTTTACATGTCTTGAGTCGCCCATTTAGGTGCCTAGATATCCGGTAATCGGATCAGATAATACGTAGTTTTTTAATGAAAACTTTAATTTGTTGACCAATTTTAGAGTTTTTAATTCTTTTTGCTTTAAATATGTTAAATTTTGATAGTTTGATAAAATTAGTTTTTTGATGATATGGATCCTAAGATTTATCAATTTAAGTTCTTGCTATTTCATAAAAATCAAAAAAAAAATTTCTAGGTGACAAAACTCTTTAAGGAAACATAGCATATCAATCGACATGTTATCATTAATTAAATTATCACAAAAATTCAAATTTCATACATATAGGAGAAAAAAAATGTTATTACAAACATATAAAAGATGAAATATTTATAACATCAAAATGGTATATCGCGGACATTATAGTTATCATATAATAACTTATTATTTGAATACATCATGGAAAGAATTCAATATGTCATTAAGGTATTTAAAAAAAAAACTAAATTTATTAGTCAAGGGATTATAGTGAAAGTTAAAATCAAAGTGCTATGATAATATTAATAAATCAAATTTATCAAAATCAATTGGGAAAGCCATAATAAATCTTGTCAAGATAAAAATTAATTTAGGAATTTTAATAGCAATTTTATACAATATAAACCTAAGAATTTAATCTATAAACAATATTACAAAGCAATCACTCAAAAAGACATATTAATTAACCTCATGTTTTAAATGCCTAAACAACTAATAATAATACGTAATATATATTATGTTAGAATCTTATTATTGTTTATTATTTTTCATTGTTACAATGCTACGATAATTCATTAACTTATAATATTATATTACTAGTATGCTTTATTGAGTAAAAAAAAGGCTTACCTGAGGATTGAACGCACGGGGGGGAATTGATGGTCGGAGCTCAGAGTTGGTCGAATTGAGACAGACAAATGCGGAATTGGATTGGGATGATCACAGGCGATGCAGTGGCCGAATAGGGGGGTTTTGAAGCCTTCGATCTGCCAAACACTCCAATAGCTTCCAATTGCTCTGATTTTCCTTTTTTTTTACGAAGAATTTAAGATTAGAATGTTGAAACCTAAATTTGAGAACACCAAGACGAAATAAAAATTGAGAATAAATTAAAAGTATTGGGAGAGAGTAGACCCTTTAAAAAAAAAAAAAAGAAGATGGGGGGACTATTTATATGTTTTAATTAGACTCAAAACTTTTCTAAACAATCGATTGAGAATCTAGGGTTCTAAGACACGGTTTTCACAAATTCAAAAAAATCGAAGCCAAAATGGTTTTACTTTCCAATTAAATTGTCTTTCACATATTATAATGACCCAAATCTTCAATCTTGCCTAAAAAACGAATTTCACGCGTTTTTTAATTTTTTAGGAAACTAACAAAAACGCGTTTTTCCCAATTTTCAAGCCCAAATTTGAAACAACGATTGTTGATGAAAATGCATAATCTATATTCCAAATTAAACTACTCCATACCTAATTTCCATATGTGCATTCGGTTCATGGAAATCGAGTCTGGAAATGGGCCCAAAAGGGGGCCTATCGGGCTGCCTAAGGTTGAAGATGAATAGTACTTTTTTTTTTTGGCATATTATACTATATTATATATGTATATAGATTACATCCATTATATTTATTTCCCTTAATTTGATTTATTTTCCTAATTTATTTATAATTCTGATGCTTATAATTGCAAATATTCCTTTAATTTAGCCATATATATACTAATATTAACATCTAATTATCAATAATTTGACAAAAATAAATTGTCAAAATGAGGTGTCTATAGCTGCCCCTCTTTGTAGTGAGGTTTGTCAAAACCTTATCACAAAGATAAAGTAGACCTCATTTTGCCTTTGACTTATCCGGAACTCCCGCTTCTTGAGCGGAGTGAGAGCTTTTTCATGTTCTGATATGCTCCTTGAACTACTTCTTGAGTAATGATACTTCATGTATTGAACCATCCCTTGATTCAGGTCTCATGTACTGAGTCCGTACTTAAAAGGAGGTCGCTTTTTGAGCAGAGATAAGATTGCTTCTTGACCAAAGATGAAGTTGCTTCTTGAGCGGAGGTGATTCATGTTCTGAAACTCCTCTTGAACTGGTTGCTTCTTGAGCAGAGGTGATTCATGTCCTGAAATGCCTCTTGAACTATGTTGCTTCTTGAGCGGAGGTGATTCATGTTCTGAAACTCCTCTTGAACTGGTTGCTTCTTGAGCGGAGGTGATTCATGTTCTACAACGCCTCTTGAACAATGTTGCTTCTCGAACGGAGGTGATTCATGTTCTGAAATGCCTCTTGAATTGGGTCTCATTCTGATCCCCAAGTAACAAATCACATGTCCTAAGATCTTGATTTCCTCATGCTTTGTGTGGCTTCTAGAGCTAATTTCCTGAAAAACTTAATCCTAGCTATATATTTATTTTAAAAAAAAACTTAATAGATTCTTATAGAAGCTTTTTAACTTATCTGACCACTTGGTGAAGTCCGCTTATCACTAGGTTTACTCCGTCAGGTTAGAGTGCATTTACAGGGGCTATCCTTTTAATTGAGTATTCTTGTTTGTCTCTTGATGGTAACTGGATTCCTTTGATGGTCTTGATCACGAGAAGATACAAGAGATGGTTCTTAAAGTCTCCTTTACTTTGCAGCTTGAACTTATCAACTTCTTATGTTATTCCCCTGAAATAGGCATTTCTTTAAGAAAAGATCAGATCACAAAGTATTAGAATGTTTTTATAACTTTATCAATTGCTTAAATCTCTCTCTCTCACGATACACTCGTGTTTTAAGTGTTTGGGAGATATAAGGATGAAAGAGAACTTATTAATTAAGGTCGATGGTCAATGACCGATATAATGATTGGGCCCGCTAGAGATATCTTTTTATCGATAGATGACAAAAATTAGATCACACATAGACAAAGTAGTCAACAAATTTTCTAAACTTGATAGAATTCTCATTAATTTCTCAAGAGTAGTACAACTTGACCGCATCAGAATTTATAAGGTCTTTCAAATCTGGACCACCTATTCTAGTCAAAATCAATGCACCACCAGGCAACACTCTCTTTACTACATATGATCCTTCATAATTAGGAGTAAACTTTTCTTTAGGATCTTGAACATTTGGGAGCAATTTTCTCAAGACTAAGTCTTCTTCTTTGAAATTTCTCGGGCAAACTTTCTTATTGAAGTAAAGCTGAACACGGTATAGAGCGGTTATTCCTCCTTTCATCAATGAGATTCAACTGATCAATCCTTTTTCTCACTCATTCAGCTCCATCCAATTTATTTCTGCTAATATCTGAGTGATAGGATTTTAACTTCAACTGGCAAAACTGCTTCTGCACCATAGACTAATGAATAAGTGGTTGCTCCTATTGATACTCTGATGGATGTTCGTAGGCCATGAGCAAAGGGCAATATCTCATGCCAATCTTTGTAAGTGATAGCCATCTTCTCTATTATTTTCCTACTGTTATTGTTGGCTGCTTCAATTGCCCCATTCATCTGAGGTCAATATGGGGTAGAATTTCGATGATTGATCCCAAAATTTTGGCACAATTCAGACATTAATTTGTTGTTCAAATTGGTACCATTGCTTGTAATGATTGTATAAGGACTCTATATCTGGCTATGATATCTCTCTTGATGAACTTGACAACTACTCCTTTAGTAACATTAGCGTACGAGAATGCTTCAACCCACTTGGTAAAGTAGTCGATTGCTACTAATATAAATCGGTGACCATTTAAGGCTTTTGGCGAAATTGGCCCTATCATATCCATACCCCACATGGAGAAGGGCCAAAGTGAAGACAACGACTACAATTCTTTGGGAGGAGCATTTATCTTATTGGAGTATATCTGGCATAAGTGACAATGTCTCACGTCTTTGATACAATCGATTCCATAATTATCCAAAAATAACCAATCCTCATATCTTCTTGCTAGCATGTATCCATTCATGTGAGGTCCACATATCCCTTCATGGACTCCTTCATCAACGTATCTGCTTCCCCTCATCTACGCATCTCAAGAGAGTAGTATCAAATGATTTTTTGTATAATGTATTACCACTGAGCATGAAACGAGCTGCTAAGCGTCTTAGCGTTCTTTACTCCTTTGTTGAGGCATTTTCAAGGTACTTGCCATCTTGGAGGAATTCTTTGATATTAGCATACCAAGAATCTTTCTTTAGGACTTCCTTGGTATTCAAGCAAAATGTCGGTTCCTTCTCAATGCAAACATTTAAAGGCTAGATCTCAACTCCATTAGTGATCTGAATCATAGATGCTAATGTGGCTAATGCATCCGCGAACTAGTTCTAGTTTCTTAGCATATAAGTAAATGATATTGTTTGAATTTCTATGCCAATTCTAGTAAATGTTGGTGATAAGGCACCAATTTTGCATCCTTCGTCTTGTATTCTCCTCGTATTTGAAAGATGATGAGAGAGAAGTCTCCATGGACTTCAAGATCATCTATCTTCATGTCAAGTGCCATCTTGAGACCCATGATGCAAGCCTCGTATTCTACCACATTATTAGTATAAGGGAACATCAATCTTGCTGATGTAAGGTATTGATTACCATCTGGTGATATTAAAATTTTCCCAATTACACATCCACATACATTAGCTGCTCCATCAAAGTACAACTTCCATTTAGGGGTGGACTGTTCTGATTCTTTATCTGAATCTGCAAACAATATGCTTCCATCTGGAAATTGAGCTTCTTCATCAATCACATTATCTTCAACCGGGTTTTCAGCTAGTTGATCTACAAGTGCTTGACCTTTAACTGAGTTCTGATTCACATAAGTGATGTCAAATTCTGATAACAACATCTGCCACTTGGAAATTCTCCCAATCAACCCTGGTTTCTGAGCCACATACTTTAAAGGATCATGTTTCATGTAGAGCTCAACAGAATAATACAATGTGTATTGTCTAAGTCTGTGTATGATCCACAACACGACACAACAAGTTCTTTCCACTTTAGTATACTTCTGTTCAACTTCAGTGAATTTCTTACTCAAATAGTAAATAGTCTGTTCTTTCCCATTTTCATCTTCTTGTCCAAGCATACCTCCCATTGATGTAGGAAGTATCGTCAAATACAGGAAAAGATAGCGACCAGGTGTTGGCGCTACTAACACTGGTGGATTCATTAAATATTGCTTGATCTCATCAAATGCTTCTTGACAATCTTTATCCTAATGGATAGCTGCATTTTTCCTCAATAATTTGAATAGAGGGCGGCATTTGTCGATTTATTGAGATATGAACCAAGCAATGTAGTTCAAGTGTCCCAATATGCCCCTGACCTCTTTGATCATCTTCGGAGGAGGCAATTCAAGTATGGCTTTAACCTTATCCAGATCAACTTTTATTCCTTGTTGACTGACTATGAATCTTAACAACTTCCCAGAGGTCACCTCAAACACTTCTCGGGATTCAGCTTAAGATGGAACTTCCGTAATCTCAAATAATCTCCTCAATACTTCCACATGATCCTCATCTTCCTTAGACTTAGCAATCATATCATCCACATGTACTTTGACTTCTTGATGCATCATGTCATGAAATAAGGTAACCATCGCCCTTTGATATGTTGCCCCAATGTTTTTAAGGCCGAAAAGCATGACTTTGTAGTAGAATGTTCCCCAAATAGTAATAAAGGTTGTCTTGGTTTTATTCTCTTTTGCCATATTAATCTTATTATATCCCGAAAAGCCATCCATGAATGAAAATAGATGGTTTCCAGCCATGTTATCCACCAAGACATCTATATGAGGTAAGGTGAAATTATCTTTAGGCGTGGCTTGGTTTAGATCGCGAAAGTCTACACAAACTCTAACCTTTCCATTCTTTTTAAGTACCTGGACCACATTGGCCATCCATTCAAGATAATCGGATACCTCTATAAAACCTACTTCTAATAATTTCTTCAATTCTTCTTTAATCTTAAGCAAGATATCTGGTCTAAATCGCCTTAATTTTTGCTTCTTTGGTTTGATAACTGCTTTAGTCGGTAATTTATGAACCACTATAGAGGTATCTAAACCAAGCATATCTTTGTAGGACCATGCAAACCTACCTAAATAATCAATCAATAATTTTATCAATCTTTCTCGTTGTTCAGCACGTAAGGTGGTGCCTATTTTCAAATTTTTAGGCTCATCTTCAGTTCCAACATTTACTACTTTTGTAGGCTTACTGATCTCAATTATACCTTGTTCATATTTTTTCCAACTTTTCTCTATCCTAGTGTGATCACTAATATCACAATCAACAACTAACTCAGTAGGGCCGAAAGTGGTACTAGTATTTTCGTTATCTATCGGCGCAAGATATCCCTTACTTTCACCATTATTATCAGATCTGAATAAAGGCAGGATAAAGAAAGAGAAAAAGGAAGAAATGTGAGGGGAAAAGAGTAATATAGAAAAGAAACAAAGATATTTCACTAATGAATATGACTCATGGAGTACATTTTATTTGAGCAACTGATAAAAGAAACGAAACATAAAAACACTTCATGAATTCAACCCTTACTTAGAGGTAACCCTAGAGTTATTAAGGGGAATAGTAAACCAATTATTTAACTCCTGAGCCGGATGGGAGCTGTAGGAAGGCTCCATAACTGATGCAATGTCTAGTATTTGGACATGAGTCAGTTGTGGGAATGTGACTCTGATGTCTGGAGACTCAATAGGGGTATCATACCATTCTTCTCCTCTCTTCTTCTAAGCTTTCCTTTTCATCTCTTGTATCTCAATCGGAGTAGGGACATATCCCAATCCAAATGTCCCTCTTCTTGAATCATATTGGCTTCTTCAAAAATTTGTAAACAAAAGTCTTCGGATCCTTCTTTGCCAATATATGGTATAGTAGTGTCTTTGAAGATAGCATGATCTTGTTCACCCAGTACCGTAACAATTTGGCCATTTGTTATAAACTTGACCATTTAATGCAGACTAGACGGTATTGCCCCAGCTGAGTGGATCCAAGGCCTTCCAAGTAATAAATTGAACGATCTTGGTATGTCTAGAACTTGGAATGGGATAGTAAAATCTTATGGCCAAATAGTAATTTCCAAGTCTATTTCTCCCGATATGCCTCTCTTGGATCCATCAAAAGCTCTAACAATAGTGGAACTGGACCGGAGATTAGATGCATCGATACTGAGTAGGTTCAAAGTGGCCAATGGACAAAAATTAAGAGACGACCCATTGTCAATGAGGACTCGGGCTACAATCAATCCATTACACTTAGCCATTATGAATAGGGCTTCGTGTGTTGAGTGCCTTCAACCCCCAATTCATCAGGTGAGAAAGAGATTTGGTCCAAAGAAAATATCAAATTCACCACATGTTCCATCGTTTCAGTAGCAACACCTTCGGGAACCTTGATTTGTTAGAGTATCTTAAAGAGGGCCTCCCAGTGTTTTTCAAAAGTCATCAATAAACCAATCAAGGATGTTTGAGCCAAGACCTTAGCAAGTTGATCGGTAATCTTATAATCACTCATCTTCATAATCTTGGTCAAGGCCGTTTTCTCATCAAATTCCTCCTCCTTTTTCTTATCTTTTCTCTATGGGAAGAATTCCTTTGCTAATGTCTTCTTTCTTTCGGGTTCTGGGGCTTTTCCAATTTTTCCGACCATGGGTCTGGGAACTTGATTAATAGCTTGATAGATGAATGGGGTAGCTTTATAATCTTTTGCTGTAATGGGCACATAAAATTGATATCTCATCGATTTCACCTCATATGGGCCTCCTTTCTTTCTGCTCTTCTTGACATTAGATAACTACCCTCTTCGCATCGAACTGGACAATCCAAATAAAAGGCTTGGGTTCTTCGATCATGATCATGTTGATCGTGGACCATGATTCAGGAGAAATTAGTGTTGACAAGAGGTCGGGTTTCGATGAAATCCAGTTAGACCAATTTAGCATCAATGAGGTCTTGAATCTTGCTCCAAAACCTCCAACAATAGTCAGTAGAATGACCCACTTACCCCAAATGATAATCACATTTCAGCTTGGGGTTATAGTATCTATGTTTGTAGTCTTTTTTGGGTGTTTCAAAGGTGATCAGGTTGTCAACTCTAAGCTAAGCTAGAACTTGGCTAAAGGGTACAGGAATTTTGGTGAATTGTCTTTTGGATCTATTAAATGGTCGATTTTAGGATTGTGGTTGTTGTGACTGGGTGAAGGGTTGATTAGTGTTTGGGGTTGGTTGGTAGGTGTAGGATTGAGTAGGTTTAGTGTATGGGATTGAGCTGATTACACTGACAGTAGTATCCTTCCCTTTGTTGTTGTTGGAGTACTTGGGGTTTGTAGTCTTTTTCTCCACATGGATCTTCCCGGTAGTAATGGAATTTTCAATTCTGCATTTGGCCAACACTATCTCAGAGAAATTAGCAGTAGTGTGTCCAATGAGATGGGTAAAGAATGGTTCTTCCAAAGTATTGATGAAAGTGAATGTCAAATCCTTCTTCGGGATAGGGATAGATACGATAGATGCCATTAATCTCCACTTTGAGCATATTCCTTAAAGGACTCATCTTTCTTCTTCCTCATATTGCCTAAATCCCTCATAGACGGGGCCACTTCAATATTGAACTTGTATTGATTGTAGAAAGCCCTAGCCAATTTGTCCCAAGTATTAATCTCATCAATTCAAT
Organism: Combretum micranthum; assembly: GCA_024138025.1. Classification (NCBI taxonomy): domain Eukaryota; kingdom Viridiplantae; phylum Streptophyta; class Magnoliopsida; order Myrtales; family Combretaceae; genus Combretum; species Combretum micranthum. The sequence continues at coordinate 1,060,838 of JAMXBD010000333.1, read as the reverse complement.
TGAGCATACCATGTTAAAGCCGGACCGGTAAGGCTATCCAGGAAAGTCTGGACCATAAATTGCTCATATTGAGTGTATCGGCTCATCTTCCTCACATAGAGCCTAGTATGCAACTTAAGGCAACCATTACCATCATACTTTTCAAAGTCGAGAATCTTGAACTTCTTGGGGAAAACGCCAGCTTCGATTATAGGAAAGTTTGTGATTCCAGCTTGATCAAATCCTTCTATTTTCTCAAAAGCCTTGAGTTTCTCATTGAATTGAGAGAAAAGCCTTTTCTCCATCTCTTTGTTTTGAGCCTTAATTTCCTTCTTAAGCTCGAACGAATCGGTCTTGATAGTGATTTATGGCTCATGATTAACTACTTGTTCCTTAATGGCTTGACCATCGGTCTCTTTCTTAACCCCGGAACGTCCTTCAATAGTAGCTTGAGGGGCCTTAAAGTTTTGTGTGAGAAGATTCATTTGCTTGGCCATTTGAAGCAGCATTTGTTCCAAAGTGGTGAACCTTTGCTCGGAAATTGCATTGGAATTGCTAGAATTATTGTTGTTGTTGCTAGCCATTCTGGATTTGGACCTAGTGATGATTGGACTTCGAATCAGGTCGCACCGTTTAGGAGCTATCTTTTAGAAACTGAATAATTCAAAAACAAGATTACATAGTTTAGAAAGAAATGTATTTATTTTTTTTTGGGGCGAAAATCTTATTATTTATTTACAATTCTCAATAAAACAAGTAAATGGTTAGTGGTTAAGAAAATATACACAAAAACAAGTAAACGGTTAGCGAACACAATATACATAAAAGCTATACAAGAACATGTAGAGACAAGAATTTATATATATATATTATAATATGGAAAAAAAAAGGCACATGCGCGTGCAAATTGAGATGATGATGAAGCTTTTATGGCAAAAACCCATTTTATTTCATTAAAGCTGAATTTACTCCAGGAGTCAAAACATGACCTAAACATGTTAAAATCGAAAAGCTAAACAAAGAGACTTTAATCCTAAACCAAATGCCTAATCTTGCTAGGACACACTAAACGGTCCTTCAGCTCCTCGATAGTCCTCTTCATCGTCCATAGTTGAGCTTCAAGTGGTTGAACCTTGGCTTGAGAACTTTGCACTTCCTCTTCCATCTCTCACTCCTTCTTCATTTCTTGGAAGCGAACCTCTACCTGAACTTTTGTCAATTCCATACAATCTTGTGCCTCCGGGTTAGGAGTGATAGGTGGTCGACTCAACACCTCGGGAGCTTGAAATTCCAACCCGTCCACCTTTGCCCTTTGGTTGAAGATGTATTCTTTAGTGGCCCAGTATTTCTTCGTTTCAGTATTGATGGGGTCTATCATGTAGATCGGCTTGATTTCTCTTGTCTCCCATTTGGCTTGTATCAACCCTAGTTTTCCCTCTCTTTGTGCCAAAGGAACGTCTGAGTCATCATATTTCATAGGAACCTCCTTTAATGATGGCTTGCTAGTTATATCTTGAAGCGCTCCATATTATCTTATCACACAAGCTAGATAATATCTCGTGGACCTGGTCAAACCAATCAAAGGAACTGCCGCATACTCCGTGCATCCGGTTATTGCCGGATGAGAATGGAACCACTTAGAAATCCAAAGGAATGTGTAAGCTTCTAGATCTTGGAGTAAATGCACCCACTCATCGGTTCTTGGAAGATCTTGAATGCGGACTCTTTCACTAAAGCTCAAGATAAGATCATAACTGTCTCTAATGTGGCAAGCTGGACTCAAATTGCTCCCATAATCTCTAGTGTGGCTAGCAAAACCAAACAATCAAGAGTGTCATACTAGACTTAAACTTCCCATAGCCTCTATTCTTCAAGTGGTTAAGAGATCTATTTTGTTCAGCGAGCAAGGTGGGTTATAAGACTTTTCTACCAAAAACTGGTCCACTAATTCCACCTGATAGTGGATGAATAGATCCCCATTCAGGGAGAGGATAGTACCAAATACTGCGGCTATAAGGCGTTGATGCGATTCTGTTCCCATGCTTCTACACCTCCATAGAAGATGGGCTTATTGTCCTTGTAACTATTTGGAGATCCAAACCACTTGAACAAGTAAAAGCCGAATGGAGACCAAATTGCAATTCTTGAGAGCTCTACACACATTAGCCTTCTTAATCCCTAAAAAGGAGTTGAACAAGTTGATCCGCCTTTTACTAAGTTGAGGAGCATATATTCCAACATGAGTTGGTGGAGCTTGAAGAAGCCTCCTGTATTCCTCAATAGTAGGACTCAATGTATGCTCATCAAGGCAAAAGGTAGCCTCATCAATATTCCATAAGTAAACCAAGGTCCAAAAAGATGAATGGAGACCTAGACCTTTGGTAGAGAAAGAATAAGGCCCAAACGGTCTTCAATGAATCCTCTTTGTTCTGGCTTGAAAGTTTGTAACCACTTGTTCAAAATGGGTATCGGACTAGTAGGCTCATGAACATAGATCTCGGGAATAAGATAAGCCCACATGTTGCCACTACACATACTGCTTGCCACTTCCAAATCTACAAATCACAAAAGAAAAAATGTTACAACATGGTATATACATTTACAAAGTACATACATGGACAAAGTTACAAGAATTTACAAGACACATCTACATGAACGGATTACAAGGAAATTAACTCCTGTAAATTCAGCTTTATTTTGTAAAAAAAAAAAATTTGAAAAACATTTTAATGGGCCATAATGTTCAATCATCATCGTCTTCATGTAGTGAATGCAAGAAGGGTGTGTTCTAAAGGTCTCCCGATTAATGAGTCATGGGCCACATTAAACGAAGTGGGGGGCTAATTCGTGTCTCGAATGGTGGGTAACCACAACACCCGAGACCTACTAGTGCTTCTCGTCCTAAGTTACCTAAGGTGGCCCGGGTTTGACCACATCTCGCACACATTTTTTTTACTCAAAATTAAAAAATCCCCCTAATACAAATCCCCCATAGTATTTATAATATCTGCACAAAGGACCCGGTACAACTATTTACAAATATACAAAAATATTTATAAAGAAGAAAGTAATTTATATATGACTAGCATAAAGTGGCTAACCCTCTAAAAATGGGTCCCTAGTGGAGTCACCAATCTGTCGAGCATGGATTTTTTTGATTTCCGGTTCAATTTCCTTTAATCCAATTCGCACTAAACCCTAACCCATTCAATACAAATCTTCGACTAAGAATTAAAAGAAATTTTGAATTTTGAAAATATTTTGGTGTCACCACTCGACTAAAGTCGAGAAAAAGGATAAACCAAAACCAATTGGTAGTTTGATTTCGGTTTTGCTATTGATCCATGAAAAAAAAATCGTTTTGAAAATGAGAACCAGAAATTAACTTGAGTTGGGGGGCTAACCAATTAAAACCTAAACAGTTACCACTTTAACTTTTCAATTTTAAATTACTTTCTTTTAAACCCTAATTTCAAATTCTAAACTATTTACAAAGATTTAACTAACTAATCCTATGGCTAATATTTACAAATATGTACAAATTTACTAATTTAATCAACTAATCAAATTCTATCAATAATCATATATAATCTAGGAACTCAAAATAGTCAAATTAATCAAATTATATCAAATTCTATCAATATTCACATATCTAAACTAAACTAAGAGAATCAATAAAACAAATTCACAAAAATAATTTTTTTACATATTTTGAGTCGCCCATTTAGGTGCCTATGTACTTGCTAATCGGGATCAGACAATATGTAGTTCTTTAATGTAAACTTAAATTTTTTGACCAATTTTAGAGTTTTTAATTCTTTTTGCTTTAAATTTGTTAAATTTTGATAGTTTTGATAAAATTAGCTTTTTGATGATATGGATCCTAAGATTTATCAATTTAAGTTCTTGCTATTTCATAAAAATCAAAATTTTTTTTCTAAGTGACAAAACTCTTTAAGGAAACATAGCATATCAATCCAAATGTTATCATTAATTAAATTATCACAAGAAGCCAAATTTCACACATATAAGAGAAAAAGAATGTTATTACAAACATATAAAAGATGAAATATTTATAACATCAAATGGTATATCGCAGACATCATGGTTATCATATAATAACTTATTATTTGAATACATCATGGAAAGGATTCAATCTATGTCATTAAGGTATTTAAAAAAAAAAAAAACTGAATTTATTAGTCAAGGGATTATAGTGAAAGTTAAAATGAAAGTGCTATGATAATATTAATAAATCAAATTTATGAAAATCAATTAGGAAAGCCATAATAAATCTTGTCAAGATAAAAAATATTTAGGAATTTTAATAGCAATTTTATACAATATAAACCTAAGAATTTAATCTATAAACAATATTACAAAGCAATCACTCAAAAAGACAAATTAATTAACCTCATGTTTTGAATGCCTAAACAACTAATTTTATTATATCAGAATCTTATTATTGTTTATTATTTTTCATTGTTACAATGCTACGATAATTCATTAATTTATAATATTATATTATTAGTATGCTTTATTAAGTAAAAAAAAAAAAAAAGGCTTAGTTGAGGATGTAATGCGCGCGGGGAGAATTGATGGTCAGAGCTCCGGCTAGTCGACTTGAGACAGATGAATGTGGAATTAGGTTAGAGTGATCACAAGGCAATGCGGTGGCCAAATAGGGGGGTTTTGAAGCCCTTGATCTGCCAAACGTTCTGGTAGCTTCCAATTGCTCCGATTTTCCCCTTTTTTTTTATTTACGAAGAATTTAAAATTAGAATGTTGAAACCTAAATTTGAGAACACCAAGACGAAATAAAAAATTAAGAATAAAATTAAACTTTGGAAGAGAGCAAACCTTTTTTTTTTTTTTTTTTCAAAATAGATGAGGAGACTATTTATATGTTTTAATTAGGCTCAAAACTTTCCTAAACAATCGACTGAGAATATAGGGTTCTAAGACACGGTTTTCATAAATTCGAAAAACTCGGAATCAAAACGGTTGTAACTTTCCAATTAAATGTCTTGTCCGATATGTCTTTCCCATATCATAACGACCTAAATCTTCAATCTTGCCTAAAAAACAAATTTTACTCGTTTTTTAGTTTTTTAGGAAACTAACAAAAAACGAGTTTTTCTCAATTTTCAAGCCCGAATTTGAAACAGTTATTATTGATGAAAACGCGTAATCTACATACCAAATTAAACTACTCCATAACTAGTTTCCATATGTGCATTCAGTTCATAGAAATTGGGTCTGGAAATGCGCCGAAAATGGGCCCAAAAGGGGGCCCATCGGGCTGCCCAAGGTTAAAGATAAACAGTACTTTTTTTTGGCATATTATACTATATTATATATGTATATAGATTACATCCATTATATTTATTTCCCTTAATTTGATTTATTTTCCTAATTCATTTCTAATCCTAATGCTTATAATTGCAAATATTCTTTTAATTTAGCCATATATATACTAATATTAACATCTAACTATCAATAATTTGACAAAAATAAATTGTCAAAATGAGGTGTCTACAATATCTAAAATAAGATCAAGAGAAAGACAATGAAAATAAATAATGATAAATGATCTAGCCAAAGGACAAGTAATGAGCTTAAATTGAGTTAATTTAAGACTTAATGAAGCATAGCACAAAACAAGTAATTGAACTTGGAATAAGAATAAAAAATACCAAACAAGAACAATAAACATCATAGTATGGTTTTTGGATCCTTGGGAAAACATGGAAATGAAATAAAAAATTATTAGTTTAACTTGATAAATGAACCATATTAGAAATATGAAAATAATGCTAGAAATAATAAAACCTAAGCTTAGTACACTTAAGCACCAATAAGGCATATTACATAACTATATGTATTGCAATAAGTATATGTTATCCCATTTCATAGGAGAAATAGATTGGTTCTTGGACCTTTCAATAGATTATTACAACAAGCTAGGATCAATAGATGAGTAACTTCGACCTTATTATATTGTTTGTGCTTGTAGTATAGTTACATATGTAAAAATATATTAAAATTGCTATATATGTGGGCTTGGGAATAATGTATGCTGCTTGGTGTTTGTTTGGTTGCCAAATTGAAATGATAAAAATGAAAATCATTATGTATGTTATATATATGTTGTATGAAATTTTTTTAACCCTGTCTATAAGTTATATGATCGCCTATAAATATAACTTAATGTGAATTGGCCCTATAAAACACCAATCATGCATTGCATAATTTGTAATGATGCAATTAAAATGTAGTGACCTTGTTACGTATTAGCATTTCGATTCTAAGATAATACTTGATTTTTCTGGATGTAGATTTCCTAGTTTTACACAAGGTTTCCCCTACTTGCTTGATTCCATAAGAACTAAACTAGCATTTGAAGGAATGTTACCTAAGGTTTTGACATGAAAATAGTTAATACTTAATGGAGTTTCTTTGTTCCAAGGTTAGGAATAAAATATTTAAAATCGATATACGAAAATGTATAATACGCATTCTTTCTTGGTTCTTTGATCCTCTTGGGTGTAGTAAATCCCCCAATAAAGTTTCTTTATTGCAAGGAACGAGTGAATTAGTTGACATTTCTATGTGAGAATTCATGGTACCTATTCTCCTTTTTGTTCTATGTTTCTCTTGGGTCGGTTATAATAATTTCCTTCTTTCCCCCAATGAGAATGTGTAAATCTCCATCCTATTTGGATTTTGAGTTGTCGAAACTTACACTTGTCCATATGATTGAATGCCTCATTACATATGCGTCTGAATTAAATTTGCCTGATGTGTGGTCTAATCAGATTATCTCACCGAGTTGTGGTTTCACTCATCTCCTAACGACTTTTGTGCAAGAATAATTTATGCTAGGAGTGGACTAAGAATGAGTAGAGAAAGTTCTTCTTCAGTGAAGTCTTAGAAGATAGAAAGATGAGCCTTGAATACGAACTATATGTTCAGTATATAAGTTAAGACTCGGTATTGTAAAAGATAAACTTATAATATGAATTAGATAAATTGTATCATTATTTGAGTTATTTGGTGGAGAATACCGATTCTCTACGGTTCTGGTGGACTGTGAGATATTATATTTCCTTAATTATCAATATGTATTCATAGAATTAAAACTTGTGTAGTAGATATTAAGTAGAGTTTTCCATTCTCCAACTTACAAAATGATTCTCATATTACGGGTGCATATGTGGTATGATAACTTTAAATTAATCCTACTAGGCAAGTCTAGAATCTTTGGGTAAGTGGAGATAATGGCTTATATTATAGCCGTTGTAGGTGTTAAGATATATCGGAGGAGATCATGAGCAGCATCATAGTTGTGATCAATGCAAGTTTTATGACCTGTGAAGATAGCGTCCTATATCACAGTCGTGATGGGCTTAAACTTAAGCACAATAAAGATCACGAGGATTATCACAACCGTGATAGGTGTTGAAAATGAGATCCGAGAGGATCACGGGTTACATTACGATCATGATGTGTATAAAATTTATTTTTCGAGGAGATTATTCCCCATATTACAGCCATGATAGGTCTAAATTCTAGTACAATGAGGGTCACGATCAAGATTATGGTCGTGGTTGGTAATATTTTTAGACTCCCAAAGGGATCACGATGATGATCATGATAGTGATTACTATTCTTTTTTAAATTACGATAGTGTTTTAGCTTATGATATCAGATATATATTACTTCTATTTGATCAAGATAGCTATGTATAAGTATCTATTATAGTCTTATCTTAATGTTTACCACATAAATCCTTATGTTAGTGAAGTTGAGTCAGTTCATAGGTTTCTTATGTGTTTTTAGACTAGGTTGGTCATAGCTACAATGTTTTAAGAGTATAGACCTCCTTATTACTCTTCTAAATTTATTGATTCTTTCATTCTTCATCATCCTTGTTGTAATATCAAATGAATAAATATATGTGCATAAAACAGGGTATTTCATTCTTTATTCTAAGATATTTCTAATTTATTGTGCATTCTAATGCATTTTGTAAAGATAACTAGGATGAAAAGTATTGTTACATTAGTCTCGAGTGATATTTAAAGATGGTTCCTTCTTATGCTCAAAGAAGCCACTTGATTTAGTATGAGTGTAACAATTTCTCCTTCTTCTCTTCTAAGGGTTTTATAAGTAGAAGGGGGTGTTTAACTTCTTTAGGGAATTGAAGATGGATGAAAGAAGTTGTTTGGTGTTGTTAATTGATATTGTTGACTTTGGTGTGAAGGAAGAATGGAGCTAGAAATTTAGGTGCTTTCAAGTGAAATTTTGGGAGTATTTTATATGTGTGAGTTGTAATGTTTGTTAAGGATTACTTTAGATCTCGTTTGGAATGACTTGTAGAATGTGTGAAAAATGCTTCCTCTATAAGGGAATAGCTTTGTTTCTTCCATGTGTATATGTGAGTCACCATGTCACTCTCATCATTTAATGAGAGAATGTTTGAGAAATTTACAGCTCATAACTTGAGCTTTACTTCTCTACCATGTGTCAGTTGGAACTTTAGAGAATTTCATGCATAGGATTCTAAGCTAGTTAATTATAACGTGTATAAGACGAATAGTTTTATGCTATCATATAGATATTGATAAATATATAAACAAATTATTAACTAGTTCAAGACAGTAATGCTGAAAACTATTTCTAGATTCCGAATATCATAAAAGATAGTGCTAAATTAACATCTAATGTTAAATAGCTACGTGATTAATTAATATTAGGGTTTTCAAGTACACGATCAGGGTTTTTGGGCCCAATAAGCTAAATTAGGGTTTTTAGCTCTAAAAAAAATATTTGACTTCCATGTGTGTAAAATTAAAACTCCTATTTCAGTTCTAGATTTATAAATATTGATCTATTTTTTTATCCCAACGCATATTTTCCAACCCTAACGATTCTTCTTCAAATTATCATTTTCAAGCCAATATACTTTAAAAATTAATTATTTCATTTTATGCTTGAAATCTAAAGTCATAGGTATATAATTAGTGAGTTATTGACTCATGTCGAGTAATCTTGTCTTTGGTATCTTTTACTTGTTAAGAAAATTACTTGTTATTATCAATGTTGTCAAAATCGGACCAGGATTTGACCTATACAAGATAAGGGTTAAGGGTTGAGGGGTCGAATTCAACCGGTGGTCGAACCAGGGTCATGAAAAAGTAGAAATATAAGGGATAATTTAATAATAAAATACCAATATATATAACATTACTCAATTAAATCTATATTTGGATCAAATTCATCAGTTAATTATTAAATAAACATGATATAATGATTATATTTTATAAATTTATAATAAAGTATGAATAAATATGTGAATTTCTAGTCTTTTATTCTTTTTTTTTTTGGACGGTGTCAACCAGTCTGACCTCCCAGTTTCCCGATTCAACTGCTTGAGTTGACCGAGTCAATCCATTTCTCGCTTGTTCAATGCAAAAACGAGTTTAGGTGAGACCTGGCACGGCATTAGTGCCGGTTTCAGTTGAACCAGGTTAAACTGACTGGTTTGGCCAGTTTTGACAACAATGGTTATTATAGAATTTAATCAGAAAAATTTCTACATGAATTTTTGCTCACTAACTAAATATCTATTTTTCTAATATCTATTTATGGAATTTTTTTTCCAACAATTGGTCCTAGATGGAGAAATCTTGAGGATTACAGTTTAAATTATGAGTATGATAACATGTATAATGAATTAATTGAGGATGGAAATTTTATTCTTTAAATATTCATTTCAAATTGTCTACCTATTTTTCATTTTCAAAGTCCATTGAATATGAATTTCTAAATTTTAATTCATAAATCTTAAAAATTTCTAACATGACTCGTTTTAAGAAAATCTTTTTCTTCAAATCAATTCTCGTTTTTAAGCCAATTTCATGAAGCCAACTTAAAATCAAGCCCATTCTTATGTACACATTAAAACCCAAGCCCAAGAGCCCTTAGTCTTAATCTCTTATTATGAACGATGATGCACCAAATAATTCATTAAAGACAATTATAATATGCCAAAAAGTCAAAGTTGGTTATACATCATTTAGAAAATAATTATCAAAACTAAATTTCATAAAATAATTCCCTAAAGAACCATAGTGTCTGGTACCATTTCAGCTAAAAAACTCTCACTATTTTCATGAATTTTCTTTCCAAAAATCCACCAAATCCTCTTGAGTTTTCATCTTCAAGTGAAACTTACTTAAGGTAAAGTAACATATACTTACTCTATTCATTTATTTACTTTTTCTTCCACAAAACAAGTATCTATTTTAATGAATTATTAGATGAGCTAGAAATTTAGAATTAAAAAAATGATTGAATTTAGGATTTATTAAGTTTCTAAAACTTAAAAGAGAAGAGTAGAGAGTGTATCATATATTTTGGTAGGATAGGAAAGTATATTTAGTTACACGTTAAGCCCTAGTGGTATATATAATTGTTGATGATATTAGTGTTAGATAAAAATTTTAGTGATAAAGTTGATAGCTTAATATTTAAATACATGTATGATAAACTTTTGTTGCTTGATAAGTTTAATGTTATTTAAGTATAAGTAGTATGTATATAAGCTTAGTAACACTCGATGTTATACACATATGTTGATGTTGTGAAGATTCTGTTGTTTAAGAAATCATATTAGCAAGTTAGATGATGTAGAACTTTAAAAATTTCAAAGTTTAAAACCTTAAATCAATACCTCTATTCATTACGAACGTGATGAAGGGTGTTATCCTCTTAGAGGATTTAATTTGATTAAATCATGATCATGATAGAGGGCATAATCTATTATGTGGGTTTTTCAAAACATAGAACACCCATTGATCACGAGCATGGTGGGGTACATGATACAGATTGCGGCCATCATCATGGGCATGATTTGCTTGTTATTTGTATCACGACCTTGATCATGGCTATGACAAATCCCCTAATATTGTTCATAATAAAAAAAAGGAAAGAAAAGGAATAAATAAATTATAATATATATGTATATATATGTGTGTGTGAATATTACATTGAGTCTTAAATTAACGATATGATAAACTAGTTTCACTAAGTTATTAGTTAAGTGTAAATAGATATTGATAATTGGATCTTATTTAAAAAGTTTTCCTTATAACAAATCATCCTACTTGATTTATTTGTCTTCTACTTTACTTCGAGATACATCAAGTATCTATTTAGGTTCGTAGTGACATGTGTGATGTGCGCTAGATTAGGCATTAAAAATGAATTAATACTTAAAAATGACTAAATGAATTATTATTGTTTGTGCTTGGTCATTAAATCCGGTACAGGGAATGATAACATTATTAGTGATGCCAGCATGGTATTTGGCACTTAGGCCATCCATACCCATGCATGGTATATTGAGGTGGCTCAGCAGGTAGCTAATGGGGCGAATGGTATCAGTGTAATATTTACCTAGATTGGCGAGAAGTAATATAGAAGGGCTCATGACTTATAGGGCCGATTAAGCATTATTATATTATGGAGTGAGATAGGTAGAGGTGTGTAACAATTATAAACCTTAGATAAAGCTTTTAATTAAGATGGTCATATAGAAGATATAAGTATTTGGGCTGCCTATATCAACCCCTTAAGCAATTGCTGCTATTAAGAACCCTTAGATTCCCAATGGTTTAATCTTAGAGTTTAAGTGCTCTAATGTTGTTTTGTTACACCTTTAGTTATAGATAAAATTAAATGAATGATGCATTATATTAGATTAAAATGTGTGCTCATGTTGTACATGTTTTTTTACATTATACTAGACTCCAACTCATTTTGCTCCTTTTTCAAGTGCTGTTGCTGATGATGATGATGATGCTTATGATTTTATAGCTTATGGATGGACTTTGAAGAGTTTATAAACAAGTGAGATGACTAGGACCCTTGGATATATGATGTTATGTTTTATTTAAGACTTTGTTTTGTTTTGCAAACTTGTAATTGGTTTCAAGGCCTATGTGTAAGCCCTTGGATTGTAAATTTATATTCTAAATTACTTTTATATTTTGAAGACCTAGGTACATAATATTTCAAAGTACCAATGGTTGGTACTAAAACACTTATATGTGTAATGAAGATCTACTCACAAGAGTAACTTTTGAAGTATGCTTATAAAAATAATTTTCTCTATTACTAAATTGTTTTTTTTCCCTAAAATTAATTATATAATTTCAAATTTTAAAAATTGAATAGAAAATAATCATAATAAATGATTTTTTTTATAACCTTGCGTGTAATGTTTAAGTATTATTCACGATTAGGCTGGCTACGCCTTAATATCATTTTGGGGCATGATAGTTTCATCTCTCCATTGTTTTTTTATAAAAGAGCTATTATGGTGTTTGGTTGCAATTTGGATGTGAGATGACAATTTTATAATGTCTATCATAGAAAGTGATGGATAACAATTTAAACCTAACAAATAGTTATTTGCTGGTTGCTTATATATATAATATAGTTGTGTGTGTGTGTAAAATAGGTATGTGTGTGTTTTTTATATTACAATTTAGTGAATATATATTAGCATTTCATATAAGTGGTTACATATAGTTTGTTATATTGTAATATATGTAAAATATATACTATGGAGTTTACAGCATTATGTATATATTATTCATTTTACTTTATTATATTATAATGTAATATATTTTTCTCTATGTAAAATATAACATTTGGACAATTGCCACATCCATTTTAGCCAATTGAATAAAGTTTTGATAATTGCATTTTAGCTAAATATACCCTTCATAATTTATTATAATTCTATTCCATTGCTTATTAATTGCTATCATATTATATATTTTATTCATTTAAATCACGAACAATATTACTTGTAAAGATAAGTTTATAGGTTACTAACAATAAAATAAATATGGCACACATTTCATGTGTGAAAATTTGAAGTTCTATCTAGTGAATACCCTATGTTCTGATTGGCTAATAATCTAACTTGTGCTAAGAAATCTATAGGGATTAGATTGGCAATTGGAGTGTAGGTTTGTCTATCAATCGTGTAAAATAAAATTGCATTAATACATATCACATAATTTAAATTATCTAATCATCACAAAATCACATCTAAGATATTGTAATTTACTTAAAGTTAAAGAGGTGGCATGTATTACATGCAATTTGAGAATTTTACTACATTGTAAAATCACATGTTGAACATATAACATACACAAAAAAAGGTAAAATTACATGTCAAGCACGCAATATATATATATACAAAAAGCAAAATCGCAACATGTTAATATTCGACATTATTTATATAATTAGTATTTTCTTAAATAAATTTGTAGCAAATGGGTAGATAAAAAAAAAAATCTCAGTTGAGATTTATGTTACTTCCCGAATTATGTTCAGACATAAAAAGCTAGTTGAAAACAACTCTAATTATAGTGACAAGCACAATGCTTTTCTATTATTTAAGTCATGTTTATTTAATTACATGTAATCATCTGTAGCATGATTTAAGCTATTCTTGTGATTTTCTTTACCAAATAATCTAATCAATATTAAATTAAATAAAAAGGTGTAAAAGGGCTACAAATGGGTTAGGTGACTAGTCCTAGTTAATCCAGTTCATTTATTGGGATGATTTGAATAAATTTGACTTGAGGGATTCAAAATAAGGATTGTTGGATTGGTATGCTATATTCAACCCCTTTCGGGCAATCCTTATACACAAGGCTGACTATTAACCTTAACCCATAGTAAGCTTATACATTATAAGTATGAAATAAGTTTTAACTTTATCTCATTTGCCAATAAGTGAAATGATCCGACAATTATCATCCATGCTAAGCAACTATCACTTCTTATATAAAGTTCATCCATGATATAATACTTTATTTGTGATTAAAATGATTTTTTTTTTTATTCAGTAACTTCAAAGAAAGTCTAGTTCACACTAGTTGATATATATACGTACTTACCTTTAATGACTACCGATCAAGTATAAAATTATAGACAGAGGTCGACTTAATGTTTATATTGCATATTAGATTTATACAATTAATAATCTTTAAGAGCACTCATTTAAAGCTCTTTAGTTTTGTAAATATTGGTGTTCCATCAACCTTATATATGGTACCTATGTGCCTTTTATTAATAGACAAATTTAACACTCATGAAAGTATATATCACGCATGTAAAATTATTGGATAATAAATTAGGTGTGACCAAAACGTTGAATGAACCAAACTATAATTTTATGACCACATCCAATGATTTCATTCGATTGGAATGAAAAAGGTATTCAAAGTATCAAACTAATTATCGAAATCCTATATCTTATAATGAAATATTATTATTATTATCGTAATTAAAAAAGATTCAAACTTGATACCTCACGTTTTATAGATCAACCATTAAACTTTAAAGCTATTCACGAAAACATTAGTTATCAACAAACTTGAAGCGTATGAAATAGAGAAAAAAGATGCATGCGGAATATTCCACAATATCCACTATCTCCACTGCTGGTAAAGTATAAAGAAATCGTGGCCAAAAGAAAAAAGTTTACAGAATTCCATTTTTTTTCCCCCTTTTTTCTTTCTTTTTTCAATTCCATTTTTAGTGAAAATAGTATGAACCCAAAGTTTGCTGCTCATTTGCACCTCAACACGAATAATTTTGAATGTTTCATTAATAAATTTTTTTCAAAGGACTAATGCACTTAGAGTCTTAAACTTAGAATTTTATTTTTAATTCAAGGAAAATAATATATATTCTTTTTCTTAATATGTGAAATTCCTAGATGAACCTAACTTAAAGTTTAGGGTTGATGTAAAAAATGGTACTAAATTCCCACAAAATGTTCAATTAAGTATCGAAATTTGGCTTTGACAATTTTAGCACATGAACAAAGTTTTTGTAGACTTTTTTCATACCTGATTAAAATTGCTTCAGGTATGAAAAATAACCACAAAACTTTATTCATGTACTAAAATTGATAATTACTTGCAGTGTTTTTATGGAACTTAACTATAACTTTACAATCTATTCTAACCAACATCTCTTTTTTATTTAAAAGAAATATATAAAATTATCCATATAATTTACAACAGTCATAATTTTTCTATCTATACTTAGTAAATTATTTTCCTTAAACATCCACTAGTGTACCTGCAAATTTTTTCATGTTTCTTTCAGTATTTTTATGGGATTTCTTAAAAATTCTTGCTCATGTTAAATCACATCGATCACTTCTCAATAATAAGGAAATATTTGTCTAAGGGAAATCTTAAATTTGGTAGGTTCTTAACGTTTTTTATTTTTTTTTATTTGCTTTATGTCTTTATGAGATAAACTTTTAAACCTAGATATTTTATTATAAAAAATGTCTTACGAATGAATTCAAATATTTAATAAAGGGTCTTGCATAATTTAACAAACCTAAAAATGCCTATAATGTTTTTTTGTTAATTTGTTTAGGAAATTCTAACACCTTTCTAACTATGTGTTCTTGTAGCTTAATTCCTCTTTCTCCTATTTCTACTCCTAAAAATCTAATGTTTTTGAAAAAAGTGTGCCTTTTTTGTATTTACCACTATTTTTTGTTTTTGAAATTTTGAGAGTACCATCTTTAAATGTCCTATATGTTCATGTTCGCTTTTAGAAAACACAAGAACATCATCAACAAATATTGCAATAAAAGCTTTAAATTTTGAAAAGCTATATTCATCTTTTTTTGGAAAGTTAAAGATACATTCTTTAGGCTAAAAAACATAACTTTCCATTGAAACTGTCCTTGTGGACAGATGAAAGCAGTCCATGGTTGTGACTCCTTATCCATTCTTACTTGTCAAAATCTTGATTTACAATCAAATTTACTAAATATATAACAATTTTATATTTTGTTGACTAATTTAGTTTTATTAGGAAGATTGTAAGAATCATCTCTTGTGTTATTATTCAATATTCTATAATCTATTACCATTATTGATTTTCCTCTTCCTGTCTCACTTTGCTTTCTAATAATAAAAGAAAGGCTCTTGTGTTAATTATCTGATCATTCTATGGCTTCTAGTTCTAACAATTCTTTTATATACATTTCAAAGTCTTGTCTGTCTAGATTATCACATTCTACTGCCTTAGAATATATTCTTAAGTTAGGATTTTTTCATATCTAATTTACATATTATCCTATTTCTTTTCCACGACCTAGTGAGATTTTCTTAAAAATTCTTCTTTTTCTACGCTACTGATAATTTGGTCAATACCTGGGTAAAATCCTATATATATTTTCCTATTTTACCATTTTTCTTCGTTTAATACTATTTCTTTCCACTTAACTTCTTCTTCTAAAAATATTTTAGTTTCTTCTAATTCCTTTGAATTTTCTTCTATCCTTATTTTACCTTTTTTTTTTCTTGACATTCCCCGAATGTATGGCAATCACAATTCTTTTTCATCCTTTTTTGTCATACTTTTGCAACAATCTGATATCTGGTTCTATATTTTCTAAATATTTTTTATATGCTATAGTAGGGTGTCCTAAAATATTTACAATATATCTAGTGATTAAGATACAAAAATCTAATCCTATTATACATCTAATTTTTGGGCTTCCAAAATTCTATAATTGTATCATTTCACTATGCGTAGGTATAATCCATTCTTCTCCTGTGAAAGACTAACTTTATGTTTCTTTATACATTCCATTAAAATGCTTGCCATAGTATTACTATTATAAATTTTAAGACATGATTTAGCTAGATGTTCTTCTTCATTACAAGTATAAAACCTTAATTTATTTTTATAAACCCAGTTTATATTGTATTTTTTCACATGTCTATCTTATTTTAACCATGACTTTCTTGCTCTACTTCTTTTTGCAAAATATTTCCTTTTACACCTACTCTGGTTTTGGTTTTCTCCTATGTCTTTCTCCTTGTCCATACACCTGTGGAGTATAAATAGTTTGACAAAAATTGTAATTTTCTCCTTTTAATTGTATGTTTATTTGTAAAGCTGCACATTTTTCTATTAACTTGTCTACTGAAAACTTAATTCTTGTTTCTAAGTTATTTAATTCTTCTCTTAACATTAGTTCAACCCTTTTCTTCCATTCTTTATAAACTTTTGCTCCTAATGGTCCTGGCAACTTTAGAAATAATTTATATCCTATCAATTTTTCATAATAACATCCAACAATTGTGCAATTATAGAAAATTTCATGTATATACTTTTTAACAAAATACCAATCCTTTATTTGTAATTATTCTAAATTTCTTATAGCATCTCTTTGTTGATCTATCTCACTCATTTGTGGCGTTTCTCTTATTAATACTACTCTTATCTTAATGTAAAAATTATATGGATTTGTTCCTAAAGCTTTGTTTGTAGCTACATGTTGTGGAAAATTTTTCTTATATGATTCCCATATTGCTCTTGCGATCTCTCCTAAGAATGATTCTAAATATTAATACCTTTGATCTATATCCTCTGTTAGACAACAATCTCTCCATGCCTTGATAATCATTTGTGTCTAGTTATCATCTAAAGGCCTCAAGCTTTGTGGATTATGTGCACTTATATTAAGTATTATTCCATTATCTATCAAATTCCTTTTATATAATGTTTCAAATGGCATCATTTTTCCTTTATGTAATCTATCACATGGCGCTCGTTCAACATATTGGGTATAAGATATTCTGCTTGGGATTCCTTACCACATGTTATGTTCTCTATGTATTACTACAGAAGGAGGTGCATTTGACCCTGTATCTTCATTATTATCCATCATAGCATTTTCGGATATATGTGTATGTTCTCCTTTGATCTCAATATCTCCTTGTGAATCCGTTTCCGACTCAAAACTTGCCTTGACTCAAAATCATGCTCTATTTGCATAACATCATCTATCAATTCAAACAAATCTCTTTATCTTTATTCTTCCTTCTAAAACAATAAACATCTTGAAATTTCTCGAATTTCATTAGGTTATGTGAATTAAATAGTATAAATATGGGAAATTTTGAACCAAATTTAAAATTTACGCTAGATTTTTTAACTAAGTAAATCATATAGTATAGTTAGGTGGATTAGCAGTTTCAAGATAGTAATTGATTTCTAATGAAAATAAAAATTAAACCACATTAATTTTCTAGTTTATCCTATCAAATAAATTAAACCAAACCCAACAGTCAATTTAGTCATCACCTAAATTACAATTTCCAATTTTTTTTTCCAATTTCGACAAATTCTTTTGAATTCAACACCTTAATTATAACCAAATTTCTATTTCAATCACCTAGTTAGCTAATTTTTTTTTTCATCATCTTCAAATTTGATAAATTAAATTCCTAATTAATCTAGCTATTTTTCTAAGCCCATTTAACCTCTAATTACATGGTTAAAATGTGTTGATATTGGCATCGTTTATGTATTGTTTAGTGGATTTATGAAATTCAATATGGTTAAAATAAACTAGCCTGATATGTAATCTATTTTGATGTGTTTTATATCATTCTTGTAATTATTTTTCATGATGAAATTGAATAAAAATAATAATACATTTGTTGGATAGAAAATATAAATATTGTTTGCTGTGATTGTAATATTAGTTAGGATATTAAACGAATTTATTTTCATGTAAAATTTATGGAAATTATAGTATATTATCTTAGGATATAAAATGGAAGGTTTCATAATTCTTCATATTTATTTACTATTTTTAAAGGCCTAATAGGCGTATTTCTTGAGAAAAATAAATAAAATATCAAACATATTTATTATTTCACGAAACTTTTAGGAAATGATTTTCAATAAGTTAATATATTAACTGGAAATTTTTAAAGGTCATTTAATATTTTTCCAAGTTTTTTTTTTTTTTTTTAATGTACTGTGCAAAACGTTGTTTGAATCGGACTTCTTGTTTAGGCCGAATCAGTCAATTTTATTTTTCCTTTTCCAACAGGACCATAATGATTTAATAGCTTAGGATGTATAGTTTTTATATAAAAACTGAACCAGGCCAAAAGGCACAAAAATCAAGGTGAAGCGGTCTTATCTTTACAACATGCACAAGCCTTCCCTATTTTTTCAGCTTTGTTTTCTTTGAAAAATGTGTGTAATCAAAACTTATTAAATTTAATAATTTTCAAAATGGCTTGATTAATGTATATTAATAAATCTAGTCATATTTTGATTTATTAGACTTTTTATTAAATTAAAATTGGATATATTATATATAGGTCTATGAGCTATATTAGGTTAATTAGGTATGAAAAGAATTTTCATTATAAATTAGGTAATTGAATATAATATGAGCCTAAGTCAATACAACTAAATTATTATGGGCTTTAGTAGCTAAATCGACCTTAGATAATAGTTTGGGCCTAAATAAAATTATATGGGTTTAATTGGACTAATTTAGACATCTCATTTTGACATTTTTTGTCAAAATAAATACCAATCTTAGTATACATAATTAAAATAATTGAATTTTGCAAATTGCAAATATTAAAGCTAGGAATGAAAATTAGAAAAAAAAAATAATAATAAATCAATTTAATAGAAATAAATATAATGGATGTCATATGGATATTTAATGTAATTACAAAATTCGTTAAAAAAAAAAAATTTTACTGTTCATCGTCTTCCAGCTTTGGCCGCTCGATGGGCCAAGTTTGACAGCTTTTTTGGCTTGGTTTTCGACCCGTTTTTTACAAACCAAGCACGTTTCTTAAAAATAGGCGCGGAGTAGTTTATATTGGTATAAAATTTAGTTGTTTTCATCAAGAGAAAGGGTTTGAAATTTGAATTCGAAAATTAAAAAAAAAAAATCGTTTTTAGCTTCCGAAAAAAAGGCAAAATCCGAGATTTTTGTTAATAACAGCTGTTTAACGTTCAAAATCATAACGATAATGACAGCTATTTGTAATAATTGACCGTTTTTGACAACTAATTAATAGTTGTAATTCGTTTTTTTCGGATTAAAATAAAAAGCCCCAAATTTAGATCTATAAATGGAGGAAGAAAAAAACGAAAAGAAGGAACACAACAAAAACCAAAAAAAGAGAAAAATTAAATAAGCATTTTATATTCGGGAAGTCGAGAGCTTTCTTTTCGCTAATTTGATTGTTGTCGAGAACCACCGAACGGCCGTAATCGGAGTAACCGTGATCCAACAACCCGCGTCAGCTATACACAAACCGAACCACCAGAGCTCCACCGCTTCAGCTATTGCTAGGGTCGACCCTTTGATACCTGATCACCGTTGTTCTCGTCGAAGTTCTGATCTAATCCTTCGAAGTCAACTGACATTACCTCCACAATTTGAGTCCGCGTTCATATCCCAGGTTCAAGGGCGCCTGCAATTTGTGTGGGATCATTCCAGGTAAGTTTCAAATAATAATAATAATAATAATAGAAAATATATTATGATATTAATAAATAAGAAATTAAAGAATAAGAAAAATGAAAATAATTAATATACGATTATATTTTCAAAATCTGTTATGAATATATTGTATTTTAAAAAAAAAAATTTGTTAGTTTGAATCATGATAGTATAGTCATTATAATATGTATATATAATATATATATTTTTTTTTTTTGTTAATGAATATTTGCTTTTCGCCATGATGAATACATTTTTAAGGAAAAGTTTTGTTATTAACATGAAAATTTTGATTAGACTAAAGTTTTAGGCTTATAATGAATTGTCCAATAGTGTACGAGATGGTATTTCAATGTTCATATTAGACATATATTTTGTGATAATGCATACATTTATGAAATTGTCTAAATATTACCTGTGATCTTGGTATTGATATAACAATTTTGAACAAGGCATGATATTGGATATATGTTATTCTTCATTCAATTAAAGTTTTTGGAATTATAATGGTGCATCGTATTGTATTGAATCTTGTGAATAGTTATTCATGATATTACAAGTTGAGATATTTTTATGATTAAGAAGATATATGAAATTTGACAATGTCAATGAATGTTTGTCTCATAAATTTGTTCTAAAAATATTAATTTGAAATTTAGGGTTTAATTTGTCATGATATAGTTTTTGACTGTTTTATCTTTTTGCAATAATATAGTAATGATTTTGTCTTCTTGTGATAAAATTGTTTTTTTTTTTTTTACATATATCATGTGTTCATAGAATTATATTAAGATCTTGTTATTGATAATATACCTATAATCATGCCCTAATCATAAAGAATATATAAATTTTTTTTAGTTTTAGGTTTACAATATTTGAAATTGTGTGATCATGTATGATGATAGTCATTAATATTCCTTTTATGCCATGATAGTGATGACCTTGATTGTAATAATATAGACTTTTATGATTTCACCATATATGAAACCATATTAAAATCTTGCCTTTCATAATGTAATGTCAATGATATAAATCTTGATTATGCCATGATATTGCTTTGTTGAAATTAGCTTGTTAAATATTGATATTCCTTATAATATTTTATTCTTGATGATATGTATGATCAATTGATATGCATGAAATGTGGTTATGATTTCTTGCTCAAAATTTTTGTCACCTAGAAAAAATCCGATTTTCATAAAATTGTTAAAACCTAACTTAATAGATTTAGGATTCATGTTAAAAGATATGTATATATTTTTCATAAAATTAACAAACTTAATGAACATAAAGCGAAAAGATTTCGAAATATTCTAAAATTAACTAACAAATTAAATTTTTCTAAAAGAACTACGTGTGGTCTGATCCTGATTAGCGGGTACGTAGGCACCTAAACGGGCGACTTAAAATATGTAAAAAATTATTTTGTGAATTTGTTTGATTTTTTAGTTTAGTTTAGAATATATGAATATTGATAGAATTGGATAAGATTTGATTAATTTGAATATTTTGAGTTTTTAGATTATATATGATTATCGATGGAATTTGATTAGTATTTTTGAGCATATTAGACATATGTTTAGTTAATTAGATTTGATAAATAGTTTAGATTTTGAAATTAAGGTTCAAAAGAAAGCAATTTAAATATGGAAAGTTAAAGTGGTAACCGTTTAGGTTTTAATAGGTTAGCCCCCGAACTCAAGTTAATTTCTGGTTCTCGTTTTCAAAAAAACAATTTTTCGCAGATCAGTAGCAAAACCAAAATCAACCTACTCATTGGTTTTGGTTTATTTTCTCGACTTTAGTCGAGTGGCGACTCCAAAATATTTTTAAAATTAAAAATTTCCTTTAATTCTTAGTCGAGGATTCGTATTGAATGGGTTAGGGTTTAGTACGAATCGGATTAAAGGAAATCGAAAAAACCAGGCTCGACAGCTAAATATACTATACTGAGTTATACTAGGTTTTGATTAACTAATTGGGCTTAAAATTAGTAATTGAAAATTAAATAGATTTAATAAATATCATGGACTATAAAATTGAATTAATAAATATTCTTGGATTAAATGGGCTAAAATGACGTAAAAAGACTTCATTAGTAAAAATATAATCAATTTGACATAAATAACCTAAAATGGGCCAAGATAGTAAAAATAGGTCAAACTTGACCTAAATGACCTAAAATGGACTTAGAAATAAATTTATATCCAACTTAGTTAACATTAATAATTTTGGGCTTTAATAATTAATTATGGGCTTAGATTCTAAAATAAAATCCAATTTGACCAAAAAAAAAAAAAAAGTCAAATGAGCTTAATTAGATAAAATTGGTCTAGAAACACAACCCTAGGCTCAATAACAAGATTTCTAGCCAATTAGGTCCAAAGTAAATCCTAACAAGTTTTCCCTAGCCATTTAGGACCTAAAACTTCAAAATATAGGCAATACTTAACTTTACGCTTTATGGTCTTAAATTCCATAATACGGCCCAATACTTGTACCTATTCCAATTGAGCTTATTTCCAAAATATTTATATCTATTATCAATTCCACGTATTGAAATACTTAATTGGGCTTAAATTATTTCTATGGGCCCAAAAGCCCTAAAATATCCTTAGTGGGCCTATATAAGCTATCAAAAGGCCCAATAGCTTAATTAGGGTCTAAATTAAATTTCAATTGGGCTTGAACATTATTCTTAGGTTCAATAACCAATATTAATCTAATTGGATCTAAATTCAAAATAAAGCCCAATTCCATCTAATTTAACAATCAATTCCTAAACTCTAAAGTCTATTACCTTAAAAAGTTAAATACTTAGAGAATTAGGCCTAACCTATGATCCCTACAAACCCAATACATCTAAATGGTAAATTCAATTTTGAATTCTATGGGCTTAGTCCAAATTATCTAAGCCTAATCATCCTAATTGGACTTAACTGAATTATAAACTAAAGGCTTTATACTACATAAAACCTTACGTTAATTAATTGATCAATATGACTTGAATCCTTAGTTTGTATACTTAATACCTATACAAATTAACCTTTCTTGATAGATATTCAATTAACCTATTGTCTTATTTGTGATCCTCTATAGTATAGTATTTTGATATCAAGTACGCAGTGATTTACATGTTACTTGCTAGGATAGACATCCTAAAATAAAAAAATACTTAAAGATGACGTAATTAATTGTTTGAGTGTGCTTCTATCATTTAATCTAGTCCAAGGAGTGATGACCTTATTAGGCAGTATCATCACAGTAGTTACGTGCTTAGCCATCATTGGTGGTTTGGCGGGTAGCTGATGGGGCAAACAGTATTGAGATAACATCTACTTAGGCTCAAAGAGAAGTAATACCATCTGTTGTACATTTATGGGACCAGTTGAGCTGAATTGTAATATGGACCAAAATAAGTAGAGGTGTGTAACGACTGTAAACCTTAGATGAAGCTATTTTCTTTTTCAGGTATATCATATAGGAGATATAAATATTCGAGCTTCCAATATCAATCTCCTGAGCAGTTGCTGCTACTTAGGATCCCCAGTTCGCGTGGCTTGTTGTCCAGAGAGTGAGTGCTCTCGTGTTGTTTGAATCGCCTAAAATGATAGTCTTAAAATTTTTGTTGTTGCTTTGCATCTAGTCTAGGTGTGTTTCCATATCGTATGGGATTGCATTGCTGTGTACTCGGCTTCGACTTATTCCTTTTTTTTTTAAGTGTTGGCGATTTCAACTTCAATACTTATGCGTGTCTTGGGTATAGGACAGATTGGTATGAGCTTATTGATAAACGGAGTGGCTAGGAGAATGGGATTATGTGTTCCTCTTAAATAAAAGTTTTAGTTGTCCTTTTAAACTTGTGTTCTCTTTTGAGGGCTTAGTTTGTGCACATGATTGTAAAATTTTATCAGATACCTTGAATTAATTTTCACCTACCTTTTATACTTTGTTTTTTTTTTTTTTTTTGCTTAATCCAATGCTTTCAAAACCTAATTATACGATTTCAGAATCTAAAATTAGTTAGCAAACGATCACGATAAACAAAAAATTTAGGGATGCCTTAGCGTATAATGCTTAAGTATTATACATGGTGGATCTAAACACGTCTTAACCCTATTCGGGGCATGACACATCTCCTTACTCTGTCTTCTTTTTAAATCTTACTTCTTACATTTATCCTAAAATTCCTTTTCCTTCTAACCATATTTCATAAGGAATAGGATCTTCCTCATGTCTTATCAAAAAGACATCTTCCCAATATTGAGTTGGTTTTAATAACTCTTCATTATTTTATCATCTTCTCCTTTTCTAAAACCCCATTGATTAGCCTCTATCTCTGGTGCATCGAAATTATATCTAACATTAAGATACTTCTCCAATTCTTTTTTCTTCTTAATCATGTCATCAGCACAACTAGAGGTTGAATTCCACTTTCCTTTCCATCCCAAGTGTCTATTTGTTCTAGCACATTCACCATTCCTAATGTTTCCCTTTGTTCCAAGGTTTGATTAAAATTTTCTAACACATTATCCGTCATCCTAAGAATGTCTTCATTATTCTTGTACCATCCTTTCTATGCTTTTTCCTAATTCAGCCAATCTTTTAGCTTCTTTTCTTAATTCCTTTATTATTATTTGATGTTTATTTCTTACTTCTTCCTTTATGCTTGCCCAGTAGCCTTAATATGTTCTAACCATCTTAATTTTTTTTTTCTATATGAACCTGTGTTTTTTTTTTTTTTGTATAATATATTTTTCTATTACTCTTTTACTTGTTTATCTTTTTTCGCCATCTATTCTCCTAAATGGTTATGATCTTTGTAAAAAGTGTCTAAGTTTTTGTGAACAATTGTACTAAAAGATATAATTAAATCTACGATGCTGTTTAATTGCTTGTAATCTAAATGCAACAAATGGGGTGAATATTTAAAATAACAAAATGAGAGAAACTATTATCTCCTACTTGTATTTAATTATGTTCCTTAATTTTTAAATTCAACCAATCAAATTTTTTAATCATGAAGTTTGGTACCAGGAAATATACAAGGATCTATTAACCTAATTTGTCTCAACTGCTTTCCTAGTCTATCTATTTTTCAAATTTGTGAGATATTTTTCAAAACACTCCTTAAGATAAATAAAAAGTCTGTCTTTTGCCAAAAAGCTATGTATATCTATGAACTCCTCACCAACTTCCTTAACCTTTTCGTTTAGACTCTACTTCTAAACCTAACTCTTGAATATAACCTTTATCCTTTTCTATGCTTAAAATTTCTAGGTTATCTACTGCTTGTAAGAAATCGTCAAGTTTCCTATTATAATTGCTGTTTCGTATAGTTCTTTCAAAACTTATGCTCATCCTGTCATACTTATTATCAAACCTTTATAATAGTTTATTAATCCTTCATAGTAAATTCTTTCTTTATTTCATGTAACAATAACTTCCTCTATGTGCCTACGTCTTCTTAATGCAAAATTTTCAAAATTACAGTATAGACTTGCTTTTACTTTCTTTTCTAAGAATCTTTTATCACGTATTCTACAAACCTTTTAAATCCTTCAATTATGGTCTTATATATTCTAATATGCTCTATATATTCAATTAGCATAATCTTTCAACACTAAATGCTCCTTAGGATTAATTAACAAGTCTATAATATTATCTATGATATACAATATTTCAACAATTATACCTATTGTGAAATATTAACCAAAAAAGCATACAATTTAAAGCCATACCGTTTCATTCTATGAACCTTATTATGTTATTTTCACAAACTTGTATTCTGCTTCTTGTTTCTTCAATAAATCTATAGTTACCATGCAGATTACTATATATCCTTGTCCCTTGTGGAATATTTATAAAGTTCTTGTTTCTTGGAGTTGGATCTTCAAAATGTAATTCTAAAAGAATTCCTAGCTATTCTATGTAGCTCTTTGTTCTCCTTATAATATCTCTTAATCTTTTTATCTCCTTTTCTTGTTCTTTTATGTATTCTTTAATTTTATAAAAACCATTCATAATTAAATAACTCATCTAAGATTTCCTCAATGGAATATGACTCTTCTATAACATATATATAAGCGTAAGTTCCATGAAAACCCCTACTTTTTAGGCCATGAAGATCCATTTAGGAATGAAAAATTGAGAGTATGAGAGGTTTTAAGAAAATTGAGAATGGATTCTATTGGCACCAAAGTTACGGAATATATATACACATACATATATATATATATATTTTGTAATACCATATGGTTCAATTATCAAGGAAATCATTGAACATAATAACTTTACCTCCACACATACTTGATGAATTGAATTGGAAAAGAAGTAAAGCAAGAGTAGGTCTAGGACCAGGTAGACTCACTTGAAGATTAGTGAAAAGGTTGCATGTAGGATTTATTGAGGCATGTTGAAAGATTTTTTGTTGCCCTTTCCTTTTAGTCTCACTTTGAGTGGTAATAGTTATAACCTAAAGTGATGATCACTTGCACATCAACATAATGTACTAAAATTTAATATCTAAAAGTATAAATAGGGTAAAGCTAAACTTTTTAGCATTAACAATCCATTTTATACCTTTCCAAATGAGCGGGTTTCCCTTTTTGTTTTTAATTCATTAAAAAATAGTAAAAATCTGATAACCTATTTATTTCATTGAATAAATAAGGTTATAATGGAATTATAACTGTAACTCCCTAAACTGAGAGCATTAATAGCTATCATGTGTCCTCACTAGAGAAGAACATACTAATGCTATGATTCCATTAAACCATAATTATAACACAAGACAACTTCAATATCTCACATATAAGGGTACTTCTAAAATATTTATGTTATAATAAAAGTACTAAACAACTCGGTTGGCTTAAACACCAACTTACAATTCATCTTAAAACATCAAAAATTATAAAAACTAAAATCCAAACTTCAATAATCACAATAACAAATAAAACTTCATAAAGATCTTCAACTTTATCTATCATAACGTCTTTTCTAAAAATCAATTGGTAAATCAGCTCTACTATCATCGTCCTCGTAATCTACATATACATCATATCCAAGTAGATCGAAGACTACAGGATCATCACCTGTTCTTGAAAAATAAAACAGTGAGTGCAAAGGCCTAGTACACCAAACCACAATCACATGCGCATGAGCAAATAGATATAATTTTACATGTATCATAATATCATATACAACAATCACATGTTATTATCTTTAATTAGCCAGGCAACCAACACAGTTAGAATTCATTTGCAAGTAGTTTTGAACCCGGAATAACTCATGACTTCATGAAAATAAATACGTATAAAAGTACTTATATATATATATATTAATATTGGGTACTCCCCACACCCTATGTACCATACACGTACCACTCCTAAACAAACAGAATCATCTCTATGCATGACTCCACTCAAGACAATGACACATACAGATTATTAAGGCATTATCTAGTAACATGGTACTCCCGGTCTACTAGACCCAGCCAAGCATAAGCAGCAAACCAGTCAAAGTCGGATAGCAATTAGCCCAATCATATGTTCTACTTAACAAGCACAATCATCAAACAAGGTATAAACATACCTAAAACAACTTTTGGAACAGAAAACCTAACTTCAACAGAAACACCTGATCACATAAAGCAAACTATCTAAAAACTCGTTGTCACAAGATAAACATACTCTTAAGGTAATCTAAATCCTTAAACCAACAAGAATCATAACTACCTTCCTTCCTTGATCGTAGAAAAATAGAATCTCCAAGAAACTTAGGGTTTATCTAAAGACTCCTCCAAGAATTTGATTCCTGTTGCTTGATTCTTATTTCTCCTTAAAAGCAAGCTATAGGTCTAGGAGAGGTTTTAGGGTTTCCAAAAGCTTAGGGTAGGTTATGAAAAAGAAAAATAAGGTTAAGAATCTATTTATAATATATAGAAAACCCTAAAAACTGGAAACAAAACATATATTATAGGTTGATAAAGAAAGTTGGTGGTGTAGGAATATAACCTGGCGGCTTAAACACGAAAGACGAAACACGAGCATTGAAAGCCAACAACAAAAATCCATAAAGCTGACAGCCTAAATATGCCTTCCACTTGTCTAATTGTGTGTCTACCATATATATATTAAAATGGACACAAAGTCCTCTTATTTAACTATACATGACAACTTGCCCTTCACTATGATTTATTTTTTATATTACAATATTGTGAGAAATGGAATAGCATTGTAATAATATTTTTAATTGTAAATGTTTTGTTTAAATGGGATTTTGAGAAAAAAAATCTATTTCAACATTTAATTGTTATTCATAGCTAAGTAATAAATAATTATATATTCAATACTTTTTATAATAAGAATTATAGTTGTTAGATTAACTGAACACTATAATAGCTTTTTGCAAGGAATAAAATTGTAATGAAATTTACAAAAAAAAAAAAAGAGTTACAATGAAATTGTTATTTACACTAAGTGAACAAGCACTATGTACTTTAATTAGGTCACTTGCTTTTGTCCATTGTTGTTGTTGCTAACTTATTTCCTTTCATCCAACTAAAAGTAGTAAAGACCCTGATTTAAATCAAACCTAGATTATTAACCATGCACATACCTAAATATAAAATACTTAGTATAATTACTAATCATTATATTTTTTGGGTAAATGAAAGATAAATATATTATATTAACTCAAAGTTAGTTGTACATGTCAACAATCATGACCATTAGATACATAATAACTAGTTCCAAGAGGGCCATTAGTCATGTCTCCAAAATAAGTATAAGGAAAGGACCTAAGCATGGCAATAGTAGATTCGCCTTTCAAGAAAAGTGCAAAATCCATAGGTAGATAAAGCAAAAAGAGAAGAAGAAGGATTATTTGTGAACATTTCTCCCTATTGAGTTTTCCAGATCATTGAGGCTAAAACGTGAGTCACTCTATTTATCTCTTGTGAAGTCCACAATAAAATCATATTTTGGGTCATCTAGAATAAGTCCGTGTAGTGAATAAGAAAAGAAGGCAAAAGAGTATTATTCACATCAGGTCTTGTAATCCATTGAATTGCTCCATGAGAATCACTACATAAGCTTTGAAGTTTGAGTTGATGCGCTAGATCAATAGCTTAGAAAATACTCCATATCTCTGCTTTTATAGAAGTATTAACAGGGATTTTTTTGAGGAAACCCCGAGACAAGTGCCCTTAAGGCTAATGGCAATCCTCGCACTGCTCGCAAATTTATCAAATGTTTAAAACCTCCATCACAAAAAATGCATACGATGTTAATTAATGTATTAAGAGTGATACTAAATTAGTTAAAAGGTTATGGAGTAGATAAGATATAACGTGTAGCCTAGAATTCAGAAGCCTTTGCTCTATTACCTCGAATCCATTGAATATTAGGATATACTTGTGAGAAGCTACATCTATTTCTTTCCTTTCAGATGCCCCGTAAAATGAAAAGAAAATAAAATTTTCTAGGATACACTTTTAATGGGCGGCATAATCTTGTATTAAGGAGGGCATTGTCCTTAACCTAGTTAGAGAGTGATTATGAAACATTGGTGGTATTTAGCTCTAAAGTTTGGTGCCAAATAGCTTAATATCTTCATTAGCAGAGTTAAGTTGCAAGAAAATGGAGCCCAATCTTCGTTTCATTGTGTCATCTAGTGGATAACTTATATAATCCTCACGCCATTCATTAGCATTAATTCAAGCTTGATGGATTGTAAGTTTATGGGCATCGGCATTTAGTGGGCCATATAATCATTGTGTTGGCGGTCCATGAGAAGTCTAATTAGATGCTTAGAAAAGTCTTTACTAACCAGTTCTAGGATGAATGACACATTCAAAAAGAAGCTGAGGCTCTAAAGTTAAAGCCTGATGCACTAGTTGGGAAAGATTGGAGGGTGGCATGTTCATGTTATTTGAAGAACTCCGTTTATGTTTAGCTTTAACTAGTTGTGTCCAGAGCATATTTTTAGTGTGTATCTTCCATACCAACTCGGTTAAGCATGTTGTCTTTCTTCTTTGACGGTTCCAAATTCCAACTCCTTCTAAGGATTTGGATGTGTTACCATATTCCAATTCACACCATGGAACTGTTGTTTATCTTTATTGAATCCCTAATAGAAATCTCTAGTCATCCTGTCAAATTTTTGAAGAAACCCAACAAAAGTGATTTGGTTTGCATATAGTAGCTAAGACACCCTTCAACTAGTTAATTTTTGTTGCAATTTATCGAGAATATCGTTAAGATCAGGTTTGATTAAGGTACCTTTATTAGATATTGGAATACCAAGGTACGGTCCAAGATGAGTGCTTTTACGTATATCAGTGAAATCAAATAGAAGATCTTACTTGTTGGGTCACATTTGAAGAAAAATAATTTGAGATTTTGCAGCATTTATCTTTTGACTAGATAATTCGCAAAATTCTTCCATAAAGCATTGCGTCATAGCTGCGTTCTCTAAGATGCTTCTCCAAGTAACAAGATGTCGTCAGCAAAAAGTAAATGGGAGATCTTAATATCATTGCTACGAATTTTAATAGGTCACCATAATTGACGAGAGACTAGCTATGTAATCCAGCGACTCATCATTTCCATGCATAAGATAAATGAGTATGGAACCCCTAGAAGTTGAGAAGAACCTGAAATGCCCCAGTTAATTTGGATAGCAAATTGTGTTTAATTTACAGGATTTTATTAGTTTGACCTATCGCTGTGAAAATCGCAAGAAAGATAGAGTGTTAAAGACAAAGTCCCATTCCAAATGGTCATAGGCTTTTTCTAGATCTAATTTCCACATCATCCATCCTATCTTACCCTTCTTACAAAGAAAGGATTTCATTAATTCTCGGAGAAGGATCACATTGTTTGCACAACATCATTTAGGAATGAAACTAGATTGAGCTAGATGTGTGAGATCATTAAGGAAGGGTCGAATTCTGGCCACCAATATTTTAATGACTGTCTTATATAACATTGTGCATAGACTAATCGGGTGAAAGTTTTTTAGAGTATTTGCTCCCATCTTTTTGGATATAAGGACGAATAAGGTTTTATTAAAATTCCGAATCATTTGTTGGGTAGAAAAGATTTGTTTGATCAAATTCCAGACAAACTGGCCAACTACATCCCACTTATATTGATAAAATTGGGCATGAAATTCGTCAATACCCGGGGATTTCAGTGGACCAATATTGAAAATTCTAGCCTTAATTTTTGGTCTAAAATTGGATTTTCCAAGAAACCTACAATGTCGAAGGTTAAGAAATTACCATCCAAGAAATCCAAATAATTACTTTAGGCAACATAGAGTTTAATAAAGGTGAAAAGAGATTGATAAAAGGAAGTAATATGACGACCAAGTTCTCGACCATTTGTGATCCAGTGATTCATATTGTCAAATAGCCTAAAGATGTGTGTTTATTACGACTAGCAATCGTACTAAGATGAAAAAACTTTGTATTCCGTTTCCCTTCAATAACCCATTTAGCTCTAGCTTTGGTCATCCAAAGAGTTTCTTCATGATTGAGAACTTGGTTGAGATCAGTTCTACGGAATTCTAATTGATTTAGGAGTTCTTGAGGTGGGACTTCTTAGAATGAGATAAAATCTCATTGAAATCTCCCTAAACTGTCCAAAGGCCCTAATTTGCTGTGACATATGTTGAAGGCTTTCTCACAAAACTCTTTTCTCATTTAATGTAGGACTTGCATACACAACAGGTAGAAAAATAGGGGAGGATGCAGATGATACCTGAACATGAAGATGCATTTCTTGGCTGCATTCTACAAAATTAAAATTCCACCCTTCATGCAAATAGGTGGGACACAAGCCATCCTGTTAAGACCCAGGAGAGGTCTTGCCTCATCTGCCTCTGGTATTCCCATTCGTGTTTCTTGTAAAATTAGCATATCAGGCGAATAGGCTCAGACTAGCTCTTCAATAGCACGTGTATAAACGGCGAGCCTCTTGTGTTCCAGGCCAAAGCTCGGAAGGAAATATATCTAAAACCACGCTGAACGTCCATCATCAGGGAATTGAGAGGAGAGAAAACCGTACAGATCCAAGAGGACAGAGCAATAGCAGGATCACGCACGTGCATGATAGCTATTCGCATCCATAGTGGACGGATATTCATCATCATTAGCAATGGACAAGAGGTAGGTCCTCTAGAAATGGTAGGCTAAGTATCAGGTTTGTTACTATTTCTTGATAACTGCGAGGGTTCAGAAAATTTAGTTCTCTAGATGTCGTTATGAACGTTTGCCCCTCTCGGATGGTGATCATTTGAACCAAGTGGTCCATAAACATTCGGCCATTGTGGAAGGTGTCCTGATAAGTTACTAGTGGCACTTGGTTACGTTGTCTTAGAGGAAGGTCCATCACCATTACTCGTCACATCGACATGAACTTGGAAAAGGGAGTTGCTGAAACTCCTCTGATCTACCAAATGTTTTGTCTTTCATTGAGTCTCGGTACTCCAGATGCTAGGTGGAGAACTCTTATTCGTAGTGTTATGCAAACCGTTGGCATGATTACGAGCTTTTTTCTTGATACCACTGAGTCGTGGTAGGCGGGGTAAGCTGTTAATATTGGAAGATGTTGTCGCAATCTGTGTATCAGGTGTCACGTTCACAAGCGAAGAAGAGGCGTTTTTTATTCAATGATCTTGTACCCAAAACATTCAATTCCCTGACTCCTCAGTATCTTGAGGTTGATTCATTTGTGTAACCATCACTGAAGTAGGCGGACATGTAACTGGCGTCTCTAGGACTATCAGTAGGTCTTTTTTATTAGCATTAAAGTTATCTGGGGAAGTTAGTAATGTACGATCAGCCAGTTGCCGTAAGGCATTTGAGCAGCCTTAGTTGGGTTTGCTTGTAGAGTAGACTTGGATGGGTTGGATTTAGTTGTAGTAGATAAGGTACAATTGGAGCATCCAATGCAGCCACGGTTGGTGCATAGTTTAGGAAGTCCTTCATATTGGACATGGTATTCTTTCTCACCAGTGATAACTGTATGCGTGAGTGGGGTAGAGAAATTAATCTAAATACATAGGCGAGCAAAACGTCCTCTATCCACGCCAATGGTAAATGCATCATATCAAAGGACTCGACCCAGTGCACTCCCAATTTTTAGTTAACCAATTTTTGAGTAATACTCCGAGGGAAGGCCATTAATTTGAATCCAAACCGCTATAGAATCGATTGTTTCTGCTGAAGGAGTAAAATCCGGTGTCCATTTACGGATTGCAAGAAATTGGCCATTGACAAACCATGGACCATTCTTGGTGATAAATTGTGCTCCTAGAGAGGAAGAAAATTTCACAATATAGAAACCTTGACCAGCTGAAATCAACTTAAATTGGCTTGCCTCTTTCCAAATTTTTGACAAATGAGTGTGGAGGAGATGATAACCCAAATTTGGTCCGATGGTTTTGATTATAAAAACATTTGTCCAAGGTACCCACATTAAAGACATTTCATCTTGAGTGAATTGGACTCGTTTAACCCTAACTCTGTCAGGTACATCAAATATTCCTAAAGAGGCGCTTGTATCCAGTAGAGAATGTTGGGCCGTATTTATGTCTTCATCAGGAAACTTATTGTATGATGTGGACGAGATTGCGGAGATATATTTAATTAATAGAGAGAAATCGAAGATGGTGCAGAAGACAGGCAAAGGTCGTCTTTAACACCACTGGCCTTCACCACTGACGTTGCCGGCATTGTCCCTAATGTCGCCAGCCTTTACATGTAGGTCGAACAAGACAAGTTCAAGGCCGTCGGCCTTTTTTTAATTTGTGCTAGCTTTTAGCTTTTCCATACTTTATTATTTATTTTATGTTTCCCTTATCTCTTGAGACTATATATAGTCTTTCAGGTCTTTTGTTTGAGACAAGTAATATTCTATCTATTGAAACCTTAACTTTAGAGAGCCTTTCACTCTGAAAAGACTTGCTGTTCTTGCAATTCTTCTTTAAATGCTTTACGCTGCGTCAGGTGGTATCAAAGCGGGATGACTATTGACAACGATAGCAATGCTCTCCGTCACTGTATTCAGGAGAGTAGAGCCCTTTAGGGGGACGAAGTGTTGCAATGATTGGAGCAACGTTTAGAGCAGTGGATGAATCACATGTTCTAGCATTTCGAGGAATGTTTTGAAGAGATTGTAGATCATCTGGATGCTTATGGAATCGACACTAACAGGAGATGGAATGACAATAGAAGACCAATGGACGATGTAGCTCATGGGGAAACTATTGACAGACCACTTCTTGCTCGTAGACAACCTGTCTATGATGAAGATTCGAAAGAAAGCGATGTAGAACCACCTCGATTCACTTGTAATCCACCCTATGGTGGTCGAAGAAGGAATGATTATGATGATAGGGACGCGGGGAATATCCGTTATCAGTAGTATGGTGGGCATAGGAGAGATGGTTATGATGATAGGAATGGTGGAGGTTTTTTATTGAAGGTTGATATTCCATATTTTAATGGGAATCTTAGGATTGAAGAATTTTTAGACTAGGCTGCAGATGTTGATCGATTCTTCGATTATGCGGAGACTCCTCTCGAAAGAAGAGTTAGATTAGTGGCATGTCATTTGAAGAGGATGGCTTCTGTATGGTAAGAGTGGACTCAACATAGGAGAGAGCGAGAAGGAAAGGGTCCAGTTCGTATTTGGTACCAAATGAAATATCTAATGAAGATGGAATTCCTACCACCAAACTACAAGCAAATTCTTTTCCAGCAATACTAGAGGTGCCAGCAAAGCAATAGATCTATTCATGAATTTACTGCTAATTTTTTAGGCTACCAGAAAGGAACAATCTTTTAGAGTTTGAAGGTCAAGAGGTGGCTCAGTATTTGGAAGGATTGAAACCAGCCTTGCGAGACAAAATAGGAGTACAAGTTATTCGCACTTTGAGTGAAGCAAAAAATCTGGCATTGAAGGCCGATTTAATGCAGCAAGAGTATGGGAATAATCAAATCATGGATTTAATACGAAAAGTATAACTCCGAAAGATAAAACCGCAGGAAAGCATCCTATGAATGAGGGATAGGAGAAAGAGGGTAGGAAAGTAGATAATCCTTATACAAAACCAATTGTTGGGAAGTGCTTTTGACGTGGTCAATCGGGACATAGATCTAATGAATGTCCTAAGAGGAAGACTATTAATATTGTAGAAAGACAAAATGATGATGAGGGGATCTATTGTGAAGCTGATGGAGATGAAGAGGAGGAATATGATGAGGAAGAAGAAGAGGTGTATGTCATCCGTAGGTTGATGTTGACATCAAAGACGGAAGATCATACTCAACACCACCAGTTGTTCAAAACTAGATGCACTATTGATGGTAAGGTGTTTGGTGTAATTGTTGATAGTGGTAGTTGTGAAAACATAATAGGGAAGAAGATAGTGCAAAAACTGAAATTGACCGTGGAGAAACATCCAAATCCCTACACTTTTGGGTGGATTAAATCAGCTACTGGAAAAATTGAAGTGACGGAACGCTGCAAGGTTCCATTCTCCATAGGTAAATATAATGATGTTGTGTATTGTGATGTGGTTAATATGGATGTACGCCACCTTCTGTTTGGTAGGCTATGGCAATATGATGTAGATGCACAACACTCAGGAAAGAGTAATGTGTATAAATTAGAAAGGGAAGGAGTAAAATACACTTTGCTACCACTAAAAGACAAGACTGTTTTACCAGATAAGAGTATTTTTTTGTCTGTGGTGAAGGATTTTGAGGCTAAGATGCAAGAAACTAAGCAAGTGCATGCCTTAATTATAAAACAAGTCCTAATGAATAATGCTGAGTTGCAGGTGAAGAAGCAACCAGAATTAGTACACCCTTTGTTGCAAGAATTCAAAGGGTTGATGCTAGATGATATCCCAATGGGTAACCACCACTGAGGGACATCCAACACCATATAGACCTTGTAATCCTCGGGCTAGTCTGCCTAATTTGCCTCATTACAGGATGAACCCAATGGAGAGTGAGATTCTCAAAAAGAAGGTTGAGGAGCTATTAAGGAATGGTTTGATACAAGAGAGTATGAGTCTATGTGTAGTTTCGGATTTGCTCTCGCCTAAGAAGGATGGAAGCTGGAGAATGTGCGTATATAACAGGGATATAAACAAGATCACTGTGGGATACAAATTTCCAATACAACGATTGGATGACATGCTTGACAAGCTACATGGGGCTAAATGGTTTTCCAAGATCAATATGAAGAATGGATACCATCAAATCAGAATCAGGCCTGGTGATGAATGGAAGATTGCCTCTAAGAGGAAGGAGGGTTTGTATGAGTGGTTAGTCATGCCATTCGGGCTATCCAATGCCCCAAGTACGTTCATGCGGTTAATGCACCAGGTACTAAAACCTTTTATGGGTAAATTTGTAGTGGTTTACTTCAACGATATTTTCATCTAAAGTTCTTGTAAGGATGAGCACTTGTTGCATTTGAAGAGTGTACTGATAGCCTTGTAGGAGAATAAGTTATATATTAACCTTAAGAAGTGTAGCTTCATGACAAATGAATTACTCTTTTTGGGTTCTATTGTTTTGATTGATGGTATACGAGTTGATGAAGCAAAGGTGCAGGCAATTAGAGAGTGGCCCACTCCTAAAAATGTCTTCGAGTTGCGAAGCTTTCATGGTTTAGCAACCTTCTATTGTAGGTTTATCAGGAATTTTAGCACTATTACTGCACCCATAACAGAGTATTTGAAGAAAGGAAAGTTCCTCTAGACTGATAAGGCAACCACTAGCTTTGCAATCTTGAAGGAGAAATTTAGTACTGCACCTGTACTTACCCTCCTAAACTTTGAGAAGTTATTTGAAGTGGATTGTGATGCTAGTGGGGTGGGCATAAGAGCGGTTCTATCCCAAGAGAAGAGGCCCATTGCATTTTTTAGTGAGAAACTTAGTGATGCCAGACAAAAGTGGAGCACTTATGATAAGGAATTTTATTCTGTAGTGCGTGCTCTTAAGACCTGGGAGCATTATTTGATTGGGCAGGAATTTGTGCTATTTTCAGATCATGAGGCCCTGAAGTGTTTGAATAGTCAGAAGAGGATAAGCAATGACATGCATGCGAGATGGTGTCAATTCCTATAGAAGTTTCCTTTCAGATTACAACATAATCGAGAGCCCAAAATAAAGTCGCAAATGCTTTGAGCAGACAAGCCTTTTTGTTACTAACCTTGAGTAAGGAGATTTTGGGGTTTAAGCAACTTAAAGATGAGTATGTACATGACGAGGATTTTTCTTAAATATAGCACCACGTATCAAATAATCATCCTATTTCTGGGTTTTATTTAAATGATGGTTATCTGATGCATGAGAATCAACTATGTCTACCAAGAACTCCACTAAGACGGTAGGTGATTAGTGATCTCCATGGGGGAGGATTGTTTGGTCATTTAGGGCATGATAAGATACTAGCAGCAGTGAATAGGGATGCAACCGGGGCGATTTTGGGATGGGTCATATAAAACCCGAACCCGAACCCGAACCCGACCCGTTTCTCTATAGAGTTACCCAAACTCAACTCGTGACCCTATAGGGTTTTATATGCAATTCCCTAACCCACCCCTATAAGGTTATGGTCCTGACCCGCCCTCGCCCTATTAACCAGATTTTATTTTACACTTTTTCTTTTTTTTTTCCTTTTTTCATTCTTTTTTATTTATCATTTATCTACTTATCTTCATGATATATTTTATTTTACTTATTTGTTCCAATTTCTTTTCGTTTGATGGTAAAACTACATATAAAAAAAGAAAGAAGTCAATAAATTAGACAATTGATTTTTGATGTATGATAATCAATTTGTACCACAACATAGTAGAATTTACTTTACTTGAGGATTGACATAGATTTATAAATACAAATATTATCTCTTATTAATTATAAAAAAAATTATGACATTCTCAATGAGATAAAAAAATAAATCATAAAATTATAAAACTATAAAAATAATAACAATCGGATATATCAAAGTTTTGATGTTATAAAACTTTTTTTTTAATTAATCTTAACGAGTAGGGTCGACCCTATAGGGTCATAACTACGACCCGAACCTTTTCTCACACCCATCCCATAACCCTAGAGGGTTTGATCCTATAAGGTTTTTAGTAGATTGGGTGGGTTGGGTACCCTATAAAGACCCGCCCAGTTGCATCCCTAGCAATGAAGGAGAGGTTTTACTAGCCACAACTCAGGAGAGATTTGAGTAGATTTGTAGAAAGGTGTTATTTCAGTCGGAGGTCAAAGGGCCAGTCCAAGAATACTGGACTATACATGCCTTTACTAACATCTGAACATATTTAGGAGGATTTGTCCATGGACTTTGTGTTAGGATTGCCACGTACATAAAGAGGAGTTGATTCTGTTTTTGTGGTTGTTGACAAGTTTTCCAAAATGTCACATTTTATTCCATACAGGAAAACTATTGATGCAGTTGGTGTAGCTAGGTTGTTCTTCAAGGAAGTCGTTCGTTTACATGAAGCTCCCAAAAGCATCACTTCTGATCAAGATAGCACGTTCCTAAGTTACTTTTGGAGGACATTGTGGAAGCTGTTTGATTCTTCTTTGCAGTTCAGCAGTATAGCCCATCCACAAACTAATGGCCAAACAGAAGCGATCAACCGGACTTTGGGAAATTTGATTCATTGTCCTTGTGGAGATAGACTGAAGCAATGGGACATTATCCTACCACAGGCGGAGTTCGCTTATAATAGTGCAGTTCATAGCGCTATTGGACAGTCTCCTTTCTCAATTGTCTACACTAAGGTATCACAACATATTCTTGATTTACTTAAGCTACCTAAAGGAGAAAATGTTAATATTCCAGCCAAGCATATAGCAGAACAAGTGGTAGATGTGAAGAAAGAGGTGAAACAACGGTTAGAAGAAGCGAATAAGCGATATAAACAAGCTGCCGACAAGCACAAGAGGCATGAGACATTTCAAGTGGGTGGTTAAGTTATGGTTTTCTTACACAAGGAGAGATTTCTTGTTGGTATCTACAATAAGCTTAAACCAAAGAAATATGGTCCATATTAGGTGTTGCAATGTATCAACAACACTGCATATATAGTGGATTTACCTGATAGCTTGGGAATTTCTAAAACATTTAATGTGGCGGATTTATCTAAGTTCAATGATTCAGAAGAGCCTCTTTATCCGGACCATCCCAACAACTCAAGGATGAGTTTTTGTCAAGTGGAGAGATTAATGCGCACGAGATTGCGAAGATGTATTTGATTAATAGAGGGAAATCGAAGATGGAGCGGAAGATAGGCAAAGGCCGGCTTTAACGCTACCGGCCTTCACTACCAACCCCCAACGTTGTCCCTAAAGGCCGGCGTAGCATGTAAGCTAAACAAGACAAATTTAAAGCCGCTGGTCGTCTTTTAATTTATGCCAGCTTTTATCTTTTTCATACTTTATTGTTTATTTTATGTTTTCTCTTATCTCTTGAGACTATATTTAGTCTTTTAGGTCTTTTGTTTGGGAAAAGTAATTTTCTATCTATTGAAACCCTAATTTTAGAGAACCTTTCTCTCTGAAAAGACTTGTTGTTCTCTCAATTCTTGTTTGAACGCTTTAAACTACGTCACTGCATAAAGGATTAATGGAGTCATCTGCAAAAAGCGCAAATTCATAGGCCTCAATACATTCATCAATAAGGAGTACTTATAAGATAATTGATAGTCAGCAGAAGGATGAAGTCCATGGTTGTATTCATCCTGGAGATGGCGTTTTTGTTTCTTTGTCGAAAATTGCTTTGGACATCCTTAGAGGAAGCAAACACAGGAGAGGACATGATAACCTTCCAATGTATACATTTTTAACAACTTAATATCACTATCCAAAATACCGAAATGTTCTCAATCCAAACCCCTTCAAGTTGGATGTGAAATGCATTATAAAATAAATAAATATATGAATAACTATAACATTTTCTTGGTGACAATAAGTGAGATCCTAAAGTAATTGATTTCATATTCTTAGGAAATATTAGAACTTGATTCACAAAAACTGAAAAGGACTCACAACTTTGATTTTAAGTTTTGCCAAAGGTATACAACTAGGAACATTGAAAAATACCCAGATACTCTTTGTACATCGAGGACAAATAGACTTTTTCCCATATTATTAAATAAGATATCTATTACTATATAACCTTTGGTTGTTTTCGGGGGGGGGGGGGGGGGGGGGTGGGAAGGGAGGGAGGGTTAGGGGGTTTGGGGTGGGGGTGGGAGGGAGGGAGAATGAATAAATAATATGACAAATATTATTTGTACATCGACGACAAATACTTTTCTTTTATCAACTGAACACAAATTATTTAGCATGCATAGCATTCTACTGATCCTTTAACTTTTCAATATCCATATAATAATTTTCAATCCAGCTTTCAAATCTCAACATTGGTTTTTCTTTACATCACCAGCCAATCCGGATCACTTAGTTTGGAAGGAAGTAAATAAAGACAATGAGAACCTGCAAAAGAAATTATTACTCTATGATTATGAAGTTTACAGAAACACATTAGACAATTGAAGAAAGTGAGAAGGGCACTAGCATACCTATGTTTGTTGTTCATTCATGTGGTTACTGGTAGATAGGCAAGGTCAAGCCTGGCACAACATGCAAAGGAAAAAGACAAAAACACGAGCACGCACAGGTCGACACATGGCACGCTAAGCACG
The DNA here is from genome assembly GCA_024138025.1 of Combretum micranthum. Taxonomy (NCBI): domain Eukaryota; kingdom Viridiplantae; phylum Streptophyta; class Magnoliopsida; order Myrtales; family Combretaceae; genus Combretum; species Combretum micranthum. Next base: position 1,019,701 of record JAMXBD010000333.1, on the reverse strand, counting down.
CGGCATGTGAGGTACGCGAAATAAGTGGGCCGGCACGGCACCGTACGCAAGACACGCGGATCAACACGTGGGCCTTTTTCTAAAATAGTAATATAAAAATAGTGATTTATTTTTTCAATTTACTTTAAATTGTATTTAAATAAATTATTCTTATTGTTTTAATAAAATATATTTTTCTTTTTAAAAATATAATATATTTAGTAAATTTATTTGCTTAAAATGATTTCAATTGTATTACTATTAACATATTAACTTCAATATTGTTTACTTGTTTAGAAAATAAAAGACAATGAAATTATAAAATAATATTGTAATAGTAATTGATTTATATGCATTTTTTAAAAATAATAATATAAAAATAGTGATATATTTTTTATTTTACTTTAATTGTATTTACATAAGTTATTTTTATTATTTTAATTAAATATACTCCTCTTCTTAAAAAATATAATATATTTAGTATATTTTATTTGTTTAAAATAATTTCAATTATATTACTATTAATATATTAACTTCAATATTGTTTACTTGTTTAGGAAATAAAAGAAAATGAAATTATAAATAAAATTGTAATAGTAATTGATTTATATGCTTTTTAAAAAAAATAATATAAAAATAATATTTATTTTTTTAATTTACTTTAAATTGTATTTAAATAAACTATTATACTATTTTAATTAAGTGTATTTGTCTTCTTAAAAAATATAATATATTTAGTATATTTTATCTTTTTAAAATGATTTCAATTGTATTACTATTAACATATTAACTTCAATATTTTTCAGGAAATAAAAGAAAATGAAATTATCAAATAATATTGTAATAGTAATTAATTTATATGCATTTTTTAATAATAATACAAAAATAGTGATTTATTTTTTTATTTACTTTAAATTGTATTTAAATAAATTATTTTTATTATTTTAATTAAATATATTTATCTTCTTAAAAAATAATATATTTAGTATATTTTATCTTTTTAAAATCATTTCAATTGTATTACTGTTAAAATATTAATTTCAAGGCGAACAAAGACCATAACCCTCATAACAGCAGGTTATCAAGCGGTGCATCTCCACCACTACCCCCACAAGGGCCATAACCATTGTATCACTATCAACCCCCGAGTGATGCTGATGATCAAGGTGGACAGCAATGTGGCCAATCATCACATTTAAATTAAATTAATTACTTTTTTTTTACTATTAATGTAAATAATAATGTAATGCATATTATTATTAATAGAGTTAAAAATATTACTTTTTTAATTATCTAAATTTTATTTATGTTAAATGTTGCAATAAATAATTTATTTGTAACTGATTTGAATAATTAGTTTAATTAAAATTCCAAAAACATCGAAAAAAACCGCGAGTCAAAGAAAATAAAAAAACGAAAAATCGTGTAAAATTGGACCTCATTGAAGGCACATAAACCTACACGCTGGGGTATGCAACGACACATGAATAACTGGGCCGACATTGTACGACATACAAAAAAAATGCACGTAAAGCACGGCGCGCGATGCAACCCAGCACGAATGGGCCATGCACACAAAAGTATGCAACACGCAAAGCACGTAAAATTTGGCATGCGGATGGCACGATCCAACCCATTTACCATCCTACAGGTAGAAGATATTTGGGAAAAAGCAATACCTACATCCGACATATTACATATCTCGTGTAGATCTGCATTTCTTTGACAGCAAGAAAGGTTGGTTTTTTCTAATCCTCTTGATGATTCATTGAAATATTGGATCTATGCTTTGTTCCACTACAATAATTTTAAAATACCGATCTCTAGAAATTCAAGCGTTATTCTTCTTGTGGTCTTGGCGCGCACGCACGCACGCGCACACACACACACACACATAGAGTCATGTCTCGAAGGGTACCCTAAACGTGGCAGCCCGCCACATATAATATCAAGACTTAAGAATGATTGTCTCCATCACGCGAAAGTCTTATTATTATATGTAAAGCATCTAGCACGGTAATAGGAGATGCTTTTAGGAAGTATAGTCTAAGAAAGTAAAAATAAACATATAAGAATCCATAAATAAAGTAGATAATAAAATTAATAACTAAAGGTCTATTACATGATTTCTTAGGGGCATACCCTGCTCAATCCCAAAGATCGAAATAATCTTTACAATCTTTAAACACCACATCAAATATTTCAAAGGAATTCTAATATAAATCTTCAAGTAGATTTCCTCCAAAAACTTCAAAAGAATAATTACGCGGATATGAGGAGACCTTGGGTACAAAAATAGGTATTCTTGAGAATGCAAATACCTATAGGGGGTAAGCTTATGAGCTTAGTGAGTAAATCCAAAAATTCATACTTGAAGTAAAATGTCAACCAAGTTAATTAGTCAAGCAAATGGAATGCATCAAACATATGAGCATACAAGACATATGACTTTCTGGGAATCATATGTTGAATGAATTACGCCCTTCATTCGGGGTTAGGTATTCGGGCCAATTACGGCCACAACTTCCTTTAAAAACATTTTTATAGATCTTACCAGCTCCTATACGCCATAAAAAACTTGTAGTTATTACAGGCTCCTACTAGCCACCAATTGATGTAGTTCTTACCAGCTCCTACTTGCCACTTACATGATATACCGATTATGTTTACCACCACTATCATACACTTGTTCTACCAATTGTATAATAACGAATGCAATGTGACTTAACATATAAAGTGCATGCATAATTTCTTAATCAAAGTCTGATCGTTTACATTTTAATTTTCTTTCAAGTGAGCAACCAATTTCAAACACTTTAATGTAATAGTACGCATACAACTTTATTACAAGCAATTCATGTTCCGATATACTTAATATTCTTTCAACATTTATCATACAACTTCCATTTTATCTTGCCTAATTTCTAATACAACTAAATTTACAAGCACAATCATAAGTATGAGAAATAAAAGGGAGTAGACTCACTCAGCCATGGTGACACCTTTTTCCTAAGGGATGAGTCGATTTGAAAATTCCACTAATCGTAATAATCTTCCGGATATGAACAATCCTCCTCGAGATCATCTAATCAAGAGAAATACCCATAATGAGTATTTTTGTTTGATTCTATGGTACTTATCAAAGACTATGTCATAAAATCGCTAAAATTCGTATAGAGAGTAATTCCAACTTAAAATAGTCATAACTTGGTCATTTTAACTCGGAATTACGCACATAATATACCATTTTCTACCTATTCAAAAATATCTATCCAATTCTAAAACTATTTTTCATCAAACTAAGTCGTTTGAGCTCCGAAACAATGGTGATAAGATTCACCACGAATTTTACAAAACTTACTTTCTTCTTTTTATAAAAACTTGAATCAAAGATATAGGTATTATAATAGTTGTAAACCTTTGAAAAGTATAATATTTATTCATTTACTTATGTTAAATACATGAAATTAATGAAGTTTTCTCAACCATAAATTTTAGTAAAAGTAAAGTCTTCTAAAACTTTGGAAAAGTAAGACTTTTGAAATTTCCTTTTTAGTTTGCTAGAAACTTTCTCAAGTCGTTTTGAATGAGTATTGTCCTTTTTTTAGTCTTTTTAAATTTCAAAAGAATGATTTCCATTTTCTAAATTCCTTATAGCTTAGTTCCTAATTCTTTTGAAAGTAGTAATAACTTTAAAGAAGTGATTTGTTCATTAACCTTATTTCATAAGATCATTTTACTTTTATGAAAGGGGATTTCTTGGTGTTTACCAAACTAATCTATTCAAAGTATTGATGAAAAGTGAAGTTTAGTAAAACTTTTGTTAAATCAAGAATTCATTTCCATTTTATGACTTTGTAAAGAGTATGTATGTATTGTATAAAATTCCTATGTTTATAATGAACTCCTCTAGAAAAGATTTGTTAAGATAAATTCCTAAGTTTTTATGAAAAATTACTTCCTTCATAACAACATTTATTTTAGATATGAACTTCTATTTTAAGAAACTTTTTCCTTCTTTAACTTGTTGAGACAAAATCAATATGTTCATGCATGATCATGAATATGAAATCATATAATTACGAAAATAGAAGAAAAACATAATGATAATAAAATAAGCAAGTAGAGAAATATGTCAAGTATGGGGAACCTTAGCTTCATTAAGGTATCCTAGGAATAAGAATGGACTAGTCCCAAAAGAAAAATAAGAAAGAAAGCAAATATGTTGTTTTGACTTGATGAGGAAAAGTCTAAGACTAGAGACTAGTCTTAAAATAACATGATATAAATAAATAAATTGTATAACTTGGAAGTAAATAAATAAGAATGAGCTTATATACTCTAAAGTTATATATTAGTACATACTTATATCTAGTTACATATATATATAAAGGATTAACATAAAATCAATAATATGAGCAAAAGTAAAATAACAACATAGAGATACATAAATATATTTTCATGAACAAGAACAATACATGAACATAGTGTAGCTTCCTTAACATTAAGTTTAGGAAATGCACACCATGGTCATGTAAAGTTACATAACTTGGTAAGAAAATGTAAAGAAAATTCTAACCTAATGTGTTTATAAAAGAAGAAGAAGGGTTTTGTTGAGAGAATTTTAGAGAGTTTTAGAGGAGGTTGAGAGGGAATTGGAGAGAGTTTTCAGAGTGAAATTTGTGAGTAGAAGATGTGTGAATGAAGTGAAAGAGGAAGGGGGTATTTATAGGAAGCTGGGGAGTGAATTTTGAGTGATTTAATTAAAGAAAAATTGAAAAAAAAATAAGAGGAAGAGAGAGAAAGGGGCATCGGCCATGCTTGGTAAAGGGGAAGAGAGATTTGATTTTTTGTAATTTTGTGTATTAGAAGTAATAATATGTAAGATAGATATGATATAAAGTTATGAGAAAGGTAAAAAGTAAAGATAATATGTTATGGCATTGTAAGAGTATGTATTAGAAAAAGTAGAGATAAATAAATAGTTTAGAATAGTAATGAATAGTGTAATGTAAAATAGATGTGACTAGTAAAATACTGGTAATAGGAAAATACACATATAATTGCGATATCTGTCATTTTTAATTATCGAAAAATTACGAAACTAATATTTTTTAAATCCTTGTATTAAATCGGTCCCAACGGTGTTATTGGAATATTTTTATTATTTCGGGCTTCGGAACACGATTTTCGAGAATTGATCTCGTTTGAGTCCGAAGGACACTCCATATTCGCGAATATGATATTTTTTGTTTCCTTAAGTTATTATGAACTATTATCACTAATTATCTCAACTTTGTTTTCTAGGGTTAAGGAATACGAGAATGCCAGATCTAAATCCTAGGGTTTGTACTAGACTTTTGTTGACCTTTAGGTTTCCGGTTGACTTTTAATTCTAAAATCAAACTTAAAATTAACCTAAAATTTTAGGAGTCTACACACACAAAGGCTAAGAGTTTTCTTTTCTTCCTCTAGGGTTCCAGCATGCTTTAGAAACCAGGGGGCAGGGGGGCGGGTTGGTGGTTTTAGATCATATTTTTCTTATTCACTTGGTGCCTAGTGTCTTACTACTAGTACGACCTTTATAACACAAGAGAAACTTGGGGCTATGTTAAAGATTATTTGTGTTGGTATGGTGTTTTACTTACAATTGAGATTGCAAGCTAGTTATTGTTTATGATTAAAACGATACCTGTTCATGGTAAAAATTTTAGTTAAAATTATTGGATAACAATTAGAGCCTACTTCCAAGGGATTCCATTATGTATTATAATACTGCTTATAATTAAAATTAATTACAATTTAATTTGTGTGATTGCTTGCTAATTTGATTGATTTTAGTTATAATGAAGGAACCAAGATCTAAGAAACAATGAATAATTATTAGTACAATTGAAAAGTAAAGGGTATCCAGTAAATGTAGTTTTAGACATAAGATCATTTTGAGTGTTTATGTTAGATATATTATATGTACCAAAAGAAGTGTCAATAAAAAATATATAATTTATAATAAATATATTTAATTTGCTCATTTTAGTTAGGGTTCTAGACCTTAAATGTTCCTATTTCAATATGCACGTCGTTGGAGCTGTCACAGTTTTGGAACGTATATGACTTTTTATTTCATCAAAGTTGGCAAATAGCTGAGGAGAATTCTTTTATTTTTGGTGACTCACTGGGGTATACCTATATTGATTTCATAATTAGAAAGCAATCAGTGAAGGAATCGAAGTTATTTCAATTATTATAAAAGAAAAAAAAATGTCAGTAAGGGATGACATTGTATGTTTATAGGTAAAATATTTATTTTTTTTTATATATTTATTTTTACAATAAGTCTTATTGAAATAGTCATGAAACAGATATCAAACCTACGTCAAACTAACAAATCAAATGCATATCATTGTTATTATTTTGTAGTTACCTCAGTGGTATTATTTATTACAATTATTTTATAGTTTAATTTCTTTTTCTTTTTAATTTAGAGATAATATCACATATAGTACATAAACTTTGATAAAATATGCAATTAGGAACCTAAACTTTCAAAATGGTCAATTTAGTACATGAACTTTGAAATTGATCAATTTAGTATCTAAAAATTTGAAATTGATAAATTTAGTACTTGAATGAACTTTATAGAAATACTGTTAGCATACGCGAAAAGTTCTTTTAAATACTAAATTTGTTAATTTTAAAGTCTAGATATTAAATTGATCGATTTCAAACTTGAGTTATCTAATTATATATTTTATCAAAGTTTAAGTATCACTTATGAGATTAACCCTTTAATTTAATTTCTACAATCTAAAATATCTTTCTACATCTATTAAAATATTTCTGCCGTCATACATTAATCCTACTTATCATTTAATGCTGCATCACTTTTCAAAGATCAGCATCCAATGGAGTAATGGAATCCAGAATGTTCAGATCATTAGAAGAATATTGACAAATTTTATTCATTATTAGGCGGCTTATAATGTAAAAGAAACAAATCAATTCATTGTATAAATATCGGTACCCATTCATATTTACTGAAAATCACACAATATAAATCATTATATCGGATAATTGCATATACTATTACCTATTAATTGAACAAGTACAAACAGATTTCTTAAACTTTGCAAATGTGACCTTAAAAATCATAACTTTTGAAAATATATTAATAACAATCAAACTTTCCAACTGTGATTTCACCTATCGTGACTTTTGAAAATAGGTTAACAACAACCAAAGCTTGAAAGTATTGCTAAGAGAACCTTATATAGTTTGTCAATATATTTACACATTTTCTAAAATTGTTAGAAGGTAATTAAAATCGCACCTGATCTGTAGGTAGTGGCAACAGGGAAGGAAGATGAAGAAGAAACACGAATAGGGTTAAAGAAAGCAGACAAGAGAAAGAAGAAAACCTAAGAACGTGTTGGAGTCAAGAATGAAGTACGAGGAAGGAAGAAAGAAGACACGGCTGTCTGTGGCTCAGGGGGTTATGGGCTGACTAGGCTATGGGCTTAGTTTACAGGCCATAGTAATAATAAATGGGTGGACCGGTTGGAAGCCCAGTAACAAAACTTATTTCTGTTATTTACTACTTCTGTTATTAGCTGTTAATTAGTTACAATGAAATCTGTTAGAATATTCCTTTGTAAAAAAATACAGCTAGCATGCTAAAGTTGTGGGGATTACAATATAAATATATGTTACATGTACAAAGGAAAGCTATGAGAAAATTAATGAAATTCAATTTTAGTCTACGTCTCTAAATTAATCTCCCATTACTTGGTTTGTATTCGAACCAAATTATTATATCCTTCTTCCACCACTTCGGTTTGTATTCGAACCAAAGATCGGACATCTCTATAATTCCATCTACCACGTTTCAACTGGTATCAGAGCTCGGCAATGGGTGGTGAGGCTCATGATTTAAAAAAATTAGAAGAGGTTGTACATATGTTGGTTGACAAACTTGATAAGAATGATGGTTGGATTCAAATGTTTACTGGCACACTCAAATCCCAACAAGCTGCCATTGACAGACACGGACAAGCATTAAAGAGATTCGCCAGCAAATGCAAGGAAAACAAACTAGTATCGGATCACCTACTAGTGTTAGATTCCAGGGAAGAAGACCAGCAACTACTTCAAAAGAACCTGCACAGTTAGCACAAACAGAGTTAAATGGGGAGTACCAACTACCCATGAGGGGTACTAAGCTTGAGTCCCAATTTTTAATGGAGAAAATATCAGGAATTTGCAAATGAGAGCAAAACAATTTTTAACTCTAGATGGCACTCTTGAGCATCTGAAGGTAAGTATCGCTTCCATGTATTTGGAGGATAAACCCTATGAATGGTACATTACCTATTCAAAATCTAGAAATGAAGCTCATGCGATGACATGGGAAGAGCTTACTAAGGGTCTTCAAGCCAGATTCAATGAGAAAATATTTGAGGACCCTATGGCTGACCTTAAAGAGTTGCATCAGTCTAGTACTCTACAAGAATACCTAGATGAATTTATGCATTTATCAACTCAAGTTCATCTGCTAGAACCACACCTAGTCAATTGTTTCCTCAGTGGATTGAACCCCGAAATTCAATTTCCCATTCGCATGTTCCAACCCAACACCTTAACCAAGCTTTTACCTTAGCCAAACTTCAAGAAGCCACCACTCTATCTTACAGAAACAACCTTAAGTCTACAAAAACCCAGTCCGTTTCATTTAACACAAATCTTCTCTCTTATCGCTCACCACCCATATCTCACTACCTACATACCCTTCTCCATCAAAAACTCCAGGCTACAACTTCGACCGATCATTCAATACTAGCCAAACCTCTCAAGCTTCAAACACTTACCCTAAACAAATACCTTCACAAATTCTAAAACTACCAAAAGACTGACCCCTGGGAGGAATTGGAAGAGAAAAGAAAAAAGAAGATTTCTTTGGTGTGATGAACCCTTCGCACCAGGTCACAGGTATAGGAACAAAAACTGAATGTTGGTCATTGAAGGGGAGTGCCAAGAGGGTGATGAGGGTGTAGTTGCAGATGAGGTAGCTGAGTTAAGATGACATGACCAAATTAACTCTATGTGCAGTGGGTAATCCTTTAAGAGGTTCAGACAACAGTATGTTGGTCCAAGGGTTCTATAAGAAAGAAGCTAAACATCTTAATTGATACCGGCAGCTCATCTAACTTTGTCAATGAAACCCTGGTTAGGACTACTAACTGTGCTGTTGAAGAAATAGCTCTTATAAGGATTACTCTAACTGATGGGACTCAATTGAGCAGCAGGTACCAGGTGGTGAATTTCCAATGGCAGATGCAGGGAATATCATTTGAGGAAACCTTCTATGTATTACCACTATCTTCATATGATCTTATTTTCGGAATGCCTTGGCTCACAATGTTGGGACAAGTTAAATGGGATTTTTGAAATATGATCATGGAGTTTATATGGGAAGGCAGGAGTTGCAAGTGAATAGGAAACTGGAAGCATTGAATCACATTGCTGGAAGCAAACTAACTCAGCTTCTGACAAACAATCACACCATTCCTGACATTCAATGTTGGGTCATTAAAACTATCGAAGTAAAGGGAGAGAGTCAAGTCAATGGATAAACACATCCAATGTTGATAGAGTTGCTTGAAGAATATCATGATTTATTTGAAGATCCAAGGTCTCTACCACCGAACAGAGCTCTAAATCACAGGATACACCTTCAAGAAGGAATAATACCGATCAACCTCAAGCCCTATCGTTACTCTTCCTTGCAGAAATCGGTTTTAGAAGAAATGGTGAGGGACATGTTGACTAGTGGCATTATTCAACCAAGCCACAGTCCATTTGCTTCATCGGTGGTACTGGTTAAGAAGAAGGATAACTCCTGGAGGATGTGTGTGGACTATAGGGAGTTAAACAAGCACACCATCAAGGATAGGTTTCCCATTCCTATCATTGAAGACTTATTCGACGAGTTATTTGGAGCTAACTGTTTCAGTAAGTTGGATTTGAGGTCAGGGTATCACCAAATTCTGATGAACCCCAATCATGTGTACAAAATAGCATTTAAGACTCATGATGGTCACTATGAATTCTTAGTTATGCCATTTGGCTTAACTAACGCACCATCTACCTTCCAAGCATTAATGAACCAGGTATTTAAACCTTTTTTAAGGAAGTTTGTGTTGGTTTTTTTTTTATGATATATTGGTATATAGCCCTGATATGGAAATACATGTAGAACATTTTAGGAAAGTGTTTGAAATACTGAGTAGGGAAAAATTATGTCTAAAAAGAAGTAAGTGTGTGTTTGGTGTTTCCCATATTGAGTGCTCAGGGCATATAATTACTCCACGGGGAGTAGCTACGGATCCAAAGAAATTGGATGCCATAGCAAATTGGCCAATACCAAAGACTGTAAAACAACTTAAGGGTTTCCCTGGGCTGGCTAGGTACTATAGAAGGTTCATCAGGAATTTTGGAATCATTGCCAGACCTCTGACACAACTTTTAAAGAAAAATCTGTTTGCTTGGAATGAGCCAACACAGATGTCATTCAATCAATTGAAGAATGCCTTGGTGAATTCACCAGTATTGCAACTACCAGACTATTCCAAGGAGTTTGTGGTGGAAACTGATGCGAGTGGTGAAGGAATTGGGGCTGTTCTAATGCAAGAAAGACAACCAATTGCCTACCTAAGCAAATCATTAGCCCCTAAACATAAGGGTCTATCAGTTTATGAAAAGGAACTACTTGCTCTTGTCTATGCCATAGACAAATGGAGACATTATCTTTTAGGCAGGCATTTTGTTATACGCACTGATCATCAAAGTTTAAAATCTTTGATGGAACAACGCCTGGCTACTCCTACTCAACCAAAATGGCTCACTAGACTCATGGGGTTGGATTACCACATTGAATACAAAAGTGGTTCCTCCAACAAGGCAGCTGATGCACTATCTCGTGCTCCCACAGCTGAGATCATGCACCTTCATCACTCTACTATTCTGCCTTTGTTTTTGCAGGAAATTCAATCCAGCTGGACACTACCGGAAGGATACAGCTCACTTATTGATAAGCTGAAAAAGGAAGAAGCTATGGGAAGATTCACTTGGGAAGACGAGGTACTTAGGAGGAAGGGAAGAGTGGTGGTTGGCCCATCCCAAGAATTGCGTAACACCATATTAAAGCACTTTCATGGGGGACCATTGGGGGGACATTCTGGAACTCAAGCTACATTCAAGAGATTGACTTCAGTTTTCTATTGGCCCAAGATGGAAAGGGAAGTAAGACAATTCATCCGAAATTGTGACGTGTGCCAGAGGCACAAGTTCGAAAATGTAGCTACCCCAGGGTTGTTACAACCTCTAGAGATTCCTAAAGAATGTTGGCAAGAGGTTAGTTTGGACTTCATTGATGGATTGCCTAAATCCAATGGTAAGGACGTAATTCTAGTGGTGGTTGATAGATTGAGCAAATATGATCACTTTGTGGCTATAAGCCACCCGTACACTGCTGTTAATATAGCCCAAGTATATTTGGATCACATATATAAACTACATGGGCTACCATAAACCATCACTAGTGATAGGGATCCGATTTTTGTCAGTTCTTTTTGGCAGGAATTGTTCAAATTACAAGGAGTGGGGTTCAACATGTCTACGGCATACCATCCACAGACAGACGGACAGACTGAGGTAGTCAATCGATGTCTGGGAACCTATCTACGATGTATGACTAGTGAGGAACCTAAGAGGTGGTCTCAATTCTTGTCATTAGCCGAGTGGTGGTACAATACAAATTATCATACCAGCGCTCACACCACTCCATTCCAAATACTATATGGTTAGCCCCCTCCATTGCATCTACCATATGTTCCTGGGGATTCCAGCAATGAATCGGTGGACAGACTCTTAACTACCAGAGAAGATACCCTCAACTTACTCAGATTCCATTTACATAGGGCTCAACACCGCATGAAGCAAGTAGCGGATCAGAGAAGGTCTGACAGAACATTCAAGATAGGGGAATGGGTTTTACTAAAACTTCAACCCTATAAACAACATTCCTTAAAGAAATCTAGGGTAAACAAGCTAAACCCTAAATATTTCGGACCATACAGAATAGTTGAAAAAATAGGAGAAGTGGCTTACCGTCTAGAGCTACCCCCCAAGTGCTAAGATCCACCCAACATTCCACGTCTCCCAGCTCAGACGATTCCACGGATCTCCACCAGCTGAACCACCTACTCTACCTGCAACACAATCAAAGGAGGAGTTAGATCCGCAAGCCATTTTAGATAGAAGAATGATCAAGAAAGGGAGACATGCAGCAACATAAGTACGTATCTTGTGGAAGAACAAGCCACCATCAGAAGCAACCTGGGAGTTTCATGAGGACATGAAGCTCCGCTTTCCAAATCCATCCTTGTGGATAAGGCTGTCAGATGGAGAGGAAGCTGATTTGTGGGTAGTGGCAACAGGGAAGGAAGATGAAGGAGAAACACGAATAAGGTTAAAGAAAGCAGACAAGAGAAAGAAGAAAACCTAAGAACGTGTTGGAGTCAAGAATGAAGTACGAGGAAGGAAGAAGGAAGACACGGCTGTCTGTGGCTGAAGGGGTTATGGGCTGACTGAGGCTATGGGCTTAGTTTACAGGCCATAGTAATAATAAATGGGTGGACTGGTTGGAAGCCCAGTAACAAAACTTATTTATGTTATTTGCTACTTCTGTTATTAGCTGTTAATTAGTTACAACGAAATCTGTTAGAATATTCCTTTGTAAAAAAAATACAGCTAGCATGCTAAAGTTGTGGGGATTACAATATAAATATCTGTTACATGTACAAAGGAAAGCTATGAGAAAATTAATGAAATTCAATTTTAGTCTACGTCTCTGAATTAATCTCCTATTACTTGGTTTGTATTCAAACCAAATTATTATATCCTTCTTCCACCACTTCGGTTTGTATTCAAACCAAAGATCGGACATCTCTATAATTCCATCCACCACGTTTCAGCACCTTAAAAGTTCATTAACACTATTGTGCGTTGTGCCAAATCGATAGTTTAGGAGATGTTAGTTTACAAATCTCTTATTTAAATAAAGGGTCTGTTTGAGTGATCTATTTTTTATTTGTATCTGTATCTTTCTTAAATGATATATGTAAATATGTCCAATTTATATTTTATCTATATTTGATCTTTTAATAAGAACTGCTAACTTTTTTTTATATTTGTATCTAATTCTTTAAAAATAATTTATTGAAAAAAAAAGTTAAAAAAAAGCATTTATATCTATAATCTGCTAACAAACAAATAGATTCAAAATGTAAAAAAAAAAAAAAAAAATAGGGATAATCAACCATACATGACCACCGTAGTAAGTAGTAATCCAATGAGGTCGGGGAGCAACACCATATTGGGTTTTGCACTTCTCCATGTGAGCTGTTAGGTTGACAGGTTGTAGTTGAAACATCGAATCATTTCTGGTAACTCCTGCTGGCATTACAATTTCCGTACAAGTCTGTCAAAACCAATATTTTGTCGAGTTAGTGAAATCAATTTTTTCCATCATGATTGACATTTAATCTCTATTTTTACATTATAGTAATTACCATTCAAAAACATTTCAAAAGTTTGTCAATCCAGTATTACAAATCTCAAGGCTTAAGTACACTTCTAAAAAGGTTTAAGATCCTAACTAATAAAATATGAAAAAAAAAAATTTCTTTGTAGAGCTTTTTCCACTAATTTAAAATCTATACCTAAGAACATTTAAAATTCCCTGATTTTGAGAAATTCTTTACCTTGTTTATAAGGTTCTTAAAATGAAGTTTTGATATTTATATATTTTATTTGGAGATCCTAATCACAAGACTTACATAAAACTAATTAAAAAAATTAAAAATATCCAGCTTTATTGGACTAAGGTCCTTCGGATGGGGACATTTAGCTAAGGTATTTGAGAGAATCATCTTCCAAAGATGCCCTCATGTATGTTAAGAATAATAGCATGTACACCTACTAAACTATATCAGTCTAGCATAGACAGAATTATATTCTTTAAAGAATGTGGATTTATATTTATATAACTTTTGAAAATATGTAAATAACATTTAAACTGTTGTTTTGGAACTCAAAACCATTGCTACAAGAACTATAGATTGTGTGATTGGGTGTTCTAGTTATATTGTACATTAATATTTTCTAAAATTATAGGGTAAAGTTACATTTTTAAGAAATTTTAGGAGTTCATTAAGGTGTAAAAATAATTTAGGAGGATGTTCGTGCCAGCTAAACAATTATTCTTCGAATTGTTCATGACATTCCAATAAAGCTAAAATAATGTAAAATTTTGCAAAAAGAAGAGAAAAAGTGTGTATACACCTACCATCCCCATCCTAAATCAGTTTGGGTTGGAGTAGTATTCTGATTGACATAGCAAGACAAATTTCCTTTAGCAGCAACCATCCCATCAAATATTTTATTAAGAATGCCATTTCTAGAGGACAATGATCTATTGTTAATGGCATTACAAATCATTGTCACCGGATAGCTAGGAGGCTCATTGTACTGAGCTGCATAAGCATATGTTGTCATCAAGTAGGTCTTGAGCACCAAAGAATTCGTCAAAGGCCTGAAAAACGAAATATTAATACCATCAATCAGTAGATCAAATGTTCTTGTGGCATTCTAATTAAGGATGATAATTACATGGTACCCATGAACACCTATCTTGTAATTCAGGGCACTACGTAGGACCAAGTTAGGTGGATTTTTCTATTTTTGATGTTTTTCAACCCGCACAATCACACGGTATGGGGTCAAATTTCAAGCATCAACACATATCTTGGCCGTGATCCCCACTCGTATAAATTATGTCAAGTTGCTACACATACAGTTAAAGAGTTATAAATATTTACTATCTGTTTGTTAAATAAATTAGGTTGTAATGAAATTGTTATTGCCAAGAAATAAAATAAAGATGTAATAAGATTTCTATTTATAGAAATGAAATAGAGATAAATAGGATCTTTATTAATTAATTATTTATTTAAATGAGGATATTTGAAGGAAAAAAAATCAATTCTAGCATTGAGTTGTTGCTCATATATAGATTCAAATATTGAATGATTATCTAATATTTTCTACAATAAGGATTGCTTATAAATGGTATTACGGTCAACTAGTTAATGAAATTGCTATTATAGAAAAGTTAGTTGATCTTTTCAATTTAGTAGGTCTTATTTACAATATGAAATTAACAATTAATGACTAGATTTAAAAATGACAATGAAATCTATAAAAGACTAAATTACTTTCATCCTGAATTTGGATTAAGGCTTCCAATAATTCGAGTTTGACTCTTTTGACTAGTAATAAGACTCATAAAACTAGAATATGACTTGAATTAGCTTATAGAGATTTGACTTGGGTTTCAAATGGAGATTGTTGAATCAGACTTATTTGCTTTCAATTTTTCTCGGGAAAACTTGCGTCAAGTCGCTGTTGGAGATTTCTAAGGAACTCGTGACCGAGTAAATCAGTAGAAAAGTGAGTTAATAAAAAAATTGTAGGTCTGGTAGGTCACATTACATTTCAAAAGTTATAAATCAGCAACAAAGGCGTGGGTGTGGTAGGTTAAAAAATGGTAGGTTAGTACGAAAGTCGTAAATGTGGTAGGCTTTGTTATGTTTTGAATGTTGTAAGTCTTTGAGAAAGTTATAAGTGTGGTAGGTCGAAAATTAGTTGGTCAGTAAGAAAGTCATAAGTATGGTAGGTCATGTTATATTTTGAAAGTTATAGGTCAGTAAGAAAGGCGTAGTTGTGATAGGTTAAGAAGTGGTAGGTCAGTAAGAAAGTCGTAGGTGTGGTAGGTCAGTAAAAAAGTCATAGGTGTGATAGGTCATGTTATATTTTGAAAGTTGTAGGTCTTTAAGAAAGTGGTAGGTGTGATAGGTGATGTAATATTTCGAAAAGTGGTAGGTCAGTAAGAAAGTCATAGGTGTGGAAGGTCATACTATATTTTGAAAGTTATAGGTCAGTGAGAAAGTCATATATATGGTAGGTCAATAAGAAATTCGTAGGTATAGTAGGTCATGTTATGTTTCGAAAGTTGTAGGGCAGTAAGAAAGTCGTAAGTGTGATAGGTCAAAAAGTAGTAGGTCAATAAGAAAGTCATAGATGTGGTACATCATATTATGTTTCAAATATTGTAGGTCAATAAAAAAGTGGTAGATATGATAGGACATGTTATATTTCAAAAGTTATAGGTCTTGAAGAAAGTGGTAGGTGTAGTAGGTCATGTAATGTTTCAAAAAGTTATAGGTCAGTAACAAAGGTATAGGTGTGATAGGTCATGCTATGTTTCGAAAGTTGTAGGTCTTTAAGAAAGTGGTAGGTGTGGTAGGTCATCTAATGTTTCAAAAAGTTGTAGGTCAGTAAGAAAGTCGTAATTATGGTTGGTCATGCTATGTTTCAAAAGTTGTAGGCCGGTAAGAAAGTCATAGGTATGGTAGGTCAAAAAGTGATAGGTTAGTAAGAAAGTCATAGGTGTGGTAGGTTATATTAAACTTGCATCGACCGTTTTAAGATTTTTAAACAGACCCAACGATCTTAAATAAGATTTCCTTAGAAGTCTCTTAATAGAGACTTGACCCAAGTAACTCTCCAACTTTTCTTAATAAACTAGTAAAGAATGATTACAAGCTTTATACTCATGGTAAGCTCATAAATTATCCATTGAATGGGTAGGCAATAGACTTTATCTCATAATTTTTTTATTTGCATTAATTACAAAATAAATGATAGGAAATTATTGTTTAAGATAAAATAAGGCGTGGATATAGCTAACACACGCCACTCTAATCTATTGCCAATATTTCTAGAGGAACCAAATCAAATGTTCATTTAACTAGCACAAGATACCAACGAAGTTACAAATTATTTTTCACACTTTCAACAGTTAAAAGACATAAATCAAACAATGTTTATAAAGAGACTATATAATAAATACGGGGATATGTTATTGATGGTATTTAATCTTTAGCAAAATATGCAATTAAATACTTCAATTTTCAAGTTAATTAATTTAATACATAAAATTTGAAATTGATCAATTTAGTATCTTAAAAAAATTGATAGAGGTATTGTTAGCATGCATGCAAAGTTTTTTCAGGTAATAAATTGATTAATATCAAATTTCAAGTAATTAATTACATATTTTGTTAGAATTTAGATACCTTTTGCAACATTAGCCTTAAATATGTTGTATCAGAAATTAAAATATATATAAATAAGTAGGAGATAAATAGTGATAGCTAATTCACTTGCCGAAAACTTACTCGCATGTTTTAAATAGTTGGCTTAGTTGTGAGAGTCCATTGGGGATTGAAGCAAGTTCATCAATTTTCGACCACGACTCTTTAATCGTGTTGTAGCAATCCTCACTAGCTTCCTACAAACGCAATCATATCAACTTTATAAATATATCTTTGTTGTCGTCAAATATATACGGATATATATATATATCTTAGTTGTGTAGTTTCAAAAATATATTTATATACATTGAACTACATAAATACGTATCCTTGGTAATTTGATAAATCCAATATATATGGGTTTAGATATCTACGCAAGCTGCCAACTGATAGGAATTAGTCTTCAACTAATTAGCTAGAATAAAGGGATATGAAGAGATATTTTTGACTAGTTATAGAAAGACTTGTTTTCAAATGCTGTTAGCTATTTTCTAGTTATTGTTAGCTATTTTTTAGTTTGTTTTTTACTCAGCTATTCTGCTTCTCTCTTGTATAAATACTTGCAGACCTTTAATGAAAGTTGTGCAGAATTCCTATTATTTTCAGATTCTCTCTGTTTCTATATTTCTTATATTTCTGACTTGGTATCAGAGCCATAAATGGCCAACGCCAATCCTCCATCAAATTCATCTTTCTTCTCTCTCGGAGGAATGCTTGCTCAACCTTCGTCACTTAAATTAGACAATGATAATTTTTTACTTTGGCAAAATATGATACTGCCAATTTTGAGAGGATACAAACTTGAGGGCTTTTTAACTGGTGAAACACCTTGTCTGGCTCAGTTCATAGTCTCCACAATAACCACTTTGCATCTGTTGTTTTAGGAAGTCCAACCACAACGGAAGAGCCAAATTCAGAGTATGATGTCTGGATTTCAAAAGACCAACTTTTGTTAGGCTGGCTATATAACTCAATGCAGCCACGGGTTGCAACTTGTGTGATGGGTTTCATAACCTCCAAGGACCTGTGGAAAGGTATTAAAGAATATTTTGGAATACAAAACAGATCTCGCATTATTTTTCTAACTGGAGAATTGCAAAAGTTTAGAAAAGGATCAATGAAAATCGAAGAATATCTCAATTCGGTGAAATCAATTGCCGATAATTTGGCTTTAGTAGGAAAAACAGTTGAAAATTCTGATCTCATCAATCAAGTTCTTGCTGGATTGGATGAAGATTACAATTCAATTGTGGTTCAAATCATAGGAAGAGAATCTATTACCTGGGGAGAGCTGCAATCTACCTTAATGACTTTTGAAAGTCGATTAGAGCAATTAAATGCAGCCCGTTTGAGCATGGCAGGAGTGCAAGCATCCCAGCCAATTGCTGCACTTGTAAGCAGAACCGCTTCAAATAATAGAAACAATGTTTATTCTTCAGGCAAAGGAAATCCTAGAAATGGAAATGGCAGAGGAAGAGGCCGTGGCAGTAGAACCCATAACTCTAGACTTGTATGTCAAATTTGTGGAAAGCTTGGACACACTGCTGCTTATTGTTGGAATAGATATGATGAAAAATTTATGGGAAGTACTTCACAACATGTGAAAGGAAAGCAAGAAGGCACTTCACAGGCCTCTGTATTTACAAGCACTCTTGACTCCGAAGCCGATCCTGGTTGGTTTATGGACAGTGGAGCAAGTAACCATGTCACCAATGACTCGAATCGTCTCACCGATGCAGGAGAATATTCTGGTAAGGAAAAATTAATGGTTGGAAATGGCTCAAAGCTCTTTATTGCTCATACTGGTATCATTCATCTGCCATCTTTGAATAGAAGGATTTTGGAATTAAAAAATGTTTTGCATGTTCCTTCTATCAAGAAAAATTTGCTTAGTGTTTCTCAGCTAACTTTTGATAACAGTGTATTTGTTGAGTTTCATTCTAATTGTTGTTTTGTTAAGGACAAGGAAACGGACAGGTTCTACTTCAAGGGATGCTTAAAGATGGCTTATATCAATTAGATCTTTCGAATCAAGTCAAGAAATCAGCATCATCACCTGCTGCTAAAACTAAGTTACCTATTTTGTTTGAGTCCAGTATTTCGAATTCGAATAATAGCTTGTTGCATATGAGATTTGGTCACCCTTCTCATAAAGTCTTGTCTGAAATTTTGAAGTCATGTAATCAGTCCATGTTTTTTAATAAAAATATTTTCTTTTGTGATGCTTGCCAATATGGAAAATCTCATGCTTTACCTTTTCCTGTCTCTTCATATCATGCAAAATCACCTCTTGAGTTAATTCACTCGGATTTGTGGGGACCTGCACCCATAACATCTTGTGAAGGTTTCAGGTATTACATACATTTCCTAGATGACTATAGTAGGTACACCTGGATATATGCTTTGAAAAATAAAAGTGAAGCAATAGAAATGTTTATTAAATTTAAAAGATTGGTAGAAAAAGGTTTGATAAGAAAATTAAAATTGTCCAATCTGATTGGGGAGGTGAGTATAGAAGTTTTACAAAGGTTTTAGAACAATGCGGAGTAGAATTCAGACACCCCTATCCTCACACGTCTTCTCAAAATGGTAGCAGAGAGGAAACATAGGCATATCGTCGAAACCGGACTCACCTTATTAGCTCAAGCTAAGATGCCTCTTAAATACTGGTGGTATGCTTTTCAAACTGTAGTTTATCTTATAAATAGGATGTCCACACCTGTTCTTAAACTTCAGTCTCCAATTCAAGTTTTATTTTCTCAAAAATCGAACTACAATTTTGTCAAAGTTTTTGGCTGTGCATGTTTTCCTTGCCTTAGGCCATATCAAAGAAACAAATTTCAGTTTCACTCCATTAAAAGTGTATTCTTAGGATATAGTCAAAGTCACAAAGGCTATCTATGTTTAAGTCCCAATGGAAGAGTCTATGTTTCACGAAATGTTATTTTTAATGAAAATGACTTTCCCTTTGAAAATTCAAATTTTCTGACAAATCAGACTTCCAAAGATGTCATTGTAACTTGTTCTCCTCAATCTAGTTGGTTTTTTCCTTTCTCAGAGTCTACAGGTGAAGGTTTAATTAGTACAAATCATCAGCAAGCATCTCTTGATGAAGGACCTGCACCAACTCAGTCTGAAAACTTACAATATCTAAGTGACAACTCTTCAAATCAGCCATGTGAGATGGAGATCTCTTGTACAGCTGATGCACAAGCTACTTCACACCAAATAGATCAAAATGCTTCGCTAGAGCCTGTCACTACTTCAAATCTGAATGATGAGCAAAATGATTCTCAAGCTTTAGTTTCTACACCGAAACGAAGAGCAAAACAGTATGTAGGGACTCATAGCATGATCACACGAGGAAAAGCTGGGATTTTCAAACCAAAATCCTTTATTCATACAACAGCCAAATCTTCTATATCTGAGCCAACTTCAGCCAAAGAAGCTCTCCAAGATGCAAATTGGACAGCAGCTATGCACGAAGAATTACTGCTCTTGCAAGAACCAGACATGGAAATTGGTTCTTTTTTCTTCAAACATGAATGTTGTGAGCAACAGATGGGCATTTCGTCTCAACCACAATGCTGATGGTTCTCTACAGAGATATAAGGCACATCTTGTTGCAAAAGGATATCTTCAAACACCAGGGATAGACTACACTGAGACTTTTCAGTCCTGTCGTAAAAGCATCCACAATTCGAATCATCCTTACCATTGCTGTTTCGAAAAATTGGAATATTAAGCAACTTGATGTCAACAACGCTTTCTTGAATGGCAAGCTTTCTGAATGTGTATATGAGTCAGCCTGAAGGATTCATTGATCGCAAAAGTCTCATCATGTGTGTAAACTTGAAAGGGCACTTTATAGTTTGAAACAAGCTCCTCGGGCTTGGTATGATCGCTTAATACACACTCTTTGCAGCTGGAATTTCACGCAATCTCAGTATGATTCTTCTCTTTTCTTCTATAGCACTAGTAGACACATAATTTTTGCTCTTGTTTATGTTGACGATATCATCATTACAAGTAATGATGTATCTCTGATGCAAAACTTCATCCAGCAGCTGAATCAAATGTTTTCTCTTAATGATCTTGGAGATCTTCATCATTTTCTTAGCATTAAGGTGCGTCGAGATCATTCTGGTTTGTTTCTTACTCAAACTCGGTACATTACTGATCTTTTGTCTAAGTTTGATATGGCGAAGTGCAAGTCATGTCCCATACCTATGAGCACAGGCAAACTCATCAGTGCAACTGATAGCAGTCCTTTAGCTAATCCTACAATGTATCATAGTGCTGTCGGTGCCCTTCAATATCTTACACACACAAGGCTAGACATTTCCTTTGTTATCAATAGATTAAGTCAATTTTTATCAGCCCTACTGATGCACATTGGAAGCTCTTAAATCGTGTCTTCAGATATCTTCACGACTCTCTTCATCTTGGGTTGCATATTCAATGCAATGAACGAGTCGATCTAATGGGTTTTTCGGATGCAGATTGGGCATCGTGTCCTGATGATCGTCGCTCTGTTGCTGGTTATTGTGTGTTCCTTAGTGAAACGTTGGTTTCATGGTCTTCGAAAAAGCAAAGTGTTGTTGTTCGTTCAAGTACAGAGGTTGAATATCGTGCTCTTGCACATGTAGCTACTGAAATTACATGGATACAGTCATTGTTCAAAGAAATTGGCATTCCTGAAATTGGTGTTCCAGTTACTTGGTGTGATAATATGAGTGCCAATGCTCTTGCTTCTAATCCTGTTTTCCATAGCAGGACAAACATATAGAGATCGATGTTCATTTTGTTTGTAATAAGGTTCTTAATCGTGAACTTGATGTTCGGTTCATTCCCTCCTATGATCAGGTGGCTGATTTGTTCACTGAGCCTCTTGCACATTCTCGGTTTCTGTTTCTGCGTGACAAACTCGGTCTCAAAATGGTACACTCGAGTTTGAGGGGGGATGTAAAGATATCTACGCAAGCTGCTGGTTGATAGGAATTAGTCTTCAACTAATTAGCTAGAATAAAGGGATATGAAGATATTTTTTACTAGTTATAAAAGACTTGTTTTCAAATGCTGTTAGCTATTTTCTAGTCTATTGTTAGCTATTTTTTAGTTTGTTTTTTACTCAGCTATTCTGGTTCTCTCTTGTATAAATACTTGCAAACCTTTAATGAAAGTTGTGCAGAATTCCTATTATTTTCATATTCTCTCTGTTTCTATATTTCTTAAATTTCTGACTATATGAATGGGGTGTAAGACTAAGTGTGCATATAATTTTTTCTTTGTTTCCTTAACAAAAAGGTATTATGGTATATTTCAAAAATTCACAAGAATATCGACATAATTTAGCTAAAGTACAATAAGATAATAAGCAATCAATCATAGTTAAACTCACTCTAAAATCCTTCGTGATAACTGAATAATATCCATCTTGTGAGGTGATATTATCAAAATAAAGAATCGGAGCTGATAAGGCCAAGGCTCCAATAGCAACATGTGGATATTTTAGCCTAAACCAAGAAGCCAACACTGCAAAACAATATGAAATATTATGGTATAAATAACTCTTCTGGTTAAAATCAAAGAGATAAAAGCATATTTCGAGTGATTATTAAAAATGATAAAAATATATGCAACATACTTCCTCCGTACGATCCACCAATAACAATTACAGGGGAATCGTGGGCATGAAGTTCATTTTTTATGTATGTGAGAATTGCAGCATGATCGGCTAAAGCTTGAGCAGAACTGAAATATCCACGAGCGTATCATTTTGGAGGATTGCCTCTAGACTCATATTGAATGGAACGGAATCTCCATAATAGCGATGCTGTCATAAAAATACTTATTAGCTAATTTCTCAATATTTATAATTCGTGAGATTTATGTACATTGGTGAGGGAAATTCATTTTTCTGTGTTTACATCTACAGCCAGTTAATTGTATTCATAAAGCCTACAAATATACATTGTTTAAGGATAAAAAAGAAAATACATACATACATACATACATATATATTATTCACTCATTTACATTCATAATATACATGCTCTTAAATTTAGAGCCACGATCAATTTATAATTTAATATCTCATTCAGTATGGTCGAGATTTCATTTATCTGTATCTTTCATTTCATTTTGATTCTTATCCTTTCCCTTTCCCTTTCCTTAGCTTAGTGTGGGCTTTCTATAAGATAATTCAAAAAAAAAAATTGAAATTTCTTTATCCTAAGATCCAGGCGACAATCCAGGTTTTATCACTACATTATACATATAATTAACTATGACAATAAAACATATGATTCCATACTGCTGACGTAAATTATAGAACTCAATAGTCTCAGCCTTTTAGACAAGCACAGGATCAAACATATATCAGCGGCCTGTTCTGTCTTGTGATCGTCTTGTAATATATATGTAAATGTTATAATTTAACTCAAAATTTATCATAGGTAATATTGCTTTACCATTAATATAATGAATGATTGCTTAAATGATAATAAGGGTTCATTTGACATCCAGCAGATAGCAGATGACAGACACATTTTTCAAACTTTTTCAAATAAATTGTTTGTCAAAAAATACATATAGATGAAAAACATATGACAGTTTTTATGAAAATATCAAATAAACTCAATACAAATAAAGTATAACTGCAAATTAGACATCTTTACATATAAAATTTGGATAGAAATATAGATACAGATGAGAAACAAACAATCCAAATGAACCCTAAATTATCTTGAGGAAATTTTTGGTAATTGGATTTTTTTTTTCTTATTTGATGCTGAATCAATTTCACCCACAGTCTGACTCAGTTGCCTAGAGCAATTGGAAAAGTTCTTTTTATTTTGGAAACCATTTTGCTTTAATAGGCCTTAAGAAGGCTTATATTTCCTTTTATCTCTCTTCCCCCCCACGCGGCCGCCCCTCCCCCCGGCGCATAAAATGGACCAAGCCTTATCTAAGCTTATATCAAAACAATTGCACTCAATGCAATATTCAGAGAGAATTCTCTGAACTAGAGTTTCAATATATGATAAATGTTCTAAAAACATAAGCTAGGGTTTCCAAGACTATTTATATGAATACACAGTCCTAAAACGAAATAATAATAAATAACTAGAATGAATATAAGCTAGTAATAAGATGGCGGCTCAGGATCACAAATATTGGACGGCCTAGAAGTAAGTCGGCCCTAGGCCGGTGGCCTTCCTCATCAAAGCCGACGACTTACTGCCGACTTTCCTTGTCTCTTCAAAAGTGGGCAGCCTTTGTTCCGCCGCTTCTTGGATTGTTTCTTGGATACTTCTTTGCTCATGAATGTGTTGGCTATCTTGTCCACATTAGGTTCTTATGGATGTGGGAGTTCCTTTAATTTTTTTGGAGTCCTCCGCAAAAGATCTCGTAAAGTGAATTCCTTTGAAATGTTATTGTTACTATTTCGGAGAGTGTTCGAAGTTCGGCTGTGTTTAGAAAATAAAAGCATTGCAATTGCAATGTGGAAAGGCCAATATGCTATTTGTTTGTTTTTTCAGTTCTCATTGTTTTAATTGCCTTACATTTTTTAATTTCTATTTTTATGTTTGTTCATTTCATGTAGATGTTTAAGATGCAGACAGGAGAATATTCGCATTGTTTTACATGCAGGCCAATATTCTAGTTATCTTATATTAATCTAAATTTTATTAATTACATTTTTTAATGTTAATATAATTTATATCTTTCATTTTGATACAATGTATTGACATTAAATTTAAAGAATTATTATTTATGATTAATATTGAGAAAACAAGTAAGATATTATTGAAAAATAAATGAGACCTACAAAAAGATAAAAAAAAGTGAAGAATCTTATGAATAAAATAGTCAATTTTTTGAGGAGAAGAGTTTCTTAAAATGTTTGCACAGCACTCGAAGGATCTTTTGAATGAATCCATAGATGTGTACGCTCCAAGGCAATCTCTTCAATATCCAGCCAACACAACAAACGACCCCCCTCCCAAGAAAAAGGAAAAAAAAGAAGCTAAACTCGAAATCAAAATCAAGACCACACGCCAATACAAGGGATGTTCCAGGCAGCTCATTTCCACTGAGATGCCAGTTTCTGCTTGAAGTCATGCGCACACCTTGATCTTCCGTTTTATTTCTTTTTCTTTTTGGTCGAGACGCCCCTCTTCATTTGCTTCGAGCCGAGACAGCTAAAGGCACCTCCTTTCTCCACCAACACTTCATTCTTTTCGCCTTTCTTTTTCTGCCTAGCTTGACTTGGACATTTCGGTTGAGAAAGGACATACAAAGCCCTCATATTTTCTAGCCGCCAAAGCCCAACCAAGCCCTCTCCACGTGCCACCCGAGTCCCACTTTCCTGTTTTCTTTTCCTAGGCGTGTGTGTACCATGGAGACTACCCACCAGCACTCCACCAAGTAAGCCTTGCTACTCCCTTAGGTAAATAACACGTAACACTTAGTATTATTTAACCACATGTGCTAGATTATAAGGTTCTCATTTTAATGTAATGCTTTCAAGTAGGAGTACTTTCTTGATCTCCACCATAAATCTCAAACTTCCTTGTATAAACATTTAGAACATTAAAAAAGTGAATAAAGGAACACCATTATTCCCTTTTACACATGGTGGCCGAACCGTGTTTAGGATTAGAAGGGAAGGATTTCATTAATATAATATATATGTGTGTGTGTGTGTATTATTATAATAGGAGTTGTGAGAGTGAAACATCCCAGTGCATAGCTAGTCATGTGGATAATGTTCTTACTTGCTTGATATATATACCAAACTCTTCTTTTCATGATAGATGCCAAGACCTGTAGGAAGTTTATACAAATTTTTCTTTCAAAAGATTTGTTAGAATAGTCCTTAGAATAATAGATATTGGTTTATTTAATTGAGGTATACTATGGCCGCTTGACGTGCTTTTTTACTATTTAATTCAAATTAGAACCATGAGAGACACATAAATGAATAAACTCTAGATGCTTTAAAGAAAGTTGAGTAGATAGGATTTGATAAAATGAAAGTCAAAAGCTTTGAAAAAATATGAAGTAGAGGTATTATCAGAACATTAGGTAATTGAACCTATACAAATATGAAAAGATTATAATTTCATTTCATTTAAGGATATAGATACTCATAAATCTATTACCATAAAGAAAGCTAAGAAAAAAGAAACAACAACAACAATATGAATCCAATTAAAGGTAAGAAAAACAAATATGAGGCATTAGACAAATTATAAATTTGATAGCTCAAACACTTACAGAGACATCCCCATTGGAAAGTACATGCAAAATAACATGATATCGACTATAAATTTGATAAAAATAGATTTAAAACGAAAAAGTCCTACACAATTGAAGTTTAGCTAATGAAAACTTCAGTAAAACAAATTATGATGTAGTATTAATTTAATAGCTCCTATTCTTATTGAAGCTTTGTTATTCTTACCACATTTTGGTGAATATGAGTCAAATTTAGACCTCCCTAAAAACTGCATTGAATAGATATTGATGAGCCAAGGTTGGTTATAATCATATTTTGATGAGAAGATGTATTGTATAAACGCTCCATAACTTAGTTAAGCTACATTTAATAAGCAACACTAGTTTTCGATATGTTTAAGCTTTGATGTGCTTATATGTGTTTGTGTTTGTACGTGTTGTTCTCTGTAGATTGTGCAAGAAAAATTTGTTATGCCCTAGTTTTGATTGCAACCATGATTATGAACTTCATCGAGGGCTCGATTGGTCCAATTGAAGTGTAAACCTAAGGTGCGACAAGTAGAACAAAACAAGATCCATAAACTTGGTCATGAGTCACATCAAGAGCTCAACGAGTTTAACCCCTAGGCATGACAAGTTTGAATCTAAGGCTTGATAAGCACAGACTTTGTCGAGGGTTAAATTGAGGCACGACAAATTTAGGAGGCAACAAGTCTAGGGCACAATATTTTAAAAAATGGTTGTTACAGAATTTCAAATTCGACTGTTAGAGGTTATTTTAGGGGAAAATGGCTATGTTTTTAAACTTGCTATATATAGAATGTTTTCAGGTGTTTTTAAAAGGGGAAAAAAAAAAGAGAGATAAGGCTTAACATGCATATATTATGTAAAACTACTTTCTATTTATTTTTCTTTTTGTTAAGTGAATAATGTCATTCATGATATTAGTGAGTTAATATTGTAAGACAATATTTACATATTTTGATTGAGTATTTTAGTGAAGTTCTCATGTGGTTGATGCAATAAGTAAAGTCCTCATGTGTTGAGATGCTTGTGTAAAGTCCTACGTATGTGTAAATAATTGGTGAAATCCTCTTGACGAGGCATTTTAACGCAGCGGAGGTATGATAGGGTTTATCGTAAGACGTTGATTCGCGCACGAATACCTGGCTTGTGATCTTCAAATATCTATTAATTCTGAGAATACCTAGATATCTGGCATCAAAATTCGAAATCTACACAAAGATAACGAGTTTTGGAATACAGAGAACACTCTCAAAGAAATTTCATTAAAAAACAATCTTCTCTCATATGCCATAGGGCTTACATATATATAAGCAAGCTTGAAAGTTGCCATAACCGAAAAAGGACTAAAACCTATTATATAATATTAAATAACATTTAAAAGGAAAAACTAAAACTGATATCTAAATCCTATGAAACTGACATCCTATTAAAAGACATTAAATCCTATTAAAAATCCTACTAAATGATACTAAAAATTATTCTTTAAAAAATATTAAATGATATTCTAAAGGCATTGGACTGTATTATAATTACAAATTCAAAAAACCCAAAAGACATAAAGTACGCCGCTCCACCCGGTAGTCGGCATAGAATTTTCCATCTCTTTATCCTATGCTGCATCACATTTGCACATTTGTGAAGTTCTCATGTTGAGGCAATGTGAAGTCCTCTATTGGTGAGGCATTATTGCGAAGTCCTCTTTTTAGGCAATTGTTTTAATTAAATGAAGTATGAAGTCCTCCTTGAGAGGCAAATTGTGGACCATGAAAACTAGAGGGTGGGTCGAACTCCATGCTAAATCTAGTGTAATCTTCTTATTCCTTTATCTCTTTATTATTATTGTTGTAATTGTACGTAAAAGGATAAAAGAGGTAATGATTAGATAAGTGGGCTTAAAATTACTTTTAAAAACCTGCCTTGTAGCCTTCGCTTCCTCATACATGCGTGTGTAAAAGCTTAGTCATTTTCATTTTTAATTTCTTCTAACATATTTGACCATGGCTAAGTGAGCACCTAGTTTGTGATTACTATATTTGTTTTTGTGTGTAGTTATTGTAATTTAATTATATGTGATTGATGAATGAACCCATGCATGTGTTTGAGCGCATGGGGTTGTTGTATACGGGCTTTGATCTTTGTACTAGGAACTACATTGCTTGGGAAGCGTCGCCTAGGGAGTGGAGACTTAGCTGAGCCATTTTTGAGGGCATGAGATATACCCACTTGCCTATCCAAGATCAAATGATTTATGACTTTAAAATGTTTTCAAATATTTTATTTTTATTTTCATTTTTATCTGCTTGTGTCACATCAAGCTAATTCTCATGACACTTGAGTTTTGTTTTCGACTTCGATTTTCTTTGGATACGTGATGTAGTTATTTGTATGATTCCATGACAAAGGCACTAGATGTTGATGGTAATTTTGATTGACTTCCAACTATTGATTTGGAGTGTAAATCATACCAGATGATCACATATATATGTTACATTCATTTGCTTGATTATGCATTCCATATGATTTGATTATACACTTGCTTGCTTATTGCTTGAAGGGTACGCTATGAGATTGATGCCACCAAGCTAGATGTAGCTTACTCTCCTATATTGTCTTGTTGTAGCAAGATAGGCTATGGGACACTAGGGCAATAGAGAAACACCAAATCAGCATATTTTGGGAGCTTTGAGATGAGTGAGTTTAAGTGGAGTGATCCTTTCCATTCATTCCTTTTTGTAGAGACTTCATACATACATACATACATATACATACATACATATATATATATATTATGTTTTAATCAATTTTGTTTAAGACTAGTTGTATACTCTTTTGTGGGGCTCCCAACCTTGACTCAATATTTACTAATTATATATCTGACATATCTAGTGGCATTCCTAAGTTGATGGTTCGCCTTATGCCACTCATACACAACTATGAGTTTTAAAATGAGAGTTTTATACAATTGATGAAAAAAAATTATAATACCTGCTATATCAAGTAATATTTTTTTTTTTTGTTTAATAATGTATCATGTTCAAGATCCAAGTAAGAAAATGGTATTTATAAGAAAAGAAGATCAAGCATGAAAGCTCTAAAATAGAAATTGATCTAACATCTACTAATTAACCGTTTACAAATACATTAAAAATGAAAATAACAAATCTAACAAAATCTTATAAATTTAATATTCTTAAGATAATAATAAAACTAAATCTAGGGGATGATTTGAATATAATAATTAACTATAAAAATCTCCATACCATGGTTTACTACAAAATGGTAAATGTCACATTTAGTATTCGAATTTTATCGATTTGTACACATTCCTTTCAATTGCTTTGAGGAGGAAAATGTGAATTTGAAGATGTTTCAAAGCCCATGGGCTAGTGCACGACCATGGTGGAAGGTGGTGCAAGGTGATAAATGTGCAATTTACACATTTATCTTGTACTAAATAGCACAAATTCATGCATTACACTAGAATTTTATTATAAAAATTGGGAAAAGGTCTCTTTTGGTACCTGAACTTTGACGAAGTGGATAATTAGATATCCAAACTTTTAAAAGTCCAATTTCATACTAATTGAACTTTTGTGCCCTTAAATACTATCCACTCAATCATTGTTTGACACGTGTAAACTATTTTAAGAAACAATAAAAGAGTGGAGTAGTGAAAAAGGGCATGAAAAGTTCAATTAGTATAAAATTGGACTTTTTAAAAGTTCAAGTACCTAATTATCCACTTCACCAAAGTTTAAGTGCTAAAATGGGCTTTGTCCCTAAAATTAATTGCAGAAATTAATAGGAAAATATTAAAAGTAGAGTTCAAATAATTTGTAAGAGTATTCAATTGTTAAGCTTAAATGTGTGTTATGATTGAAATTGTATTGAGAAGAAAATTATATCTTGTTGAGGTCTAGTTTGATCTTATGTCATGCTTTCTTGTATTCACGTTACACTTTAAAAATAAGCTTCTTATTTTGATTAAGTTATTGTGAAATTCATGTTGAATTGTGTAAGGCAGCAAGTAAAAATTCAATTAAATCCATCAATCTAGGTGATTTTTATTGTTTTGTATTGGCAACAATAACTTTTACACAAAGTGAACTAGTACTTATTCAAACTAAGTAGAGGCCTTGAAGTTCCTAAAGAAGAATATGTAACGGCAGCTAAGATTAGCCTATGATGTGTTCATAGTAATTGATAGCAACAAAATCCAAATAGCAACCATGAGTGGAAATTCAAACTTTGAATTGCATGCTTAAATTGGAAACATAACAATAGGTGGTTTCAATCAATTCGAGGAATGCAACATGAATAAACACTGAATAGCTGCAACATTTGAACCAAATAGCAGTAGAACTGAGACCAAGACAACTATCAAAGATATATCCTTTAGAGTTGTGCAATGGAACCCAACTGCTAAATCCAAACAATAATGATGTAGTTCCAGAATTGAGCTCAAGTAGGAAAATGGAGAATTGAAGCATTTCAAGTGCAACAGCCTTTATACAACAATTGAAACACCATAGAAGTGTAGCAGACTGAAACTAAACTGTGCAATTTATATAAAGTTACTAAAATGGTCTTAAAAAGAGAGCAAATTTAAAACAACAATATATAAGATAAGGGTAGTTTAGTCATAGTTTTATATTGTTTCTTTCCTTTAATTTCCTTTATATTAACCAAATGTTGGAAAAAGGAAATATTTCCACCGTTCTCTTTCCATCTTGGCTTATATCATATAAACAAAAGTAAAACTATTTTTTTTCCACAATTTTTCTTAGGGTTCTACTTCTTTAAGAAGTTGCTAAAGAGTGCAAAACATTATCATGTCCAATAGTTGTAAGGAAAAATCAACAATAAACCTGGAAGTGATCTGAACGATTTTTCCTCCTGCATGTAGTGATACAAAAAAAAAAAAAAAAAAGAATAAGAACAACAAACATAAGGATTTATGTGGAAAACCCCAATTTGGGGAAAAACCATGAGACCACAGCACAAATTTCTTCCACCATAATGATACAACAATTTTTATTACTAGACAACATTAGTATCACATAGATCTTCACACAAATGGTGGATTTCAACAAACAGGCCTCTTCTCTCTAGACTCTCTCTCTAGGATTTAGGGTAGCCATACACTAAACCTAAGACCAAATAAGAAGAATTTATATTCAATAACAAAGGGAAAACACGAATACAACATAAGCTAGCTCGATAATTAAAGGCTGGCAGCTTTGAGAAAAGGTGTTGAACTTCGATGTTCTTACGTTGGCGGCTTTGAAGCCAGCCTAACCTGATTCAACCTCTCAAAAAATTTCTCAATTTAAGTTTGGCAATTGTATTAAGATGGCCAATGGCCTTACTTCGTCTATGGCTGGTGTACAGGTATTTCATCTCCTTTGTTTACGCAAAATTCTCCTTATTTCAAGTCTTATTCTAAGTATATACAATATACTTAGGATTTCCTTTATTATAGACCTATATGGGTTGGACCTATAACCCAACAAACTCCCTTTCCTACTCCCTATCGGGGTTTCCATCACACTTTGTCTTTGAGTAGAGCCTTGATCATCATATCTTAAGCATATTATAAATATGGATCTTCTTGAATCCAATGATACCTAACATCGATGTGTTTGGATCTGAAATAGAATGTTGGATTCTTACTAAGATGTATAGCACTCTGGCTGTCATAAAACACCCTTAAATCTTCTTGCTTTTGGCTCAATTCTTCCAAAAACTTCTTCATCCACAAGACTTCCTTGGAAGCTTCAATACAGCTATATATTCTGCTTTAGTAGTGGATAGTGCAACACATTTCTACTTAATTAGCCAACACCGCTCCCCTGCATAAGTAATATGATAACCTAAAGTGGACTTCCTAGAATCAAGATCTCCCGCCATATCATCACCTAAAAACCCTTCTAGTATAGACTTACTACCACCAAACTGTGAACTTAACCTGGAAGTGCCCTTAAGATACCTGAAAATCTATTTAATAGAGGTCAAATGCCCTTTACCTGGATTCAAGAGATAGTAGGCAACCACATAATAGCATGAGTAATATCCGGTCCAATGCATACCATAGCACACATTAGACTACCAATAGCTAAAGCATACGGAATTTTCTTCATGTCTTCTTTTGCTACCTCACTTTTAGGACACTGTTAAGAACTAAGCTTGAAGTGACCTGCAAGTGGAGAACAAACAAGTTTTGCCTTACTCATGTTGAATCTCTCCAGCACCTTTTCTAGGTATCTCTCCTGTGATAGCCACAATTTCTAGCCCTTCCTATCATGAATGATTCTCATACAAAGAATTTGGTTTGTGGGTTTAGCGAAACAATTATTCAGTGTAGTCTTCATATTTTGAATCTACTTGGCATCATTGTCAATAATCAACATATAATCTACATATAGTAGGAGTATAAGAAACTCACCACTAGTAAAACTCTTAATGAAAACACAATGGTCTGATGCAGTCCTATTGTAATCCTGATAAAATGAAGGAGTTAAACTTTTAGCATCACTGCCTTGGAGCCTATTTCAACCCATACAAGCTCTTCTTTAATTTGCAAATAAGATGCTCCTTCTCCTTAACCTTGAACCCTTCAGGTTGCTCCATGTAGATTTCTTCCTCCAAGTCTCCATGAAGGAATGCTATCTTCACATCCATCTACTCAATCTCCAGGTTCAAACATGCTACTATACTTAGTACAATCCGAATGGAAGATATCTTCACTACTAATGAGAAAATCTCATCAAAATCAACCCCTTTCTTCTGACTGAACCCTTTCACAACCTGTCTGGCCTTGTATTTTGGTTGTGAACTATTTTCTTCAGTCTTCACTTTGTAGACCCATTTTTTCTTTAGAGGTCTCTTGCCCTTTAGCAGTTCCACCAAATCATACGTCTTGTTCTCACGCAAGGATTTTATCTCTTCTTGCATGGCTTTAACCTTTTTTTTTTCCGCTCATGTACGATTGCCTCTTGATAGCATTTTGGCTCTCTCCTATCTGTTAACATGACATACTCATCTGGATTGTATCTAACTGATGGTCTCTATCTCTTGAAGATCTCCTCAACTTAATCTACTGATGAGGCTCGGGCTCTTCAATTGTGTCTTCCACATCTCCCCCATCATTAGTATCTTCAAATGAGGACACAAGATTTACATTAGTAGGGATCTCATATGAGGATTTAGATTTTTCAAGCTTCTCAATATATTTAATAGTGTTGTCTTCAAGAAAGACAACGTCTCTGCTTCTAACAATCATCTTCTCAACTGGATCCCACAATCTGTATCCATACTCATCATGTGCATAACCAAGAAAAACGCATTGCTTTGACTTTGCATCAAGTTTCGTTCTTTCATCCTTTGAAATATGCACAAATACCCTACAACCAAACACTTGTAAGTGCTCATAATAAATTTCCTTACTAGGATATCTCCATCCAAATCATAAGAAGGAGATAGATTTATCAGATTAACAGCTGTTCTCATAGCTTCACCCTAGAATGATTTAGGAAACTTAGTATGAGATAACATACACTTCACTCTCTTTATAAGAGTGCGATTCATTCTCTCTACAATGCCACTATGCTATGGGGTCTTTGGAACTGTCTTTTCCAATTTAATCCCATGATCTCTACAATACTCTTCAAACAGTCCTTTATATTCACCACTATTGTTTGCTCTGACAGATATCAACTGTCTTCCTATTTCTCTTTCTACTCTAGTATGGAACTGATTAAATACATCCAGCACTTGATCTTTAGACTTCAAAGCAAAGGTCCACAACTTCCTAGAGTGATCATCAATGAATGTAAAAAAATAAAGAGCACCACCTACTATCCTATCTTTCATATAACACACATCTATGTGAACCAAATCCAATATATGAGATTTCCTGGCATATGGATTTCTCTAAAGAACAACCCTATGTTATTTACCAACAAGACAATTAGTGTAAGTTTTTAGAGGAGTACCTTTTACATCCGGTAGAAGTTATTTCTTGACAAGCATTTGGAGCCTTTTCTCACTCATGTAACCAAGCCTCTTATGCCACAGATCCTATAGAAGCATAATTTGTCAAATTCACATCTTCTTTATTTAGTTTTGCTAACATTAAGTAAAGGGTAATACTTTTCTTTCCTTTTGCAACAATAAGAGAACCAATGGTAAGCTTCTATTTACCTTCACCAAAGTGACAGTGATAGCCTTCATCATCAAGTTTCCCTACAAATATAAGGTTTGGGCGAATATTTGGAACATGTTTGACATCTCTAAGAATGAACCCGTTACCAATGTTAATCTCTAAAATAAGATTTCCAATGCCCACAATTTTAGATGTTTCATTATTTCCTATCCTAACATTGTTATAATCACTAGCAATATAATGAGAAAATTCACCATGTGCTGTCACATGAAAGGAGGCATTAGAATCTATAACCCAGTCACTATCATGACCAGTAAGACTAACAAAATCCTCATCCTAGGTAACAACTATCTCACCACCTGCTGCTACTGCAACAATTGTGTCTTAATCTTTTTCATCACCTTTAACTTTACCTTGCTCTCTCTTCCACAGTCTACATTATTTCTTGAAATGCCCTGGCTTGTTATAGTAAATGCATTTGACATTTTTCCTTCCTCTTGATTTAGATCTTCCCCTAGGTTTATCAGATCTATTAGATTTATCATTTAACCCTCTGGTCTTACTTCTACCATGCCTTTTGTGCTTGTTAGTAACAAGTGCCCGAGTGTCAAAACTCGTGTCAAGATCTTTCCTCCTAGCTTCTTCATTCATCAGGCTATCTTTCAACATTGTAATGGTAATCTTTCCATCTAGAGCAGAATTACTAATAGACACCACAAGTGTCTCCCAGCTTTCAAGCAATGAACTCAACAACAAAAGTGTCTAAATCTGATCATCAAGCACAAGCTTCATAGCAGTCAGTTGATTCACAAGCCCTTGAAAATCATTCAAGTGCTTATCCATATTGGATCCATGCTAATACTTCAAATGCACTCTCCTAATTAAAGAGGTTTTATTCATGGCAGTTTGCCTCACATATATGGACTCCAATTTTCTTCATAGAACATAAGCTCTGGTTTCTTGAGCAACATGATGATACACACTTTCATCAATCCATTATCAAATATATTTGACAGTCTCTCTATGCATGATTGCCAATCTGCATCAGATTTATCTATTGACTTTATAGTATCACCCAAAGGCAAATACAAATCTTTACAATATAGTAGATCTTCCATCATAGACTTCCAAATAGAGCAATTTTGAATTTAATTTAATCATAGTACTTGATAATTTAACCATGTCTGCAATTCAAGAAACCTAATTTCTTTTTCAACCTAGTGCTGATACCACTTTGTTAGGAAAAATCAACGATAAACCTAGAAGCGATCTGAACGATTTTTCCTCTTGCTTGTAGTGACAACAAAAATCAAAAAAAATAATAAAAACAACAAACACCAGGATTTACGTGAAAAACTCCAATTTAGCAAAAAAACACGAGATCACTAAATTTTTTCCACTATCAACAATGGGATAAAACAGTTTTTCTCACTAGATAACATTAGTGGATCATACGGATCTTCACCATAAATGGTGGATTTCAATAACAACAAGCCTTTCTCTCTAGGATTTAAGATAGACACACACCAAACCTAAGACCAAATAAGAATTTATATGCAACAACAAAGGGAAAACACGAATACAACATAGCTGGCTTGATAAAATAAAGGCTGGCAGTATTGAGAACAGGTACTGAACTTCGATATTCCTATGCCAGCAGCATAGCCTTGCCAGCCTAGGCTGATCTAAGCTCTTAGAAAAAATTTCTCAATTCAAGGCTGGTATTAGGATTAAGATGGTCGACAACTTTGCTTCTTCTATGGCTGGTGTACAAGTATTTCATCTCCTTTGTTTGTACAAAAATCTCCTTATTTCAAGTCTTGTTCTAAGTATATATAATATATTTAGGATTTCCTTTATTATTGACTAATATGAGTCAGATCTATAACCTAACAATAGTAAATCAAAGTAGTGAAAATGATAGAAATATAATTGATATCATATTAATTAAGATATTTATTACACCGTAGCTTTTGATAAAATGTTCAATAAAATGCCAAATAGATGTGCATATCATATATGGACGACAAACACTTTTCTTTTATCAAATGATTACATTGACTTGGCATGTATGGGTTTACTAAGGATCATTTTAACTTTAGATTATCCGCTATGATATTTCTCAATCCAACTTTCAATGGTCTCAACCTCGATCTTTCTTTGCATCACCAACCAATCTGGGTCGCTAGAATTAGATGGACGCAGATCAAGGCAATGAGAACCTAAAAAAAAAGAGAGAGAGAGAGAATTTATATCATGGTCTAGGTTATGTGTCATGCTTGTGGTAGGCAATCCATATATAAAATTAACATTTTATTGGATAACTACAAAGATATAGTCACATGATGAAGATTTAAGTACTTTTACCATTGGCTGTAGAGACTGCAATAATTGTATCTGAAATATTCTCTAACACTCTGAAAGTGGAACACTAAGTATCGTCAGAATCTTAAACAGAATTCTATGTTAATAAATATTGTGATGGAATAATGCTTTTGAGTGTTAAAAAGAAATAAAAAGGTATGATTATTCACTAAATTACTAGGTACATAGTAAGGTTACGTTGCAAGTTTAATGGAGGAGTATAAATTGTGCAATAGAATGATTAGCAATAAATAAGATTAGGATTGAAAATACTAATTGAAAACTTTTAGGTTGGAACGTGAAAACACCAAAAATTTTATTCTTCATTTCAATAATGTAGAGAAAAGCATAATGCAATTACTTTCATTGAAAGCATGCTTTTTAGCATGTCACCTTCGACCATGAAAATTAGTAATTTATCCTTCAAGGCTTCTCTTGGAAAGCAACCATACCATGAATAAATTTAAGTAAGAAAATAAGGCCAATTAAGCTTCATTTCAATATCGGTATTACCACCCTTATATTTTCCTTCGGTGCCAAACGATCAAAA
This sequence comes from Combretum micranthum, assembly GCA_024138025.1. Classification (NCBI taxonomy): domain Eukaryota; kingdom Viridiplantae; phylum Streptophyta; class Magnoliopsida; order Myrtales; family Combretaceae; genus Combretum; species Combretum micranthum. The sequence continues at coordinate 982,098 of JAMXBD010000333.1, read as the reverse complement.
CTCTCGACACACTCGACACTCCCTAGATCTTAATCTAACAACGATACTCTTTACTGACTTATTCAGTTTCTTTCAAGAACTTGAGATGTTATTGGGTACAACGTGAGAGAGAGAAATCAACAAGCATGTTAGGAGACTAAATTTGGTTTAATCAATATAGTGAATCAAGTTTAGGGCATAATGAGATATATTTACTAATGCATCAATGCAAAGAAAAACTCTTACACACCAGTTGTACGTCCAATTTAAGGATACAAAAATGTTGAGAAATCATATATGAAGATGTTGAGCGTTTCGCTTTTATATAGGAAAAAAAAACTTAGTATGATAAATGAGTTTGAATATAAACTTACCACACGAACTAAAAATAGGAACGGATAGAAGGTACTAATGATATATCATGTTTGACACGAGAGAATAAACTTAGGATGAAATCATGATTCTAAGTTTTTTTTTTCATTTCTCATGTTTGGATACACTTTTAGAAACTAAAATTATGATTTATTAGAATCAACCATTCCAACTTTGAAGTAAAAATCATTCCACCTTCTTGATAATTCCAGTTTTATTAATTACATGGAACTTAATTACCTTTTTATCCTATCACTCATTCATAATTTGCATTTATTATTAGGAATATTTTGGACAAATACACATTAGAGTAATTTCATTACATTCCCAATATATTTCCAAACATATGAATGGATAATTTTGAAATCCCTTTCAAATCATTTCCGTACTGCAAATGTCATATAAGACTAGAGTTCAATAAAAAGAGCAAAGTCGGAAAGTCGATTTGATAAATCTTTTCTCTAATACATGATAGAGTTCGAGTCTTAGTGCTTGTTCCTAGAATAACAAAAATGACAAATAGGAAATATCAATCTTACCCGCCGCTGCTATAAGGATCCTTAAGTCCGTTGGAGAAAATAATATTGCTTCCGAACCCTTTAAGAATCAATTTGATGTCCTGTAATTGACCAGGCGAACGATGTCCGTTATTTGATAACCCTTTATCATCAATTGGAAGGAACATAAGACAAGTGAGGCTAAATTCTTCTTTAATTGAAGGAAGTATTATAATTTTCTATTATTTTCAAGAAACTAAGTTGAAGGTAAGGGATGTAAATAAAATTAATAACATTATGAATCCCAGATATTTAGAATTTCAATAACTAATAACTTAAAAAAAAATTCAGGAATTTGCGACCTGATAGTCAAAATTTTCAATTCTTCCATTTTCATCAAGTGTGAATGCTAACAACATGATTTCTATAATATGTACAGATGTTTTCCATTCCATATACACTACAAGAAAGCTTACCTTTAGAGACAGAAATTATATGATAGAAAACAAATAAACAAGTTATATTTCTACAAATATAATCTATAATGATGGTTTTTGTGATGAAAATTTACAATTAAAGACAAAATTTTTATCCCTAAAGAACAGATTTCTTATGGTGATAGTAACTATCTCACTTGGTCCCTTTTTACAATAATAAGACTTTTTTCACCAATGATAAGTTTTTTTTTTTCTTGTAGTTCCATGTATTTTCACCATCCTAATTAAAACTATATTTACCGTTGGAATAATATTACTATAATTGTTCCTATTTCATCATAACATGGCATCTTTCACCATATTAAGATTAGATGGGAATGGTCGGTTATGTTATAGAAGGAAATGTGTACTATAATGTAATGCTATAATAATTACTAGACATGCAAAACATGTAATAATAACATTTAATTACAATATTAAATGCAATAATGTAATAGTTACATACATGACCGCCAAAGTAAGTGGTGATCCAATGAGGTCGAGGGGCAACTCCATACAATGTTTGGCATCCCTCAATGAAGGTGGTTAGATCGAAAGGATGTGGTTGAAACATGGAGTTATTTGTGATGCCTATTGGCATTACCATCTCACTGCACCTCTGAAGAAATAATAATTCTTTTTGGCTCATTGCAGTGGTGAATACTATGCAGTTATGATTGGAAAATATTTCATACTGGACTAAATGCCGATCATAACACAAAGTATACAACGAGGTAGATGTAGACATAGGCACATGCGGTACCAAACCGGGAATCAAACTGGAACTATGATAAATTAAGCAATTTTAGAACCAGTTAAGGAATCGTTGGTCTCCTGGTTCTAGATGATTCTTTGGTCTAGAACTATGTGGAACCAATGATTCCAGCTAGTACCATTGAAAAAAAGAAAGAAAATTTGAGAAAATTTAAAAAATAATATTAAATGTATAATTATTAATGTTTAAACTATTTCATATAAATAATAAATTTCATTACTCATTCACAGTATTCTTATTAACAATACAAATAAATATAATTTAAAAGCACATATAATTTGGTATATAAAAACTTCTCCAATAATAAAAATTCCTTAGTGGTTTCATAGTTCAAAAACAGACCAAGAACCACTAGTTCGATAGAATTGAATCAGAACATGAAAAACAGTTTTGGTTCTGGTTCCTCAATTCCAATACTGGAACCGGTGGTTACAATTCGGTTCGATCCCAAAACCATGCCTATGTCTAGATAGATGATGGATAATATACACAAAGGCACCCAAAGTAGTAACTTACATTATTTTGAAGCACATATACATTAATGAAGGTAGGTATATGCCAATTATATGATAATAAAAAGGCACAATGCCCAATTTGGTTCTTGGACTTTGATGAAAAGGTTAATTGAGTAACTAAATTTTAAAAAGTCCAATTTCATACTCAATTGGATTTTTATATCTTTAAATGCTACTCTATTTATTTATTGTCCCTTGAAGTAATAGACACGTCATGAACAATGATTGAATAAGGTAGGTTTTAAGGACATGAAAAGTTCAATTGGATATAAAATTGTAGTTTTTAAAGCTCAAATATCTAATAAATCTTTTTGTCAAAATTCAAGTACCAAATTAGACTTTTTTCCTAATAAAAATGTTTAATTTTTTAGCTGAAACTTTTTTCAAATGATAAATTTACGTGAGTGATAATGGGTACGTATGTTAAAGATCAAATAGGTGATAAAAATTACTTCAAGCTCAAATAGAATATGTACGGTATGTAAAGTCTGGTATTTAATAAAAGGACAAATTAAATATTAATATCGCAAGCAACCGTTATAATAGGTAGAATAATTGGTATAAGGGGTTAAAATAACTTCTTCTAAGGTTATTAAAATTACAAGTCAATGGTTAATATTATTCTTTTAAAATATTAACAAGCATCATTCTGACGCATTTCCGAACGACATAATATTACTAAAGTTTGTTGGGAATACTTAAGACTTCACAAAGGAAAGGTAATTTCAAAGTGGAAGTTTAGAGTAAGTGTACGTACCTGCCATTGCCAGCCAAGATTTGGATCTGTGGAATCATTAATATAGCATGGCAAATTTCCTTTTGCTGCGACAACCCCAGCAAAAATTTTTTCCAGAAGTTTAATACTAGAATTTGTATTCGAAGAAGATGCATTATTTATGCTGTTACATATGAGCGTCACTGGGTAGGTCGGTGGGTGGTTGTATTGAGCTGCTCTAGTATAAATTGATTTTAAGTAATTCTTGAGAACATAGGAGGAATATAAAGGCCTGAAATTGAAAATGAAGAAGACTCGGGGATCAATAATTCAATTAATCTACTTTGTTTTCATTAATTTGATTCAAAGTGATAGAGAATTTAGATTAAAGAATTTGAAAATAATATTTAAATGAAGCTGTCAAAATCACAATTTTACTTGTACGATTTTAAGAGTTCATAATTTGAAGAGCCTCTTTTGAGCTAGCTCATACGTAAAATTGTTTTTATTTCTTTTTTATAAAATCTTACTTTTTTAATTGATTCTATACGTAAACTCAGTAGCATCTTACGTTTTTAACTAAGCTTTCTGATTTCTTCTATGTGACTCAAGAATGCTAAAAAATGAACAATACAACTCTAATTTTATAAATTCGTTAACTATTACATTATGTACTAAATCTTCTTATCATATTTTATTTTTATTTCTACTCTTCCTTGCTCTTTGTCTCCTTTTTTTTTTTTTTTTACATTTATAGCCTTAATTCAACTTTAATTTAAGTTTACAAGAAAATTTATTTATTTCATTTTATTTATTAATTATGAACTTATGGATAAGTTGAAAGGTTTGATTTTCTTTCAATTTACAACTTTTTTAAACAAAACAGCACAAAACAATTTAGTGTCAACTTTATTTACTTTTTTTTTTTTGTTATATTATGAATTAAGAGTTATTGTAAAGAAGAGAAATTACTTTCTTCTTCTTTTTAAAAATCCATTACATATTTTAATATTTTTTTTTATGAATGTTGTAACTTGTAAGAGTGTGTGTGTGTGTGTAATTTTTCAAAGCTATTTTACATATAGATATTGTAAAAACTTACGTTTTTATGTTTCAATTTTTATTCCGATTTTGTAGACTCCGTGATAATTCTACATATAACATGAATTTGACAACCTTGTATTGATGGAGATCATCACATGTTAGCATGATTTATCTTAGGTTTGATGTCATGAATGGTACCTCAACTTTGACAAAATATACAACTTGGTGCTTGAACTTTAAAATTGATCAATTTAGTACCTAGACTTTATGCATGCCAACAGTATCATAGTCAAGTTCTTTCAGATACTAAATTGATCAATTTAAAAAATTTTCAAGTACTAAATTGATCAATTTTAAAATTTAAGTATTAAGTTGATTAATTTCAAAGTTTATATATCTAATTGCATATTTTACCAAAGCTGAGGTAGCATTTGTGACATTATTTCTTTATCATAATAACAAAAATCAATTAATAATTTGGACAATTATAAATACTTCCCCCAAACTAATGTTCAATACAAATGAACTTCCTAAACTTTTAAAATATATTTTTAATTTTATATAACTTTTAAAGATATACACGCACTCTTAAAAAAAAATTATAAAGCAAGAAAGCATTTGCTAAAAGAACTATAATAGTAATAGTATGTTGATTGAGGTTTTAATATATGGTTTGGCTCATACTTATGAAAAAGTTAGTATAGGGCAAAAGATTTCTCTATGCAGATATATTTGCAGTATATTTTTAAGGATTTCCTTGACACATACTTGCATGTTTGGAATATTTTGCTTAGATTTGACAGGCCATTCTGTTGGTGGCCATTTCATCGATTTCTTGCCATGATGCTTTTATGGATTCATAGCATGCCTCACTGGCTTCCTGAAACCAAAACATTTCAATTATTGGCTGAAGTGTGAAAATGTACACTTACACTATATTACCGTTACTATACATTGATTGAAATATGATAAAAAAGAAAAAACTTATAAAATCTGACCCTAAAATCTTTGGTGACAATAGCATAATATCCATCTTGCGGAGTGATTTCATCAAAATAAAGGATTGGAGCTGATGAAGCTAGAGCCCCAAGAGTTATGTGTGGATATTTTAGCCTAAACCATGAAGCAAGCACTGCATATATGAAATAATTATGACCAAATCAAATGTTAATATTAATGAATAACCAACCGTTCCTCCTTTCCAGTAATAACTAATAATAAAGCGATAGAGGAAATAATACATACTTCCACCATATGATCCACCAACAACAATTACTGGAGAATTGGTGGCATTAAATTTGCTTTTCAAATGCCTAAGGATCGCTGCATAATCTGCCAAAGCTTGAGCCGAGCTAAAATATCCACGATTGTTAGCATCTTTAAGAACCTCTTCAGAAGTCATATTGAATGGAATGGAGTCGCCATAATATCGATGCTGTCACAATAATAATAAGATTGAATTATAGTATTTAATTTCCTAGCCAAGTCACAAATACAACAATTAATTTTGTCCTGTGGATCACACGCACACATATAATAGTGTATATTTCAATTCAGTAAAAATGTTTATGCATGAATCCACTGTCGTATACTCTTTAAGAATTTTTGCTGATGATATATATGAACTAAGAATAATATATATAACAATAATCATGCTACATGTACTTGTATCGATCATAGTTAGGTTTAACTTCCAGAGTTGGAGATGTGTGCGATTACGTTTTCATTTCTCCTTCTAAACTGATGATTTTCAACGGTAATACAATTTGGATTTTGTCAAGAGACTAATAATAAAAAAAATGGTTCCTAGCATCTTTATACAAATCCAATAGAGTCCTACTATTATAGGCTAGCAATATTGGTCAAGTCTACTCTGTCAACTCATTAATTTACGTGAAACTAATTTCAAAATAGCATGATTCAAATAGAAAAAAAATTAAATTAAAAACATTCAAACTTTACATGAAATTAGATATTTTCTTCACATAACCTATAAATGTCAAAATCAAGAGCTCATCTTCATCTTATTCAGAAGACTCAATTTTCTTTATGAGAGAAGCTTTTTCTCTCTCTGTCTAAACAATACGACCTTCCAAACCGAACTACATCAACTCGCCGATCCTCGAAACCAAAAAAAAAATCGATATCATACCCATTTGAACATCGGTGTCTGGATGTGATGATGGAAACAGAAATTGAGCTAAGTCCATGTTTAGGGCCATAAGGTTTCTATTCGCAGTCCTTGGGTCTTACTAGTAGAGTTAGCAAGTGCGACTTGCAACTCAATGAGTATTTGGTGACTAATTCACGAAAATAAGGGAAGATTAAGAAAAATTAAATTTTGAAACGCTTATTGAAATGTTTTAAATGAGATTAAAATTTCTTTTTTCAAATTTGGTGTTTACAAATGCAAACAACTTCTAGAAATTGACGTTTCAATTTTTAAATTAAAGGATTAAAAAAATAGACTTATGAGAGTTGGAGCTTGAAAGCTCCATCAAGGGTGCATGCAAAAGGGGGAAGACAACGCACATGCTCAATTTAAAATATAAGCCCCACGGGAAGGCAAGATCCTTTTTATTATATATTAAAATTTACTCAGATCTTTAACTTTTCAAATAGCTTTGAAAAATACCCATAAATGCTCTTAACTTGTTTTTGTGGTTGTGTTTGTGGGCGAAAAAATTACTGGAAGGAACTTATTCACATCTATGAGCTGCGGCAGCAAAAGCATAGAGGATGAAGGTGGAGATCTAAATCCGTTGGAAGAGCAAAGGACTACGAGGAATAGTAATGGAGCTTTCAAGCTCCATTAATGGCGTCTAGAGAAGAAAAGGAGAGAGAGGAGGAGAGGACGAGACAAGGAAAAAAATAAAAATATATTAAAAAACTAAAAAAATTACCTATACCAATGAAAAATAATATTTTAATCGGATTGACCTGCTACGTTATCGAATTGATGGAAAAATAGACGGAATCCGTCTACAAGTAACATAAGTGAAAGATTTAAAAAGTTCAGGTATTTTCTTATGATGAATTTTATTTAGATGTATTTATGCTATAATCGAAAAAATTCAAGTACCGTAAGTATAATTTACGGAAGTTTTGCTTTACATACCTCTATATAAACTAATAGAGCTTTAAATCGTTGTGCATTTTCGGGAAGGAATCCGATGTTTGTCACATGAGCGTCGTCTAATGGTGATTCCGCGCCAAGATAAGCCAGGACTGGTGCATCTGGTCCACCCCAATACTTTGAGTTGATCACATACTTTTGTTTAAAAGTAGTGTAACTTTCTGGCCTATAATTGAAATGATCAAGTGTTTGGTTGAAGAAAAATGTTCTAAATTCCTCCGGCAAGGAAGCTGGAGCTGTGTATTGTGCATTTTCAAAAATTGTTCTGTCCAGTATACTTAGGCTTTGGATTTGTACTTGATGAAGGGCATGGGCACAAGCTAATAATGAGAAGCCAAGAGAGAACAAGAAAGTTTGCTGATAAGATGTGGAGATCGTCATTGGAAGGTATCGTGACTTGCAAGCAAAAAATTAGAGGGAATGAGTAGTGAGGCCCTAGGCATGCTATTTTATAGACCACATTAGGAAGAATCTTTATCCCATTTCATAATTTGAATGCTGCCAAGGTAATAGTGACGAACTAGCTAGGAAAGTGATGCACGGAAAATGATAGAGGCATTAATAGTGATCTTAGATGGTAATGTCAAAAATTGTGTGGCTGCGACTGAATCTTATTGCTGCGTTTAGATGGTAAGATTGGAATCGATATTCTATTTTTATTATTTAAAAAATTATTTTTTATTTGATTTATAAAAATTTTAACATACAAAATATTGATTCGATATAATATAAAATAAATAAGAACCATCTATTCTTTCTCTTTACTACAGGAATAACTATTCATTATAAAAACATGTTTTTTTCCCAAAATAACCCCTATTTATAAAAATAATATAAGTGTTTTTATTTCTTTTATCAACTTTTATAAATTTGTATATTTGCCATTCATATGGTTATTAGAATTCCAAAACTACTACAATACGGGGATCTTTAGTGATGATTCTACTAGACTGAACATCATTAGAGAGTAAATGTATATTTTTAAAGATAATATGGAAACAAAACCATTTAAAATTAACGTTAGATGGCCGTAAAATAAATGCATCACGTCATTGTTTAAGGGGTTATATGTAGAATCACTTGTGATCAAAACGTTTTATAGCAAGTGCTTCATCCACTTCCCCTCTGTGCTTTGATTTATGTCGGGCAAGAAAAGGTCAAGAGGTTGTATTTTATGTAAACTGTTTTTATTATATATTTTTCCATGGTAACCCTAGAGAATGATAGTAGCTGAATTTTGATAAAATTTATAATTAGATATCTAAATTTTAAAATTGATCAATTTAGTGTCTAAAAGAGATTTTTATAAGCATGTCAACGGTATCTTTATTAAGTTCTTTTAAATATTAAATTGATCAATTTTAAAGTTTAGGTATATAATTATATATTTTATCAAAATTCATGTATTATTTATGATTTAGGCCTTTGTGTGAGAATAGTTGTACTTAGTTATTCTTATTCTGATATAAGAGCATATGTATAGGAATAGTTATTTACAAAAGTTTGTTTTCTTTCCTTATATATGTGTACTCTGTATTCTGTTTCCTTTAATGAAAAATACGAACCAAAGTTCATCACTGTGCAGCATCCAATTCTTCATGGTATCAGAGCAAGAGGATTGGATTTCTTGTACGAATGCTTCCGCATCTTCGATCATTCACAAGATCATTTGATTTGATTTGACTTCAAGTAAGTCTGTTCCTTGTCCCTTTTTTTTAATATGGCGAATCTGTTAGATTTGAGTCCATCGAATTATGATCCTCTGTTTCTATCTTCATCGGATAATCCTGGAATGACATTGGAAATGTAATTTTCAATGGATCTAATTTCCTAGCTTGGAGTAGATCTGTTAAGCTAGGGTTGGGAGCGAAGATGAAATTAGGTTTTATTGATGGAACTTTACTAAAACCTAATGAAGATTCTACAGACTTTATTAAATGGAAAAGATGCGATTATATGGTTCGTTGTTGGCTTTTGAGTTCGATAAGCAGTGATTTGTCTCAAAATTACTTGTACTCTCAATCAGCGATCGAATTGTGGCAAGAAATAGAAGAACAGTATGGTCAGGTTAATGGACCTTTAGTTTTTCAAATACAACGAGAAATAAGTAATTTGAGGCAAGGAAATTTTTCAGTAGGAGCATATTACAACAAACTGAAGAAGTTTTGGGATGAACTAGGTGCTTTGAATGCTTATCCGAATTGTGATTGTGGAAGAATGTCTTATTGTACATGTGGTCTTGTACAAAAACTTGCTGATTTTGAATCGCAAACCAAGTTAATGCAGTTTCTTATGGGTTTAAATGAGATATTTGAAAATGTTCGTAGTCACATACTTCTATTGATCCTCTTCCTTCGGTCAATAGAGCTTTCTATCTTGTTCAGCAAGTTGAAAGGCAAAAACAGATCACTATGTCAGAAACTAGTGAATTTCAGCATTTTATTCTAGTAAAGAAGCTTCTAAGTCACAAATTGAGAGATTTCGTAGGAACAAAAGCAAGTTATTTTGCAAACATTGTCATGGAGATGGTCATTTGATTGATACTTGTTTTCAACTTCATGGTTACCCGGAATGGTATAAAGGAAAACGTATTGGGAAACTTCCTCTTAGGTCTATTGCTAATGTTAGTACAGGACAATTGGATAGAAAGTCCAATTCTTCTTTTGCTACTCCTTTTGATCATTCTTTGGAGACAAGTGATATAGTAACAGGAAAGACGAATAATGCTGATTCACAAAAGTTTCAACATATGTGTGTTGAGCTTATGCGCTTATTGGCTGAGAAGAAAGATGACAATCTGAATTCCAATGCAGCTATGAACTTGGAATATGCAGGTATGTTTTCCACTCAAAGAGAATGTTTCAATGTTATAAATAATAAGATGTATTCTTGGATAGTTGATTCAGGCGCAAGTGATCACATGACCCCTTTTGTTTCCCTATTCACACACACTCAAACACTTAAACACCCTATTGTCATTAAACTCCTGATGGAAGCAATAAATCTGTCTATGAAACTGGAAGGATCAAATTTTTCCTGGTCTAGTTTTAGATAATGTGTTGTTAGTTCCTGAATTTACACACAATCTTTTATCTGTCACAAGCTTGTTCGTGATCAGAATTTACTTGCCATATTTGATCCTTTTTCATGTATCTTTCAGGACCTCAACAATAAGCAAATAGTTGCTTCAGCTAGAGAATTGAATGGATTATATGTCATGGAGTCATCTTTACATGAATCTGACAATTCTTCTTGTAATTCTTCTTGTTGTTCTGAATTTCCTTCTCATAGTCTCCACACTTGTAATAATTCAGATCTAGCAAAATTGTTTCATGCTAGACTTGGTCACATTTCTCTTACAAAATTGAAACATTTGAACATTTGTAATATTTCTCCTTTGAAAGACTATGTTTGTGATGTTTGTCATGAATCTAAGTCTCATCGGTTATCTTTCCACGAAGTGATACCAGATCCATGTCTCTTTTTGGTTGCTTCATCTTGACATATGGGGACCTTATCATGTAACTTCAATAACAGGAGCTAATTCTTCCTCACCATTTTAGATGATTTTAGTAGATGTACATGGACTTATATGCTTAAATATAAGTCTCAAGTTCCTGAATATCTTTCCAATTCCTTACATACATTCAAAATCAATTTCATTGTACTCCTAAGATTGTTCGTTCTGATAATGGATCTGAGTTTATATCCAATGCATGTCAGTCCTTGTTTGATAGCCTAGGATATTACATCAACGTACCATGGTGTACCTCCACAACAAAATGGCCGAGTAGAACGCAAACACCGACACCTTTTAGACACTGCCGTGCTCTTCGTCTCCATGCCAATTTACCAAAGATTTTTTGGAGTGAGTGTATTTTAACTGCTACATACTTGATTAACCTAATGCCTATTGCTATACTTGATTGGAAAACTCCTTTTGAGTTACTTTTTGGTCATCCACCAACCTATACTCACCTGAGAACTATGGGCTGCCTATGTTTCGCTCATTCACCTTCTCCATTCAAAGACAAATTTGATTCACGTGGTATTAAATGTATTTTTCTTGGATATAATCAAGGACAAAAAGGATATAAACTATTTGATCTTACTACAAAACGGATTATTCTTAGTCAGATGTTGTTTTTCATGAAACACACTTTCCTTATAAAGAATCTGATTTGCATCAGTCCTCTTCTTCTCTTCCTACTGCTAATATTCCCCATGTTATTCTTGATAACTCTGATCTCACTTTGATTTCTCCTTCTGTTCCTATCTCTCATACACCTGACTTGTCTAATGATTCAGAACAACATTTAGAACAACATAAACATACAAGAACCAGGCGACCTCCACGATGGCTTGATGATTATATTCATTCTCTTCATTTAGCATCTTCATGTACTGCTTCCATCTTTTCTACTGTTAAACCAAATACTGCTCATCCTTTTAATCTTTCCATTTCCTTACATATCCCTCTGATTACCGTGCATCACTTGCTAATGTTTTACTGTTCCTGAGCCTTCTCATTATTTACAAGCAATTGAACATCCTGAGTGGATTAAAGCAATGCAACAAACTTAGTGCTTTAGAGCATAATCAAACTTGGGAACTTACTGAGTTACCCTATGGAAAGAAGCCTATAGGCTGTAAATGGGTCTACAAAGTGAAGTATACTCCAGATGGTAAGGTGGATCGCTACAAGGCTCGTCTTGTAGCAAAGGGATATACTCAACGTGAAGGGCAAGATTATAATGATACATTTTCTCCAGTCGCAAAGTTGGGTACTGTCCGGATTTTGTTGGCTGTAGCGAGTGCAAAATGTTGGCCTATTCACCAAATTGACATCAACAATGCCTTTCTTCATGGATTTTTGGATGAAGAATATATATGCAACCACCTGAAGGATATACTAATGCTAAGCCTGGTCAAGTTTGTAAATTGAAGAGGTCACTTTATGGCTAAAACAGGCTTCTAGGCAATGGAACTTGGAAATTACTCATTTTCTGGTTCAGCAAGGTTTTTCTCAGTCTAAGAGTGACTATTCACTCTTCACACGTGATGATTCTACTGGATTTCTTGCCATACTACTTTATGTTGATGATATGCTTCTTACCGGAACTAATGAGGCTTCTATTCATGCCTTAAAACTTTTACTTCATTCCAAGTTCACTATTAAGGATCTTGGTCATGCTAGATTCTTTCTTGGTCTTGAGCTTTGTAGAACATCCTCTGGTATTTTGTTAATCAACATAAATACATCTTGGACATTCTGTCTGATGCTGGTATGTCTGGTGCACGGTCTGTTTCGTTCCTTTACCCACTGGAGTCAAGTTGCATAAGGATTCAGGTTCTTCTATTCCTAATCCTGCTTTTTATAGACGCATATTAGGTCGTTTATTATACCTTACGTTAACACGACCCGATCTTTCTTTGCTGTTCATCGCCTAAGTCAATTTTTGTCAGATCCACGACATGATCACTTGGAAGCTTTATTTCATCTTTTACGTTACTTGAAAGGTCTGTTTCCTTAGGACTATTTTTTCCTTCGGATAATTCTCTTCTTCTTCATGGTTTTGCGGATTCTGACTGGGGGGCTTGTCTTGATGACCGGAAATCTGTGAGTTTTTGTATTTACTTGGAAATGCTCTTGTCTCTGGAAAACAAAGAAACAGACCACGGTTTCCACTTCCACAGCTGAAGCCGAATACCGATGCCTTGCTTCTGCTGTTAAAGAAATCAAATGGGTCACTTATATTTTACAGGATTTGGGTGTGAATGTTGATTTTCCTATTTCTCTTGCTTGTGACAATAAATCAGCCATTCAAATTGCAACTAATCCGTGTCATCATGGACGAACTAAACACATTGATATTGATATTCATTTCACTCGAGATCAAATTGCAGCTGGTTTTCTTCGTCTCTTTCATGTTCCTGGTAGCTTCCAATTGGCTGATATGTTCACTAAGTCAATTGCAGCTCATTCTTTAAAATTTTTTGTTCCAAGCTGGGCTTCGGCAAGACCCACCTTGAGGGGGGGATGTGAGAATAGTTTACTTAGTTATTCTTATTCTGATATAAGCATATGTATAGGAATAGTTATTTACAAAAGTTTGTTTTCTTTCCTTATATATGTGTACTCTGTATTCTGTTTCCTTAATGAAAAATACGAACCAAAGTTCATCACTGTGCAGCATCCAATTCTTCACTTTGTATTACACGTGTTTTATTGGAAAAAAGAGTTCTATTATTAAACAAACTTCTGCCATTATATCACAAAGGACTCAAAACGATCATCGCACTTGGATTGTAAGATCCCACTGATCGTCACATGAAATGGCACACGAATATTTCTTTTTCTTTTTCAATTCACGAGTTTAACGTTCGCGTACAATGCCATCAACGTTTTCTTTTACTTACACACACGGTTAAAAAAAAAAAAAAATCTCTTTTTTTTTCTTGTCAGTTTCGCCATATGTAAATCAGGTAGAGAAATTTGTATCTATTTTCAAGATTAGTTGCCAGGGATCACGATCATGGGACAGTAAACAGGACATTTTCATATGATATGCCGACCAGTGCGTGAATAATGTTTTCGTTAATTCTTAAGTGCGCTTGGTTAAGTAGAATGAGATAAGACTAGAAAAAATCTTAGAAGTGAATAGTAATTTTTTATTTTATGGTTGGGGATATTTTAAAATAAAATATATATTTTAGTTAGAAACAGTCATTCCTTAAAAAAAAATGAAAATTCTTATTATTCTGTACGTTTTATTTCATGTTAATATAAATTATTCCGTGTATTCCATTTCACGTTAATGTAGACACAGTACAGGATGTGATATTGATATTGCCGCGTGGAATTCAGTGTAGGTGTTAGGTGAGATATAAATTCCGATTAGATAATAAGACGAAAACTGAATATATTTCTTTTTTCAATGTAATCGCTAAGGAAAATTCTAATCTTATAATTAATTTTGAAGGAATTCATTTTATTATTATTCAATAGCTTATATTATATTTAATCATAATCGAATTATTAAAATTATTAATATTTTAATCATTATATTTATTTTAATGGTTAAATAATTGATTGGACGATCCCATCAATAGGATTGTAAAAGCTCCCAATCTATAATTATTTTTATCCAATTAAATCTTCATATATTAAATTTTCTATATTAAACTTAGGGGAATTTACAAATTAATCATTAAACTTTTACCAATGTGCGGATTAGCCTTCTTAACTTTTAAAATGAGTTTTTAAAACACTTAAACTTTAAAATTATTACAGTTAAGGGCAATTAATATTTTATAATGAATTTACTACGGTAAATTCATACATATATGAAAGTTTAGGAGATTAATCCATATATAGGTGAAAGTTCAAGAGCCTTTGTTTTCTTTAACGGAATACATTAAGTGTCTTAACTATGCCAGTTTAAGTGTTAAAATACTCACTTTGAAAGTTTAAGGAAGTGAATCAAAGTTTAGGAGTGTAATTGTTAGGGCACGCTTGTCTTTTTACCAAGCAAACCCTAAAATATAATTCTCTCGTTTCTTTTCTCTCTTGCCTCACTTGGTAAGAATCATGAAACCCTAACTCTCTCTTTTTCTATTTTGTTCTGATGAACTACTCCTGTTTGATTTTGCTAATGTTATTTGTATGTTAGGTTTGATCTTGTTCGAGCCAGATCAAGCTCCTGTACTTGAGGCACCAAAGTTCTGGGAAAATCTCATACCCCTCTGAGTATCTCGATCTTTATATATACTTTTTGTTTTGTACAATCTGTTTAACAGCCTGTTTTCTTTACATGCAAGAGTAACTACTTGTTTTACAGCCTGTTTCTTTACATGCAAGAGTAACTACTTGTTGTTATAGCCTATTTCTTTACATGCAAGAGAACTACTATTATGTTGTTGAGATCTAGTTCCATTCTGTTTAGATCTAACTATTCTGTTTGAGATCTATACTAACTTATAATCTATGCTATTCCAATTGTATTTGTAACTGAAAATCAGTCATGTGTAATAGTCTGTCATCCAAGTTGGCTTTGTCTTGATCCGATGGTCTGTCCGTAACAAGTTTCCCTTGTTTTGGAAACACGACCTTGTCCTCAGGGTCGAAATCTGCATAAATCTTGCGAAACTCAGTCCAATCTTCCCATGTAGAATCTTCAGTGGGCAAACCCTTCCACTGGACTAGTACTTGAGGAATAGAGGCACCATTCTGAACCACGTAGCGTGAACTTAAGATAGTTAAAGGTTGAAGTAGTGGTCCCGAGTTATAAGACTCGTGTGGTAACTCCAGAGGTTGAAGATCAGTACCATGTGCTGGTTTCAACAAAGAAACATGAAAGACCCTATGAATTTTAGAATAAGACGGTAAATCCAATTCATATGCACATTGGCCAACCACTTAAGTATAGTAAATGGGCCATAATACCGTTTAGATAATTTATGGCTCTTAAAAAAGCCAATGATAATTGTCGATATGGTTGAAGGCAAACATACACTTGATCTCCCACATGATAAACCACATCAGATCGATGCTTGTCAGCTAAACTTTTCATTTTAGCTTGAGCAGCTGCAAATTAGCATGTAAAGTCTTGAGGCTTGATCCCTAGAAGTCAATTCTTGATCCACGGCGCTACTAATGAGGATTCCCCTCCCCCAAGTAGACTGTAAAAGGGGTTCTCTTCCATACACTACTGAAATGGAGTCATGCCAGCCCCTCATGATAAGAAGTGTTATAGGCATATTCTGCCCAAGGTAAAAACATAAACTACCGCTTTGGATAATCCATAACAAAACAACTGAGATATTGTTGAATAGTTCTATTCAACCACTTCAGTCTAACCATCGAACTGTGATGATCACTGAACTCATATTGAGTTTTTTCCACTTAAATGAAATAATTCTTTCCAAAAATGACTGAGAAAAATAATCTCTGTCAGAAACAATGGTTTTTGGAAATCCATGAAGTTTGACAACCATTGTCAAAAATAATTTGCAACTTAGTAGCTGTGAAATGACTATCCATGCCCCCAAATGGCAATATGGATAATGATCCACTACTACGAATATTACTAATAGCCCTTAGAGTTTGGAAGATGCGAATAAAATCCATCGCACTACGCAATCTTCCCAAATTCTAGTAGGAATCGAAAGTGAGGCTAACAATCCAGCTGTGCAGTAGTCACATTTTTAATATGTTGACAAATGTGACAAGTACGAACACAATCTTTAATCTGTGACGTCATCTTAATCCAATAAAACTGGCTGGCTATTCGTTTGAATGTCTTAGTCACTCCAAAATGCCCTGCCATGGAGAACCATGAAATTCCTCAAAATGTTTTGAATCAACATAGATTCAAGCACCAAAAATAAATGATATCGTAAATAATAAGCCATGTCACCATTCAATCTTCTGCTTGGAGACTTGTCCTGTTTGTAACTGAGAAATCAACTGTTGAAAAGCTGGCAATGTCCGATACTCTCTTTTAAGATCCTCAACAAAAGTGAAAATGGGCATAGAAAATGCCAATAAAGAGGCATCACTATACTACTAGATAAGCCATCAGCCAACAATTCTCCACTCCATTTCTTATAGACTATTTCATAGTCATAACCCAACAATTTGGTTACATAATGTTGTTGTTCAAGAGTCTGAATCACTTGAAAAAGGAGTTCCTTCAGACTACGATGATCAGTTCAAATTTTAAAATGGTTGCCCAACAAATATTGTCTCCATTTTCTAACTGATTCAACTACTGCATACAATTCTCTGATATAAGTAGAAGCTTTCCTTAAGTGATTAGGAAGTTTCTTACTAAAATATGCAATTGGATGAGACTGTTGTAACAACACTACTCCAATACCCACCCCTGAGGCATCCGTTTCAACGACAAATGGTTGAGTGAAATCTAGCAATGCCAGAACAAGATCATTAATCAAAGCCTCTTTAAGCTGAGAAAAAGCTTGATCAGCCATGCCTAACCAATGAAACCCATCAGACTTCAACAAATCAGTTAAGGGACCAGCAATGGTAGCATAACCCTTAATGAACTTCCTATAATAACCCGAAAGACCCAAAAATGCCCTTAACTGCTTCACATTCACAGGAGTACCCCACTTGGCTACTGCCTCCACTTTAGAGGGATCTGGTTTGAGTTCATTAAAAGAAACCACATGTCCCAAATATTCAATAGTAGTTTGGGCGAAAGAACACTTACTCTCCCTCAAGTAAAAATGATTATCCAATAAAGTCTGTAAGACCAATGTCAAATGCTGCAAATGGTCTTCCATGTTGCTGCTATAAATCAGAATATCATCAAGGAAAATAATCACGAACTTCCTCAAATAAGACTGAAACATAGTATTCATGATGGATTGAAAAGTGGAAGGAGCATTGATTAAGCCGAAAGGCATTATAAGAAATTCATAATGCCCTTAGTGAGTCCTGAAAGCTGTCTTTTCCACATCCTTCCATTCGAATCTGATGATACCCTGCCCTAAGATCCAATTTGGAATATAAATAGACATCCCTAAGTTCATCAATCAATTCATCAACAGTAGGAATAGGGAAATTATCCCTAACAGTGACCTGATTTAACGCACGATAGTCCGCACAAAATCGCCAGCTCCCATCTTTCTTTTTGACCAGTAAAACTAGTGATGAAAAGGCACTAGTACTCCTTTGAATGACTCCCTGAGCTAACATATCCTCCACCTGTCTCTCTATCTCAGTTTTCTAAAAATGTGGGTAACGATAGGGTTTGACATTGACTAGAGAAGTGTTGGGAAATAGATGAATCTGATGTTGAATAGTGCAATGGGGTGGCAATGATGATGGTGCCTCAAATACAGAAGAAAATCTGTCCAACAATGCTTTAATAGCAGAGTTGTTGGTGGTATTCGTTGATGTTTCCTTATCCACTTTCTAAGCTACCAAATGATAACAAGTAGCAATGGCATCTGTATAAACCAATCGGCGCAATTGATGATGTGATATTTCTTCCGTCAAGTCAAACTTATCACCCACTAACATAACGGTTTTCCCCTTCGAGAAAAATTCCATGGTAAGCCTAGAATAATCCATAGTCACTGGACCCAACTTATTTAACCATTGAATACCTAAAACCACTTCAGTACCCTGGATGGGAAGAACATAAAAAGAATCTTGGAAATTCCAAGATTGAATAGAAACATTGACATCAAAACATAGCCCTTCACAATGCATTGTGGAACCATTACCAATCATTACTGAAAATTGGGATACTGGTTGTACAATCAATCCCAAATGATGAACCAATCTTGCTTGCACAAAATTGTGCGTGCTGCCTGTGTCAACCAAAATCAACACCTCATGGCTATAGATATATCCCTTGAACTTCAAGGTACATGGTTTAGAAGTGCCTGATAAGGCATGATAACTGATAGAACCTGTCTCTAAATCGTCATGGTTCATATTAGATTCATGTGCGATACCCTCAAAATCGTCATCAATATCATGCAACAATAAAAGAAATTTAGATTTGCATTTATGATTGCGATGATATTTTTCATCGCAATTATAACAAAGGCCTTGTTCACGTCTAGCTAACATTTCTGCAGGTGTTAGTCGTTTAATTGGAATGGTCGGTTTCTGTGTATGCAGGTTATGATTAGGATTAGCAGAAGTGTTTGGGGTACTAGAAACATTGGTAGAAGGAGAAGTGTATGGTTTAGAAAATTGTAAAGGAGATAAGTGTTTAGAAAGAGGAGGTGATGTGTATGGTTTGTGAAAATGAAATTGGTCATTATGTTTACTTTCATGCATTTTGGCAAGCCAAATAGCATGCATCAAAGTAAGGGTTCGGGCAATCTGAACTTCTCGTTTTATATAGGGTTTAAGACCTGATACAAAACAACTGAGAAGAAAGGATTCAGGTAAACCAACAACTCGATTAGATAAAGATTCAAATTAGGTTTGATATTCATCAACAGATCGAACTTGAATAAGTTTGGAAAAGGTACCTTGAATATCTTCATATTCCAATGAGCCAAAACGAACTTCAATGAACTTCTTGAAATTAGTCCATGAACTGAGTTGTTTATTGTTGTACATCCATTTGTACCAATCGAGTGCACGTTCTTCCATTGCAAAAGAAGCAATGGTGATCCTCTGTTCATCCGGAATGGCATAAAATTCAAAGAATTGATTGGCTTTGAAAATCCACCCTAAAGCATCAACCCCAATAAATTTAGGAATTTCCAATTTTATTCCATTCAGCAAGTTTTCGGCCATACTACCCCCACGAGAAAATGATGAACTCGAATGTTGATCTATAGAATGATTTGATGCGGGGTTCTGATTCTAACTTAAATTCTTGGAAAGTTCCTCGAATTTCTTGTCCATTTCAATTCGTAAAGCTTGTAACAAAGAAGTTTGCAAATTATTGGCCAATTCAGCAAAGTTATCTTCCATCGTTCCTGCTCTAGTAGAAGGAGCCATGGAACGAGAGCACCAATTTGTTAGGGGCACGCTTGTCTTTTTACCTCAAGCAAACCTAAAATATAAATTCTCTCGTTTCTTTTCTCTCTTGCCTCACTCTGGTAAGAATCACGAAACCCTAACTCTCTCTCTGTTTTCTTATTTTGTTCTGATGAACTATGAGTTCCTCTGTTTGTTTCGCTAATGGTTTATTTGTATGTTAGGTTTTGATCTTATTCGAGCCAGATCAAGCTCCTGTACCTAAGGCGCCAAAGTTCTGGGGAAAATCTCATACCCCTCTGAGTATCTCGATCTTTTATTTATACTTTTTGTTTTGTACAATTTGTTTACAGCCTGTTTTCTTTGCATGCAAGAGTAACTACTTGTTGTTACAACCTATTTTCTTTACATGCAAGAGTAACTACTTATTATGTTGTTGAGATCTAGTTCCATTCTGTTTAGATCTAAACTATTCTGTTTGAGATCTATACTAGACTTAGTAAGATCTATGCTATTCCAATTGTATTTGTAACTGAAAATCAGTCATGTGTAATAGTCTGTCATCTAAGTTGGCTTTGTCTTGATCCGATGTGGCCTGTCTGTAACAGTAATTTACAATTTTCTCTTAAATTTATGTATTTCAAATATGTTATATTCACTTGACAAATTTATTACCTTTATCATTTTTAAATAAAAGAGTTAATGTCACCAATGTTACTTAAACTTCTACAAAATATTTAATTACATACCTAAATTTTGAAATTGATCAATTTAGTAATTCAAAAACTTTGAAATTAATCAATTTAGTATCTTAAAAAAAATTCGTGTTTACTAATAGTACCTTTACCAAATTTTTTTAAGTACTAAATTGACCAATTTCAAAAGTTTAGGTACTTACTTGTATATTTTGCCAAAACTCAAGTACCATTTGTGAAGAACTAAAAAAAGTACCATTTGTGACATTATTCGTAAATAAAAGGGAAATTTTCAAATTTGGTAACTCATCTTTACACAAAAATTTAATTTGATAGTTGAATTCTGAGATAGTCAATTTAATACATAATTAAAATTTTCATGGCTATTTTTAATATCTTACTGACAACGTATAATCTATTTCTTAACGTAGAAAAAGTAGCCAATCAATACAAAACATTATTAGAAAAAGTAGTAAAAATTCAATGATGTGTTGCATCTTGTAAGTTGGTAAGCAAAGCAAATGTGTTAAAAAGGTAGTAAAAATAATTACAAAAAAGTCTTATTGAGTATTAAATTGATTACTTCAAAGTTTAGATATCCATTGAATTATTTTTTTGTTTTTAAGTTTTAGTAGATAGTTACCCTTAAGAAAATAAATTAACAAAACTTCATCGATTAAAAAAAAAAAAAAAAGTTTAGCATATCATTTATTGTAGAACTCCCTTGATTGAGTATTTATAAAGGTTTCCTTGATGATGGATTTGGAATTCAACTTCAAGATTCTATTGATTTGAATCATTAAGCATTATGATATGTAATAAATTTAATTTATTGAGTAAAATAAGCTTGTTCACCAATATGTGATTTACTGTTTCAGAAACACAGCAAATTTTACCCTACATAGATAGTTAAAATAATATTAGTTAATTAGTGTAGAAAAATGAGTAAATTTAAATTTTGTTTGGATTAGCATAAAATTTGGCTGTAAATAGTTCATGTCATACTCGTGATCACCAATCACAGCCTATATCAGACCCATTATACATTGCCTTGTTTCATCATCACAGATATCATGTATGTGACCTACACTTACACTCCAAGACCTTGTAACCTATAAAAACCCCTTGAATAAAGGAAAGATAATTACAATAGAAGATTAAAATTTTTGGATTCAACTTGTTATAATTCAAGTGTTTGTTAGATATAATTTAGAATTGGGTGACTAAGCTTAAGAGATATATACATAAATTGAAACATGAATTCTAGTCTTCCTAAGATAGTAAGGATATCAAATATAAGATATATATATATATATATATATAAACATGTTTTTTCCAAAAATTACCCCTATTTATAAAAATATTATAAGTGTTTTTATTTCTTTTATCAACTTTTATAAATTTGTATATTTAGGATTTCTGTGGTTGTTAGAATTCCATAACTATCACGACATAGGGATCTTTAGCGATGATTCTACTAGACTGAACATTATTAGAGAGTAAATATATAATTTTAAAGATCATATGAAAAAAAAACATTTAAAATTAACGTTAGATGGCCGTAAAATAAAAGCGTCACTTCATCGTCTAAGGGGCTCATGTTGAATCACTTGTAATCAAAACGTTTTATAGCAAGTGCTTCATCCACTTCCCCTCTGTGCTTTGATTTATGTCGGGCAAATAAAGCTTAAGAGGTTGTATTTTATTTAAACTGTTTTTATATATATTTGTTCCATGGTACCGCAAGAGAATGATTCGTATTAGGGTTAATGTTATAAATAGTAATTGAATTTTGACAAATTTGTAATTAGATACTTAAACTTTAAAATTGATCAATTTAGTATCTAAAAGAATTTTTATGAGCACATCAATGGTATCTTCGCTAAATAAAATTTTTTAGATACTAAATTGATCAATTTTAAAGTTTAGGTATTAAATTTTTTAATTTTAAAATTCAGACATATAATTATATATTTTACCAAATTTATGTATTAAATATTAAGCCTTTGTATTACACTTGTTTTATTGAGAAAAAAGAGCTATATTATTAAACAAACTTCTGCCATTATATCACAAAGGGCTCAAAACGATCATAGTACTTGGACTGTAACATCCCACTGATCGTCCCATAAAATTGCATACGAATATATATATATATATATATATATCTTTTTTTCAATTCACGAGTTTAACCTTCGCGTAAAATGCCATCAACGTTTTCTTTCAATAACAACGAAAAAAAAAAAAAAAACGTTTCCACTTTTTCGCCATATGTAAATCAGATAGAGATATTTGTATCTATTTTCAAGATTGGTTGCCCAGGTATCACGATCATGGGACAGTAAACAAGACATTTTCATATGATATGCCAATCACTGCGTGAATAACGTTTCCGTTAATCCTTAAGGTATATTTGGTTAAGTAGAATAGAATAAGCTGAAAAGAAATAATAATTTTTTATTTTAAAATTAAAGATATTTTTAAAATAAATTATATTTTTCAGTCAAGAATAATTATTCTTTTAATAAAAAAATAAAAATTTTTATTTACTCTGTATTATAGAAAATATATAAATTAAGGAATAAATATTCTATAATAATACAGCAGGTATAGTAAAAACGTCCAATTATATGAAAACACTTAGATTGGTCCCAAATAAATGTCGTGTTCTCATTGGCTGAAGGAAATATATAGACATTGTCAATTTTTTTGTTTTGTCCATTCCATTTGACGTTACTGTAGATCCAGTACAAAATGTGAGATTATTATTGCCGGGTGGAGTTCAGTTGTACGTGTTAACTGAGATGTAAATTCCGAATAAATATTAAGACCAAAACTTAACATTTTCCTTTTTGTTGAAAAAATTCTACGATATTATTATTAATTTTAATGTAACCATCTTATCACTATTCAATAGTTAACATCATATGTAATCGTAATCGAATCACTAAAATAGTTAATATTTTAATTATTATATATATTTATTTTAATGTTTAGATAATTGATTGAACGGTGTAAAAGCTCCAATCTAAAATTATCAAATGTTTTATATCCAATTAAATCTTCATATATTAAATTTCTATATTAAACTTAGGAGATTTACAAATTAATCATTAAACTTTTACCAATATGCGGATTCACTTCCTTAACTTTAAAAATGAGTTTTTTAACCCGTTAAACTTTCAAAATTAGTATAGTTAAAGACAATTAACATTTTATAATGAATTTATGAGGATAAATTCATACATATATGAATGTTTAGGGGGTCAATTTACATATAAGTGAAAGTTCGAGAGTCCCTTTGTTTTTTCTAATGGAATATATAAGTGTCCTTAACTATGCTAATTTTTAAAAGTTTAAGAGGTTAAAACACTCACTTAAAAGTTCAAGAGGATAAATCCGTACCTAGGTAAAAGTTTAAGGGGTAATTTACAATTTTCTCTTAAATTTTTGTATTTCAAATATGTTGTATTCACTTGACAAATTTACTACTTTTATCTTCCTTAAATAAATGAGTTAATGTCACCACCGGTACTTGAACTTTAACAAAATATTCAATTAGATACTTAAATTTTGAAATTGATCAATTTGGTAACTCAAAAACTTTGATAACTTAAAAACTTTATATTTGTCAATTTATACCTGAAAAGACTTTTGTGTATGCCAATAATACTTTGTCAAGTTCTTTCAAGTACTAAATATCAATTTCAAAGCTTAGATACTTACTTACATATTTTGGTAAAGTTCAAGTATCATTTGTGAAGGATTGAAAAAAAGTATCATTTGTGATATTATTCCTAAATAAAAGGGAAATTTTCAAATTTTGTAGCTCAACTTTACACAAATATTCAATTTGGTGCCTGAATTCTGATGTAGTTAATTTAATACATAATTAAAATTTTCATGGCCATTTTTAATATCTTAGTGACAATGTATAATCTACTTCTTGTGGAAAAAGTAGCCAATCAATACAAAACATTGTCAAGAAAAGTAGTGAAAATTCAATGATGTGTTACCTCTTGTAAGTTGGTAAACAAAGTAAATATGTTAAAAACATAGTAAAAATAGTCACAAAAAATGTTATTGAATATTAAATTAATCACTTCAAAATTTAGTACCTAATTGATATTTTTTTCCTTTAAAGTTTAAGTAGACAATTACCATTAAGAAAATAAATTGACAAAATTCATCAATTAAAAAAAAAGGTTAACATATCATTTGTTGTAGGACTTCCTTGATTGAGTATTTATTGGGGTTTTTCTAGATAATGGATTTGGAATTCAACTTCAACATTATATTGATTTGAATCATTAAACATTATGATATGTGATAAATTTAATTTGTCGAGTAAAATAAGCTTGTTCACTTAGATGTGATTTATTGTTTCTGAAACACACAAAATTTTACCCTATGTAGTTAGTTAAGATACTATTAGTTAATTAGTGTAGAAAAATGAGTAAATTTGAATTTGTTTGGATTACAATAGAATTTGGTTGTAAATAATAGTTTATGTCATGCCCGTAATCATCAATCGCGGCCTACATCACGCCTATGATACGTTTCCCTATTTCATCACCACACATATCACGCCCATGACCTCCACTTACACTCCAAGACCTTTTAACCTATAAGAACCCCTTGACTAAAGGAAAGATAATTACAATAGAAGATTAAAGTTTTTGGATTCAACTTGTTATAGTTCAAGTGTTTGTAAGATATAATTTAGAATTGAGTGACTAAACTTAAGAGATACATACATAAATTGGAACACAAATTTTGGTCTTTCGAAAATAGTAAGGATATCAAATATAAGATATATATATATATATATATATATATTAGTTGACATAATTGCATTTACTAAAGATACATATCTATAATAAGATTAAGAGAAAGACAATGAAAATAAATAATGATAAATGATCTAACCAAAGGAGAAGTAATGAACTTAAATTGAGTTAATTTAAGACTTAATGAGACATAGCACAAAACAATTAATTGAACTTGGAATAAGAAAAAAAAATAAAAAACAAACAACAAACATCATAGTATACTTTCTGGATCCTTGGGAAAACATGGAAATGAAATGCAAAATGATTAGTTTACTTTGATAAATGAATAATATTAGAAATATGAACTTAAATTGAGTTAATTTAAAACTTAATGAAACATAGCATAAAACAAGTAATTGAACTTGGAATTAGAATAAAAAATACAAGACAAACATAAACATCTAGTATACTTTCTAAATCCTTGGGAAAACATGGAAATGAAATGCAAAATGATGAGTTTACTTTGATAAATGAACCATATTAGAAAATAATGCTAGAAATAATAAAACCTAAGCTTAGGACACTTTAACACCAATAAGGCATATTACATAACAACATGTATTGCGATAAGTATCTTTTATCCCATTTCATAGGAGAAATAGATCGGTTCTTGGACCATTTAGTAGATTATTGTAAAGACCCGAAATTTCTACCCCTATATATATTTGATATAGGAGATAACGGATCCCCAACCACATATAACCCCTACGATTATATGTAAGGTTGCCTAAAGAGATAGTTTGAGTAATTGTTTATTTAATTCTATAAGATAATATTCAACAAGCAATATAGATATTAGCAGCGGAAACAATTCTACTTCTAAATAGCTACATACATACATATATACATATTACATCCAAGGGCTTTTTATAAGCCTTAAACAAAACTCCCAAAAGACAACTCTACTAACACAACATTTACATTCATCAACCAAAAATGAATCTCATCTAATCTATTACAATTATAGGGTCCATAGAGTCCATGGTCATCTCTAATCCTCCAACCCATCAAGAAAATCCTCGAAGTCAGTTCCGTACCCCATACTCGTATAGAACTCATCGGGATCATCACCTGAAATAGATAAAATATGAGCCAAAGGCCCAGTACACAAGTAACGAATACAAATGCGAAGTGAATCACACATTCTTAGGCTAGATGCATTATGCAACAATCGCTTATTCATTAATAAGTCTTTAATTAATAAGACAACACGGGAGTATTCAAACTCCGGACAACAAGGTTCTAGTATTACGTCCGCCTCCCTGAGTGGTCCCTACTGTTCATACAGACTAGGCAGCCCACCTTCCGGCAGCCCGTAACACTAGGGTTCCTGAGTAACGCATCACGACGCTCAGGGGGTTGATATGAGCAGCTCGGATACTCATATCTCCTAAACCATTCTAACCGTTAACGAGAAAGAACCCTGCCCCCAATCTGAGCAGGGTGCCGCTCTCCGAACCAGATTCAACGGCAACAACGACAATCAACACTTAAATAACAATAGTATTCTCTTATTTTTAGGTAGTTTAATCTTGATGCCTACCCTAGCAAAGAGTCAAGCAAGTCACTGTGTACCTGATATAGCTCGGGAATTAACGGAGTCGACTGGGCGAGGATCTAACACTGTTTAAATCAATAATAAATTCACACTTAGCTTAAACTCTAATTGATTAGTTCAAAACATGAATTCATCCAAGAAATCCAAATAAATTTATTCAAAAACAAAATAAAGCATTTAAGCACCCTATTATACCCTAGATCACTTAATAAATACATAATTACTCAAATAACAAACTTTGGAAAATTTTAGAAAAAGTTCCTAAAATTCAAAAGCTCAGGGGATACGCCGGCACTCAACGCCGGCGGCGTTGAGCCAGCGTTCAATGTCCTGAAAATTCACACTGCCAACGCTGGCAGTGTTCAAGGGTACGCCGTCAGCCTTTGGTTCCTACGCCGGCGGCCTTTAGCCGGCGTTGAATCAAAAACCCAAAGTTTCAAAAACATCCAGAGAAGTCTAAGCCGTCCGCTTACTTATGTACGCGGGCAGCTTTGAAACATACGCCGGCGGCGTTGATTTCAAATAGCCAGCGTACAATAGGGATGAAAGAACGCCGGCTCACTAGCCAAGAAAGCCGGCGGCGTTCAGTCGGCCTTAAGAAATTTGGTTCTGTGGCCTTTCAACACCGCCTCTACGCCGGCGGCGTAGAAGCTTAAATTGCCAGCGTACGTTCTGTAGAACAGACGCTGGCAAAATCTTAGCATAAAAGCCGGCGGCGTAACAGACGGCGTTAGGAAAATGGTTCTGTGGGCTTTCTACACCGCCTCTACGCCGGCGGCGTAGAATCCCCAGATGCCGGCGTACGTTCAAAATCTAGCCTATACGAAAATGGTTTTTGAAATCCCCTGTTTTTATACAATTTGATCAAGTCCCAAAACTTTTCCAAACTTAGTCTAAACTTTCTAAAGCTTGTTATATGATTCAAATACTATCCTAACAACATGAATTCCACCTCTAATCATTAAATCACCAATCATACTTCAAATTCACATATCAACTACTCATTCTTCAATTTTTCTATAAAACTCATTCCCACACTTCCACATTCCTATGAGATGCAAACTACCACTTCATTAATCACATAATCCCATTCACACTATCATTCATGCACTAACTCAATCTCATACCAAACATCATCTAAAAATCCTATCTACCCTAACATTTATAAGCAACACATTATAGGACATAAATTAAAAGATAAAGATTGCATCAACTCACATGAGTGAATCTTGACTTGGAATGCTAATTCAAATCCTTAAGCATATAGTAAGCCTTGGCTTAGGGTTTAAAATTTTGGATTGAGAAAAGAAAGAAAGAAAGAAAGAAAGATAGAAAGAAAGAAGATGAAATTCGTATGGAAATTTGGGGCTGCCAAAAGGAAGGGTTAATTTGTCCAAATTGAAGTCAAATGTCATCCAAATCTCACCATTAGGGGTATATTTGTCCTAGGTTTAATTTGGAGAAATTTCAAATGCATTTGAGTCAAATTTGAGCTCAAAAAGTGGGTCTACTTTAGCCAAAAATTCTGTCATGTTTTAAACAAATTCAAAAGCAATATAATTAAATTCTAAACATAACTCATGTACATTAACTTGCCAAAAAGACTTACACATTTATTATACTATGCAAACATTTATAAGCATCTAACAATAATATTAATTACATAATACTAAACACTCATCAATCAACACATTCACTAATTACACTAGCTAATCACACACACATCTATATATATCATCCCAATATCTTATTAGCATGCAATATGAGGAAGTCATGGCTATTTCATTCTCTCCTCCTTCAAAAAGTTTCGTCCTCGAAACTTAGCTTACCTTAACGCTATTCAAATAACTCGGGGTATTTCTGTTTCATTTCGTTCTCGGGCTCCCATGTCGCTTCCCTCTCGGTTTGTCCCGTCCACAAAACCTTCACATAAGGGATTACTTTTCTCCTCAACACTTTATCAATCCTATCCAAGACTTTGATCGGTTTCTCCACCGTGTTCAAATTTGGTTGAATCTCCGGTTGATGTGTAGAAAGAATAGCTTCGGGATCTGATATACACTTTCGAAGTTGTGACACATGGAATACATCATGCACTTCCGACAAATTTGGTGGTAGAGCTAATCGATAAGCCAATGGTCCAATTCTTTCTAGAATCTCACGGACCAATGTACCTTGGGTTCAATTTACCTCTAGCTCCAAATCTAATAATCCCTTTTGTTGGTGAAATTCTAAGAAACACATGATCACCCACTTCAAACTCCAATGGTCTTCTCCTCATGTCGGCATAGCTTTTATACCGATCTTGAGCCGTTTTCATCCTTTGCTTAACCACTTGAATTTTATCCAATGCTTGTTGCACTAATTCTGGGCCCAAAATAACTTTTTCCCCAACTTCATCCCAATGTATTGGAGATCTGCATTTTCTACCATAGAGCGCTTCATAGGGTGCCATTTGAATTGTTACTTGAAAACTGTTGTTGTAAGCAAATTCAACAAGTGGCAAGTAAGTATCCCACTTATTGCCAAAATCTAGTGTACATGCTCTAAGCATATCTTCTAGGATTTGAATCGTTCTTTCCGATTGCCCGTCTGTCTGCGGATGAAATGCAGTACTAAACTGAGTTGAGTACCTAAAGCGGCATGTAGACTTTTCCAAAATCGGCTAACAAAGCGGAATCTCGATCAGAAGTAATTGTCTTCGGAATCCCATGTAATCTCACTATTTCTTTGATATAGGTATGTGCCATCCTTTCCAAAGAATCTCCAACCCTCAAAGGTATGAAATGAGCCGATTTTGTTAATCTATCCACGATTACCCAAATAACTTCATGCCTCGCAATAGTCTTGGGTAAAGCTGATATGAAATCCATGGTAATATCATCCCATTTCCATTCAGGTATGGATAAAGGTCGAAGCTCTCCTCCGGGTCGTTGATGCTCGATTTTTATTTGTTGACAAGTCAAACACTTGGATACATAATGAGCAATATCCTCTTTAAACCTTCCCACCATAAATTTTTCTTCAAGTCTATACATTTTGGTGGTTCCCGGGTGGATCGAATATGAAGACGAATGAGCTTCCTTCAAGATTTCTTCTCTCAACTCATATGGCACAAAAAGTCGATTCCCATATCTAATAACTTCATCTTTACCAATTCTCAACTCTTTTCTCTTCCCTTCTCCAATGGCTAACTTTATTCTTTTAACCATCATCTTGCTTTTGGACTTGTTTAATCCTTTCCAAAATTGTCGGTTGCAAGGATAATTGAGCCAATATCACATCAACTTGCTCTAAAGTAACCTCAAGCTCTAATTTCATGAAATCCATCTGAATTCCTCTTTGGCTAGAATCATAATCACATCATCCATTTGCTTCTTCCTACTGAGTGCATCTGCTACTACGTTAGCTTTCCCGGGGTGATAAAGTATTTCCACCTCATAATCTTTAATCAACTCAAGCCATCTTCTTTGCCTCATATTAAGTTCTTTTGGGTGAATATGTATTTCAACTCTTGTGATCCGTATAGATCTTACATTTCTCTCCAAACAAATAATGTCTCCAAAGCTTCAATGCGAGAACCACTGCTGCCAATTCAAGATCATGCACCGGATAATTCTTCTCATGGGGTTTTAGCTGCCTTGATGCATAAGCTATAACTTTTCCATCTTGCATGAGAACACAACCAGTCCTTGGATAGATGCATCACTGAAGACTTCAAATTCCTTTCCACTCACAGGCAATGCTAAAATAGGAGCCGATACCAATCTTTCTTTCAACTCTTTAAAACTCCTCTCGCAATTGTCATCCCACACATACTTGGTATTCTTCCGTGTTAACTTGGTTATTGGAGACGCCAATTTAGAAAACCTTCAACAAATCTTCGGTAGTATCCAGCTAATCCAAGGAAACTTCTAATCTCACTCACATTAGTAGGCCTTGCCCATTTCAAAATAGCTTCAATCTTCATTGGATCAACCGAAATACCTGCCTTTGAGATATATGCCCAAGAAAAGATATTTCTTCCAACCAAAACTGACACTTGGTAAATTTCGCATAAAGTTTCTTCTCTCGGAGTTTTCGTAACACAAGTCTCAAATGCTCTCGATGCTCCTCCTTGTTCCGAGAATATATCAAAATATCATCAATGAATACTATGACAAATGAATCCAAATAATCTTTGAAAACTCTATTCATCAAATCCATGAATGCGGCTGGAGCATTGGTTAACCCAAAAGGCATTACCAAAAACTCGAAGTGTCCATACCGAGTCCGGAAAGCTCTTCTGAATATCTTGCGATTTGATCTTGAGTTGATAATATCCTGATCTCAGGTCGATCTTAGAGAACACTGTAGCTCCCTTTAACTGATCAAACAAATCATCGATCCTTGGTAAAGGGTATTTGTTCTTGATAGTAACTCGGTTCAATTCTCGGTAATCAATACACATGCGTAAACTTTCATCTTCTTCTTGACAAACAGCACAGGAGCACCCCAAGGCGATATACTCGGTCTGACAAAGCCCAAGTCTTGTAACTCTTGTAATTGTAACTTCAATTCCTTCAATTCAGCTGGAGCCATCCTATATGGAGCTTTAGAGATAGGTACCGTTCCAGGCAAAACCTCAATCCCAAACTCTATCTCCCGATCCGGTGGTAATCCAGGTAACTTCTCAGGAAATACATCCATAAACTCATTCACAATGGGTGTCATTTTGATATCCACTTCTTCAATATTCATTGCTGCTACAACTGGTTTTTCCCACAGTTCCATAAACTTCATACTCCTAGGTCTCAACCTTTCCAATTTATGTGTGAAACTCCCATCAATCAAGCCAAAACTTAACTCCGCCTTACTACAATCTATAGTGACCTTATATTGATTTAGCCAATTCATTCCCAAAATCACATCAAATCAGATAAAGGCAACACTATCATATCAATAGGCATGCTCACATTTGAAATCACACATTTACTTTTACACACACAAGGATGTCTATTTTCAATCACCAACGGAGTAGTCACACACATAACACGATCAATCAACAATTCAGAGGCAAGCTCACAATCATTCATAAAATTTTCAGAAATACAAGCATGAGTCGCTCCAGTATCAATTAACATATGCATCCCTATTAGCAACACTCAGTATACCTGCCAAAGTGTCTACTGAGGGTGTGTCCTCAATCTGTTGTAAGGCAAAAACCCTCGGATTTGTCTTTCCCTTCTCTCCATCAACCCACTCTTCACATTAGGTCGGTCCTTGCAATTAGAAACGTGATGCCCTCTTTGCTTGCAATATACACAAAAGACCGGTGGTAGTTTCGGATTCTTGCACTCTCTAGACTTATGCCCAACTTGACCACATGAGAAACATGCATTGGGAATCCACTTGCAATCGGACAACTCATGAGGACCATAGCATCTAAAACATTTCTTTTCAAATGCAAGTGTAGGAGCTTTATATATCAACTTTTGGTCTCCTTGTCGTCCCATAAATGGCTTCTTTCCTTTACCCACACCTCGATAATTATCATAAGATGAAGTAGGAGCGGGCCTCTTCCCTAGAAATGCAGCTCTCTTTGCTCTCCTAACTCTACTATCGTTCTGATTTGCTCCATTAGCAAAGCTTTGGCCACCATATCCGATAAGGTATGCAACTCAAATTTCTTCACTTCACTTTGGATTTCTTCATTCAGTCCATTCTGAAATTTCTGAACTTTCATCCTCTCATCTCGGTAATCACCTCCCGCAAAAACGCAACAGTCTACAAAATTCTCCATGATATTCATCTACAGTCTTACTCCCTTGTCTCAAGTTTAACCAATCGTTATCATCCTCTCTCTCACTGAATTCGGAAAGTACTTGATGAAAAATATATCCTTGAATGCATTCCATGATATGGGTAATTGTAAATTTCCACTTGTTAATCTCCACCAATTATAAGCTTCTTTCTTCATCATGTAAACCGCTAAATCCACTTTATTATCTTCCGGGGTTCTACTGGCTGCAAATGTTTTCTCAAGTTCTCTATCCACCCTTCAGCTACTGTAGGGTCGGTACTAGTGCCATCAAACTCTGGAACCATCTTACTAAAATCATGTAACTTGATTTGATTGGATTGATCATTCACAAGTAGCCTCATTTGATCTCATCCCTTGCTGATTACCTTGCTGCATGAGATGTTGAGTTTGTTGATACATCATCATCTGATACTGCTGCATCATGGCCATCATATCCCTCATCATACCATACATCGAGTTCGGGTCACTAGTTGGTATTTGTGACATAGGAGGAATGGGTGGTATAGGTGGAGGTGGAGGAATTGGAATCTGTGGAGGAACTTGTGAAGCTGAAGCCGATGCAGGATGGAGTAGTCTCACTGCTCGGTGTAGAAGATGATGTGGGAGCAAATGTAGACGATGACGGCGGTGGTGGCATACTTTCTCTATCAGAATGTTGCCTAGTAGACCCCTTAACCTGTCCATCTTTACAATTGCATAGATATATTCAACACACATTCATGCATGCATGCATCTAAATTCCTAATCACATACAAAACTTATCAAGAACATTTACATTCAGGCATAGATAAGCAAAATTCAAGACATCAACAAACAATAAGCAATTGGTAGACAAGAAATCAAATAACAATTATGTAAAACAAACAAAAGAAGATTACACACAACTATTTGGATAGCTTAATTCTTTTCTATACTACTTAGTTGTGCTAGGTCAAGTCTTAAATAATCATGACAATTAAATAAGCAATTAATCAAACTCCGCTCTGATACCAACTGTAAGACCCGAATTTTACCCCTATATTTGATATAGGAGATAACGGATCCCCAACCACATATAACCCCTAAGATTATATGTAAGGTTGCCTAAAGAGATAGTTTGAGTAATTGTTTATTTAATTCTATAAGATAATATTCAACAAACAATATAGATATTAGCAGCGGAAAACTCTACTTCTAAATAGCTACATACATACATATATACATATTACATCCAAGGGCTTTTTATAAGCCTTAACAAAACTCAAAAACAACTCTACTAACACAACATTTACACCATCAACCAAAAATGAATCTCATCTAATCTATTACATTTATAGGGTCCATAGAGTCCATGGTCATCTCTAATCCTCCAACCCATCAAGAAAATCCTCGAAGTCAGTTCCGTACCCCATACTCGTATAGAACTCATCGGGATCATCACCTGAAATAGATAAAATATGAGCCAAAGGCCCAGTACACAAGTAACGAATACAAATGCGAAGTGAATCACACATTCTTAGGCTAGATGCATTATGCAACAATCGCTTATTCATTAATAAGTCTTTAATTAATAAGACAACACGGGAGTATTCAAACTCCGGACAACAAGGTTCTAGTATTACGTCCGCCTCCCTGAGTGGTCCCTACTGTTCATACAGACTAGGCAGCCCCACCTTCCGGCGTAGCCCGTAATACTAGGGGTTCCTGAGTAACGCATCACGACGCTCAGGGGGTTGATATGAGCAGCTCGGATACTCATATCTCCTAAACCATTCTAACCGTTAACGAGAAAGAACCCTGCCCCCAATCTGAGCAGGGTGCCGCTCTCCGAACCAGATTCAACGGCAACAACAACAACAACATTAAATAACAATAGTATTCTCTTATTTTTAGGTAGTTTAATCTTGATGCCTACCCTAGCAAAGAGTCAAGCAAGTCACTGTGTACCTGATATAGCTCGGGAATTAACGGAGTCGACTGGGCGAGGATCTAACACTGTTTAAATCAATAATAAATTCACACTTAGCTTAAACTCTAATTGATTAGTTCAAAATGAATTCATCCAAGAAATCCAAATAAATTTATTCAAAATCAAAATAAAGCATTTAAGCACCCTATTATACCCTAGATCACTTAATAAATACATAATTACTCAAATAACAAACTTTGGAAAATTTTAGAAAAAGTTCTAAAATTCAAAAGCTCAGGGGATACGCCGGCACTCAACGCCGGCGGCGTTGAGCCAGCGTTCAATGTCCTGAAAATTCACACTGCCAACGCTGGCAGTGTTCAAGGGTACGCCGTCAGCCTTTGTTCCTACGCCGGCCTTTAGCCGGCGTTGAATCAAAACCCAAAGTTTCAAAAACATCCAGAGAAGTCTAAGCCGTCCGCTTACTTATGTACGCGGGCAGCTTTGAAACATACGCCGGCGGCGTTGATTTCAAATAGCCAGCGTACAATAGGGATGAAAGAACGCGCTCACTAGCCAAGCAAAAGCCGGCGGCGTTCAGTCGGCCTTAAGAAATTTGGTTCTGTGGCCTTTCAAACACCGCCTCTACGCCGGCGGCGTAGAAGCTTAAATTGCCAGCGTACGTTCTGTAGAACAGACGCTGGCAAAATCTTAGCATAAAAGCCGGCGGCGTAACAGACGGCGTTAGGAAAAATGGTTCTTTGGGCTTTCTACACCGCCTCTACGCCGGCGGCGTAGAATCCCCAGATGCCGGCGTACGTTCAAAATCTAGCCTATACGAAAATGGTTTTTGAAATCCCCTGTTTTTATACAATTTGATCAAGTCCCAAAACTTTTCCAAACTTAGTCTAAACTTTCTAAAGCTTGTTATATGATTCAAATACTATCCTAACAACATGAATTCCACCTCTAATCATTAAATCACCAATCATACTTCAAATTCACATATCAACTACTCATTCTTCAATTTTTCTATAAAACTCATTCCCACACTTCCACATTCCGATGAGATGCAAACTACCACTTCATTAATCACATAATCCCATTCACACTATCATTCATGCACTAACTCAATCTCATACCAAACATCATCTAAAAATCCTATCTACCCTAACATTTATAAGCAACACATTATAGGACATAAATTAAAAGATAAAGATTGCATCAACTCACATGAGTGAATCTTGACTTGGAATGCTAAATCAAATCCTTAAGCATATAGTAAGCCTTGGCTTAGGGTTTAAAATTTTGGATTGAGAAAAGAAAGAAAGAAAGAAAGAAAGATAGAAAGAAAGAAGATGAAATTCGTATGGAAATTTGGGGCTGCCAAAAGGAAGGGTTAATTTGTCCAAATTGAAGTCAAATGTCATCCAAATCTCACCATTAGGGGTATATTTGTCCTAGGTTTA
Organism: Combretum micranthum; assembly: GCA_024138025.1. Lineage (NCBI taxonomy): Eukaryota > Viridiplantae > Streptophyta > Magnoliopsida > Myrtales > Combretaceae > Combretum > Combretum micranthum. The sequence continues at coordinate 945,869 of JAMXBD010000333.1, read as the reverse complement.
ATTTGGAGAAATTTCAAATGCATTTGAGTCAAATTTGAGCTCAAAAAGTGGGTCTACTTTAGCCAAAAATTCTGTCATGTTTTAAACAAATTCAAAAGCAATATAATTAAATTCTAAACATAACTCATGTACATTAACTTGCCAAAAAGACTTACACATTTATTATACTATGCAAACATTTATAAGCATCTAACAATAATATTAATTACATAATACTAAACACTCATCAATCAACACATTCACTAATTACACTAGCTAATCACACACACATCTATATATATCATCCCAATATCTTATTAGCATGCAATATGAGGAAGTCATGGCTATTTCATTATTACAACAAGCTAGGATCAATAGGTGAGTAACTTTGACCTTAATATATTGTTTGTGCTTGTAATTTAGTTACATATGTAAAAATATATTAAAATTTCTATATATGTGAGCTTGGGAATATTATATGTTGCTTGGTGTTTGTTTGGTTGCCAAATTGAAATGATAATAATGAAAATCATTATGTGTGTTATATACATGTTATATGAAAATTGTTAAAGCTTGTTTATAAGTTATATGATCGCCTATAAATATAACTTAATGTGAATTGACCCCATAAAACACCAATCATGCATTGCATAATTTGTAATGATGCAATTAAAATGTAGTGACCCTACTACGTATTAGCATTTCGATTCTAAAATAATACTTGATTTTTCTTGATGTAAATTTCCTAGTTCTACACAAGTGTTTTGCTTGATTCCTTGGGAACTAAACTAGCATTTGAAGGAATACCACCTAAGGTTTTGACATGAAAATAGTTCATACTTAATGGAGTTTTTTTGTTCTAAGGTTAAGATAAAAATATTTGAAATCAATATATTCTTAGTCCTTTGGTCCTCTTAGGTGCGGTAAATCCTCCAATGGAGTTTCTTTATTCCAAGGAACGAGTGAAATATTTGACATTTCTATGTGAGAATTCATGGTACCCATTCTCCCCTTGGTTTTCTGTTTCTCTTGGGTCCGGTTATTATAATTTTCTTCTAACCTCGATGAAAGGACGTAAATCTCCATCCTATTTGGATTTTGAGTTGACAAAACTTATACTTGTCCATATGATTGAATGCCTCATTACATATGTGTGTTAATTAAACTTGCCTGATGTGTGGTCTGGTCAAGTTATCTCACTGAGTTGTGGCTTTGCTCACCTCCCCACAACTTTTTTGTAAGAATAATTTATGCGAGGAGTGGACTAAGAATGATTGGCGAAAATGCTTCTTTAATGAAGTCCTAAAAGATAGGAAGATGAGCCTTGAATACAAACTATATGTTTAGTATATAAGTTAAGACTCGTTATTGTAAAAGATAAACTTATAATATGAAGTAGATAAATTGTATCATTATTTGAGTTTGTATTATGTAGATAACATCCAATCTTGCTATTTGATAGGCGATACCAATTCTCTGTGGTTTTGGCGGACTGTGAGATATTGTATTTCCTTAATTATCAATATGTATTCGTACAATAGTAGATATTAAGTAGATTTTTCTATTCTCTAACTTGCAAAACAATTCTCACATTATGAGTGCACACGTAGTATAATAACTTTAGATTAATCCTACTAGGCAAGCATATAATTGTTGGGCTGGTGGAGATAATGACTTGTATTATGGCTGTGGTAGGTGTTAAGATATATCGGAAGAGATCATGGGTAGCATCACAGTTGTGATCAATACAAGTTTTACGACCTAAGAAGATGACTTCCTATATTACAGCCATGATGGACTTAAACTTAAGCACAATAAAGATCACGGGGACTATCATAGTTGTGATAGGTATTGAAAATGAGATCCGAGAGGATCACGAGTTACATTACGATCATGATGTGTATAAAAATTATTTTCTAAGGAGATTATTCCCCATGTTACAACCATGATATGTCTAAATTTTAGTACATTGAGGATCATGGCTGAGATTATGGCCGTGGTTGGTGTTATTTTTAGACTCCCAAAGGGATCATGGCGATGATCACAATAGTGATTACTATTCTTTCTTAAATTACAACAATGTTTTAGCTTATGATGTCAGATCTATATTACTTCTATTTGATAAAGATAGCTATGTATAAGTGTCTATTAGAGTTTTATCTTAATGTTTACCACATAAATCCTTATATTAGTGAAGTTGAGTTAGTTCATAGGTTTCTTATACGTGTTTTTAGACTAAGTTGGTCATAGGTACAATGTTTGAAGAGTATAGGCCTTCTTATTACTCTTCTAAGTTTATTGATTCTTTCATTCTTCATTATCCTTGTTATAATATCACATGAATAAATATATATGCATAAAACAGGGTATTTCATTCTTTATTCTAAGATATTTTTAATTTTATCATGCATTGTAATGCATTTTGTAAAGATAACTAGAGATGAAAAGTATTATTACCTTAGTCTAGAGTGGTATTTAAAGATGGTTCCTTCAAGAATCGACTACTTGATTTAGTATAAGCGTAAGCAATTTCTCTTTCTTCTCTTCTAAGGGTTTTATAAGTAGAAGGGGGTGTTTAACTTCTTTAGGGAATTGAAGATGGATGAAAGAAGTTGTTTAGTGTTGTTAATTGATATTGTTGACTTTGGTGTGAAGGAAGAATGGAGCTAGAAATTTCGGTGCTTTCAAGTGAAATTTTGGGAGTATTTTATATGTATAAGTTGTAATGTTTGTTAAGGATTACTTTAGATCTCATTTCGAATGACTATAATGTTTGTTAAGAATTACTTATATCTCATTTGGAATGACTTGCATAATTTGGGGTCAAAATGGCTTTCTTTATAAGGTAATAGTTGTGTTTCTTTCATATGTATGTGTGAGTCAACATGTCACCTCAATCATTTAACAAGAGAATGTTTGAGAAATTTATAGCTTATAACTTGAGCTCTACTTTTGTACCATGTGTCAGCTGGAACCTTAGAGAATTTCATGCATAGAATTCTAAGCTAGTTAATTATAATGTGTATAAGATGAATAGTTTTATGCTACTAGATAGATATTGATATATATATATATATATATATATACACACAAACAAACAAATCATTAACTAGCTCAAGATAATAATGCTGAAAACTATTTGTAGATTTAGAATATCATAAAAGATAGTGTTAAGTTAACATCTAATGTTATATAGCTACGTGTTAACTAATATTAGGGTTTTCAAGTACACGATTAGGGCTTTCCGACCCAATAGGTTAAATTAGGGTTTTTTTTTCCTTTAAAGAATAAGAAATATCTGACTTCCGTGTGTATAAATTAAAACTCCTATTTGAGTTCTAGATTTATAAATATTGATCTGCTTTTTATCCCATCGCGTATTTTCCAACCCTAATGATTCTTCTTCAAATTATCATTTTCAAGCCAATATGCTTTAAAAATTAATTATTTTATTTTATGCTTGAAATCTAAAGTCATAGGTATATAATTAGTGAGTTACTGACTCGTGTCGAATAATCTTGTCTTTGGTATCTTTTACTTGTTAAGAAAATTACTTTTATCAATGTTGTTAGAACCGGATAAGAATTTGACTTGGACAAGATAAGGGTCAGGGATCGAGGGGTTGAATTCAACCGAAGATCAAACTAGGGTCATGAAAAAGTTGAAATATAAGGGATAATTTAATTATGAAATACTAATATATATGACATTACTCATTTAAATCTATAATGGATCAAATTCATCAATTAATTATTAAATAAACATGATATAATGATTATATTTTATAAATTTATAATAAAGTATGAATAAATATTTGAATTTTTAGTTTTTTATTTTTTATTAATTTTTTTCAGCCCAGGTCAACCGGTCTGAGTTTTACCAGTTCAATATAAAAATGAGTCTTAGGTGAGAATTAGCACGGAATTAGTACCGGTTTCGGTCAAACCGGCCGATTCGGATCGGTTTTGACAACAATATTTATTATAGGATTTAATCAGAAAAATTTCTACATGAATTTTCATGCTCACTAACTAAATATCTATTAATGAAATTTTGTTTCTAACAATTGGTCTCCGAATGGAGAAATTTTGGGGATTACAATTTAAATATATAAGTATGATAAAATGTATAGAATGAATTAATTGAGAATAGAAATTTTATACTTTAAATATTCATTTCAAATTGTCTACCTATTATTTTCATTTACAAAGTCTCATTTAAATTTGAATTTCTAAATTTCAATTCATAAAAATTTCCAACATGACTCATTTTAAGAAAATCTTTTTATTCAAATCAATTCTTAATTTTTAAGCCAATTTCATGAAGTCAACTTACAATCTAGCCCATTCTTATGTGCACATTAAAACTCAAGCCCAAGAGCCCTTAGTCTTAATCTCTTATTATGCATGCTCATGCACCAAATAATTTTATTAAGAAGATAATTATAATATGCCAAAAATTCAAAGTTGGCGATACCTTATTTTAGAAGATAATTATGAAAGCTAAATTTCATAAAATAATTCGCTAAGGAACCATAATATCTGGCGTCACTTTTCAGTTGAAAAACTCCCACTATTTTCATGAAATTTTCTTCCAAAAATCCACCAAAATCCTCTTGAGTTTTCATCTTCAAGTGAAACTTAGTTAAGGTAAAGTAACATATACTTACTCTATTCATTTATTTACTTGTTTCTTCCACAAAACAAGTATCTATTTAATGAATTATTGGATGAGTTAGAAGAAAGATTGAATTTATGCTTTATTAAGTTTCTAGAACTTAAAAGAGGAGAGTAGCAGCGTTTATCATATATTTTGATAAGATAGGAAAGTATATTTAGTTACATGTTAACCTCTAGTGGTATATGTAGTTGTTGATGATATTAGTATTAGATAAGTGAAATTTTAGTGATAAGGTTGATAGCTTAATATTTAAATACATGTATGATAAACTTTTGTTGCTTGATAAGTTTAATGTTATTTGTATGTATAAGTAGTATGTATATAAACTCAGTAACACTTGATGTTATACACATATGTTGATGTTGTGAAGTTTCTGTTGTTTAAGAAATCATATTAGCAAGTTAGATGATGTAAAACTTTAAACATTTCAAAGTTTGAAACCTTAAATCAATTCCCCTGTTCATTACCAGCATGATGAAAGGCGTTATCCTCTTGGATGATTTATTTTGATTAAATCACAGTCATGATAGAGGGCACGATCTATTACGTGGGTTTTTCAAAACATGGAACACCCATTGATCACGAGTGTCATGGGGTACATTATATAGATCGCGGCCATCATCACAGGTACGATTTGCCCACAATTTGTATCATGACCTTGATCATGGCTATGACAGATCCCTTGATACTGTTCATAATAAAAAATTGGAAAGAAAAGGAATAAATAAATAATAATATATATATGTATATATATAAGTGTGTGAACGTTACATTGAGTCTTAAATTAATGATACGATAAACTAATTTGACTAAGTTATTAATTAAGCGTAAATAGATAAGTATGTTGATAATTGAATCTTATTTAAAATGTTTTTCCTTATAACAAATCTTCCTACTTGATTTATTTGTCTTCTACTTTACTTCAAGATAGATGAAGCATCTATTCAAGTACGTATTGACATGTGTGATGTGTGGTAGACAAGGCATTAAAAATGAATAATTAAATTATTATTGTTTAGGCTTGATCATTGAATCTAGTTAGGAGAACAATAACATTATAGTGATGCCAGCATGGTATTTGGCACTTAAGCCATCCCTACCCATGCATGGTATATTGAGGTGGCTCAACAACTAGCTAATAGGGCAAATGGTATTAACGTAATGTTTACCTAGATTGGCAAGAAGTAATATAGTAAAGCTCATGAATCATGGGGTTGATTGAGCCTTGCTATATTATGGAATGAGATAGGTAGAGATGTGTAACGACTGTAAACCCTAGATAAAGCTTTTAATTAAGATGGTCATATAGAAGATATAAGTATTCGGGCTACCTATATCAACCCCTTAAGCAATTATTGCTATTCAGGACCCCTAGATTCCCAATGGTTTAATATCGGAGTGTGAGTGCTCTAATATTGTATTGTTACACCTTTAGTTATAGATAAAATTAAATGAATGATGCATTACATTATATTAAAATGTGTGTTCATCTTTTATGTGTTTTTGCTATTGTTATACTAGGCTCTAGCTCATTTTTGCTCCTTTTTCAAGTGTTGATGATCATGATGATGATGCTTATGATTATATAGCTTAGTGGATGGACTTTGAAGAGTTTCTAAACAAGTGAGATGACTAGCACCCTTGGATATATGATGTTATGTTTTATTTAAGACTTTGGTTTGTTTTTCAAACTTGTAATTTTGTTTAAGGGCCTATATGTATGCCCTTAGTTTGTAAATTTTATATTCTAAATTACTTTTATATTTTGAAGACCTAGGTACATAATGTTTCAAAGTACCAACGGTTGGTACTAAAACATTTATATGTGTAATGAAGATCTACTCACAAGAGTAACTTTTGAAGTATGCTTACAAAAAAAATAAATTTCTCTATTACTCAATTGTTTTTTTTTCCTAAATCTAATTATATAATTTCAAAAGTTATAAATTGAATAGCAAGCAATCATAATAAACGATTTCTTTTTGGATAACCTTGCGTATAATGTTTAAATATTATTCGCGGTTAGTCTAGCTACGCCTTAATATCATTTTGGGGCATGACAGTTTCATCTATCTGTTATTTCTTATAAAAGACTTATTATGGTGTCTGGTTGCAATTTGAATGTGTGATAACAATTTTATAATGTTTATTACATAAAGTGATGGATAACAATTTAAACCTAATGAATAGTTATTCGTCTGGTTGCCTTATCTATATATATATATATATATATATATATATTAGAGCTGGACAAATGGGCTATGGCCTGCAGGCTAGCCTGTTTAACCCACTTTAAAAACGGGTTAGGGCCAGCTTTTTTTAGCCCGTTTAAAAGTGGGTTAATTTTACCCAACCCACTTAACCCGCGGGCCAAAGTGGGCTAGCCCACCGGTTAAGTGGGTTGACCCACCAACCCACTTTTATAAAAATAAAATAAATAATTATAGGGTAAATATGTATTAATGAAGGTTATTCTTGAGATTTTTTATACTTGAGATTAAATTTATGTGTTAGTTATAACAAAGAATGACAAGTTGATGCACATGCACCATAAAATTTTATAAAATATATTATTATTGTTTTAAATGAAATATATTATCTAATAAGTTATTTTAGAAAACTTATTTTTATAAAAAGTAATTAAAATAATAATGAAATTAATCATTAATATATATAACCTTATAAAACTATCTTTTTTATTATATATCTTATTTAATTAGTATAAATAAGTTAAATGGGTCAACTTGGCCCATTTAACTCACAAAATATGTAAGTGGGTTAAAAGGGTCAAAAAGTGGGCTGGCCCGTTTAACCCACGGGCTAAAGTGGGTTGTGTTAGGGTTAGGTAATTTTAGCCCGTTTTTAAAGTGGGCCAAATTTTTTTGGTCTGTTTAACCCACGGGCCAAAGTGGGCCGGGCCGGGTTGGCCCGTTTAACCCACTTGCCCATCTCTAATATATATATATATATATATATATATAATAGGTATGTGTGTGTTTTTTATATTACAATTTAGCGAATATATATTAGCATTTCATATAAGTGGTTACATATAATTTGTTATATTGTAATATTTGTATATACACAAATATATACTATGGAGTTTAAAGCATTATGTATATATTATTCATTTTACTTATATATTATAATGTAATATATCTTTCTCTATGTAAAATATAGCATCTGGACAATTTCCACATCCATTTCAGCCAATTGAATAAAGTTTTGATAATTATATTTTAGCCAAATATACCCTTCATAATTTATTATAATTCTATCCCATTGCTTATTAATTGCTATCATATTATATATTTTATTCATTTAAATCACAAACAATATTACTTGTAAAGATAAATTTGTAGATTATCAACAATAGAAATAAATATGGCACACATTCATGTATGAAAATTTGAATTTCTATCAAGTGAATACCCTATGTTCTTATTAGCTGATAATCTAACTTGTGCTAAGAAATCTATAGGGATTGGATTGGCAATTGGAGTGTAAGGTTTGTCTATCAATCGTGTAAAATAAAATTGCATTAATACATATCACACAATTTAAATTATCTATACCATCACAAAATCACATCTAAGATATTGTGATTTACTTAAAGTTAAAGAGGAGGCATGTATTACATACAATTTGAGAATTTTAATATATTGTAAAATCACATATTGAACATATAACATACAAAAAAAGGCAAAATTGCATGTCAAGCATGCAATATATATACAAAAAGCTAAATCACAACATGTTAATATTCGATAGTATTTATATAATTAGTATTTTCTTAAATAAATTTGTAGCAAATGGGTAGATAAAAAAAAAAAGAAATATCTCAGTTGAGATTGATGTTCCTTCTCGAATTATGTTTAGACATAAAAAGCTAGTTGAAAACAACCCTAATTATAGTGACAAGCACAATGCTTTTCTATTATTCAAATCATCTTAATTTAATTACATGTAATCATCTATAGCATGTATTTAAGCTTTTCTTGTGATTTTCTTTACCAAATAATCTAATCATTATTAAATTAGATAAAAAGGTGAAAAAGGGCTACAAATGGGCTAGGTGACAAGTCCTAGTTAGGCCAATTCATTTATTGGGATGATTCGAATAAATTTGACTTGAGGGATTCAAAATAAGGATTGTTGGAGTAATCTGCTATACTCAACCTCTTTCAGGCAAATCATATACACGAGGCTAGCTATTAGCCTTAACTCATAGTAAGCTTATATATTATAAGTATGAAAGAAGTCTTTACTTTATCTCATTTGCCAATAAGTGAAATTATCAGTCAATTATCATCCAAGCTGAGCAACTATCACTCCTTATATAAAGTTCATTCATGATATAATACCTTCTTTGTGATTAAAATGATTTCTTTTTTTTTTTTTATTCAGTAACTTCAAAGAAAGTCTAGTTCACACTAATTGATATATATATATATATATATATATATATATACAAACTTACCTTTAACAACTACCGATCAAGTATTAAATTATAGAAAGAGGTTATCTTAATGTTTATATTGCATATTAGATTTATACAATTAATAATATTTAAGAGCACTCATTTAAAGTTCTTTAGTTTTGTAAATATTGGTGTTCCATCAACCTTATATATGGTACCTATGTGCCTTTTATTAATAGACCAATTTAACACTCATGAAATTATTTATCATGCATGTAAAATTATTGGATGATAAATTATGCTTTGACCAAAACGTTGAATGAACCAACCTATAATTTTATAACTACATTCTATGATTTCATTCGATTGGAATGAAAAAGGTATTCAAAGTATCAAACTAATTAACAAAATCCTATGTCTTCGTAATGATAATATTTTATTATTATTATTATAATCGACATTTTATAGGTCAAACCATTAAACTATAATAGCTATTCACGATAACATTAGTTATCAACAAACTCGAAGCGTATGTAAAAAGATGCATGCGGAATGTTCCACAATATCCACTGTCTTCCATTTGCTCGTCAACACGAATAGTTTTGAATGTTTCATTTATAAGTTTTTTTCAAAGGACTAATGCACTTAGAGTCTCAAACTATTTAGAAATTTATTTTTAATTAATGGAAAATAAAATATATTCTTTTTCTTTATATGTGGAATTCCTAGACGAACCTAACTTAAAGTTGAAGGTTAATGTAAAAAATGGTACTGAATTTTAGCAAAATATTCAATTAGGTATTTGAAATTTGGCTTTCACTATTTTAGTGCCTAATCAAGTGTGAAAAATATCTGTAAAAATTTTATTCATGTACTAAAATTGACAATTACTTCCTCTGTTTTTATGAAACTTAACTATAGCTTCATAATCTGTTCTAACCAACGTCTCGTTTTTATTTAAAAGAAATAATATAAAATTATCTAGATAATTTACAACAACCATAATTTTCCTATCTATACTTGGTAAATTATTTTCCTTAAACATTCCACTTGTGTAACTGCAAATATCTTTAGTGTTTCTTTCAGTATATTTATGGGGTTTCCTTAATAAGATTCCTCTCCATGTTAAATCACATCCATCACTTGCAATAGTAAGGAACTATTTTAGGTTCTTAACTTGTTCTTTTATTTTCTTTATTTGCTTCATGTCTTTCTGAGATAAACTTTTAAAGCCAGATATTTTATTATCAAAAAGGTCCTACTAATGAATTCAAATCCTTAATAAAGAGTCTTGCATAATTTAACAAACCTAAAAATGCCTATAATTATTTTTTTGTAAATTTGTTCAAGCAATTCTAATACCTTTCTAACTATGTGTTTTTGTAGCTTAATTCCTCTTTCTCCTATATCTACTCCTAAAAATCCAATGTTTTTCAAAAAAAAGTGTGCCTTTTTTGTACTTACCACTATTCTTTGTTTTTGAAATTTTGAGAGTACCATCTTTAAATGTCCTATATGTTTATGTTCACTTTTAGAAAACACAAAAACATCATCAACAGATATTGCAGTAAAATCTTTTAAATTTTGAAAAGCTATATCCATCTTTCTTTAGAAAGTTAAAAGTATATTCTTTAGGCCAATAGTTGTGACTCTTTATCCATTCTTACCTGCCAGAATCTTGATTTGCTATCAAATTTAGTAAATATATAATAATTTTATATTTTGTTGACTAATTTAGTTTTATTAGGAAGATTACAAGAATCATCTCTTGTGTTATTATTCAATTTTCTATAATCTATTATCATTATTGATTTTCCTCTTGCTATCTCACTCTACTTTCTAACAATAAAAGCAGGAATCTTGTGTTGATTATCTAATCATTCTATGGCTCCTAGTTCAAACAATTCTTTTATATGCATTTCCATGTCTTATCTATCTAGATTATCACATTTTATTGCCCTAGAATATATTCTTAAGTTAGGATTTTTTATATCTAATTTACATATTATCTTATTTATTTCCCAAGACCTAGTGGGATTTTCTCCAAAAATTTCTTCTTTTTCTAGGCTACTGATAATTTGGTTAATCTATGTAAAATCTTGTATATATTTTCCCATTTTACCATTTTTTTTTCGTTTAATACTATTTGTTTCCACTTAACTTCTTTTTCTAAATTTTTTTTAGTTCTTCTAATTCCTTTGAATTTTCTTCTATTCTTATTTTGCCATTTTCTTTTTCTTGACATTCCCTTAACTTTTGGCAATCACAATTCTTTTCACCTTTTTTTGTCACACCTTTGCAATAATTTGATGACTGGTTCTATATTTTCTAAATATTTTTAAATGCTATAGTAGGGTCCTAAAATATTTACATTATATCTAGTCTTAAAAATATAATCCTATTATACATATAATTTTTGGGCTTTTGAGATTCCATAATTGTATCATTCTACTATGCATAGTATAATTCATTCTTCTCTTGAAAAAACTAACTTTATATTTCTTTATACATTCCACTAAAATGCTTGCCATATTATTACTATTATCCTTTTCAGACATGATTTAGCTAGATATCTTTCTTCATTACAGTATAACACCTTAGTTTATTTTTGTAAACCTAGTTTTTATTGTATTTCCTTACACGCATATCTTGTTTTAACCATGACTTTCTTGCTCTACTTATTTTTGTAAAACATTTTTTTTAGGCCTATACTTTGGTTTTGGTTTTCTTCTATGTCTTTTTCCTTCTCCATACACCTGTGGAGTACAAATGGTTTGACAAAAATTGTAATTTCCTCCTTTTAATTGTCTGTTTATTTAGAAAGCTGTACATTTTTCTATTAACTTGTCTACTAAAAACTTAATTCTTGTTCTTAAGTTATTTAATTCTTCTCTTAACATTGGTTCAACCCTTTGCTTCTATTCTTTATACATTTCTGCTCCTAATGGTATTGATAACTTTAGAAATAATTTATCTGCTATCAATTTTTCATAATAACATCCAGCAATTGTGTAATTATAGAAAATTTCATGTATATACTTTTTAACAAAATACCAATCCGTTATTTATAATTGTTCCAAATTTCTTATAGCACCCCTTTATTGATCTATCTCACTAATTTGTGGTACTTCTCTTGTTAATACTACTCTTATCTTATTGGAAAAATTATATGATTTGCTCTTAAAGCTTTATCTGTGCTACATGTTGTGGAAATTTTTCTTATATACTCCCACATTACTCTTGTGTCGATTCCAAATATTAGTACCTTTGATCTACATCCTCTGTTAGACGACAATCTCTCCATACATTAACAACAATTTATGTCTAGTTACAACTAAAGGTCCAAGCTTTGTGATCATGTGCACTCATATTAAGTATTATTCCATATCTATCAAATTCCTTTTATCTATTGTTTTAAATGGCATCATTTTTCCTTCATGCATTCTATCACTTAGTGCTCTTTCAACAGATTGGGTATAAGGTATTCTACCTGATTTCTTCCCACATGTCCTATTCTCTATGTTTTACTATAGAAGAGGTGCATTTGACCATGTATCTTCATTATTATCCATCATAACATTTTCGGATATATGTGTTTTTTCTCCTATGGTCTCAAAATCTCCTTGTGAATCTGTTTCCGACTCAAAATCTTGCATTGACCAAAATATTGCTCTATTTGCATAACTTCATTTGTTAATTCTAACAATATCTCTTTATCTTTATTCTTCCTTAAAACAATAAATCTTGAAATCCCAAATTTAATTAGGTTATGCAAATTAAATAATATAAAAATATGGAAAATTTTGAATCAAATTAAAACCTAAATTAGAAATTTACACTAGATGTTTTAACCAAGTAAATTATATAGTATAGTTTGGTGATTAGCAATTTCAAGCTAGTAATTGATTTCTAATGAAAATAGAGATAAACCACATTAATTTTCTATTTCATCCTTCAAATAAATTAAACCAAACCCAACTATCAATTTAGTCATCCACCTAAATTACAATTTTCAATTTTTTTTTTCTAATTTTGAAAAATTCCTCTAAATTCAATACTAAATTTCTCAACACTTCATTATAAACAAATGTCCATTCAATCACCTAGTTAGCTATTTTTTTTTATCATCTTCAATTTTGCTAAATTTAATTTCTAAATTAATCTAACTATGTTTCTAAGCCTATTTAACCTCTAATTACATCTTAAAACCCTAATCAAATTATCAACTCAACCCACTAACCATCTTAGCTTTAAACTCACATAGAAATCTTATAGAACCTAAAACATCACTATTCTTATCCTAAATAATCTTCAACAGAATTTTTATTTAAATATTGTTATTTTGCTAACTCATAGAACTATAGAACCTTCCCAATATTTCCAACTAATATCCTTATTTTTGTCATATACTCTTTTTGCAAAATAATGAATCTTGTCAAGAGGACTACCATGATGGGCTACAAAGATTCTATTTACTTCTAATTTCTCTATTTTGTCATTCATTTACTTAAGCTATCTTGAATGAATTAGTGTCTTCTTCATTACATCCATTTCATCCATGGATTCATGAACAGTAACATGAGCCATGACTAAAATGTAAGAAAATTGTCGGGAAGAGCACCAAAATATTATAACTCGACTACTAGAACTGACCGAGAGTATTTAAGCCTTCTTTTTTTCTCTCTCTCGTCACTTTTGACAAAGCTAAGTATCTATCCCTAACTCTCCTCTCTTCCTTGCCTCTCTCGTGTTTAGGGTTTGAAGTCTAACTACTTGGTTTGTGTTTGTAGGTAAAAAGATAGCAATTGTGGCTATTCGAGGAAGCCACTAACCCCAGTACAATACTTTTCTATAAGCTTGGGATAAAACCCCTTTTCCATTCATCATCTGTATTTATACATGCATAGTAGTTAAAACTACTTTCGATTATGACAGATGTTACAATTGATTCACTGTGTACAAATCTGTATTTTGTAAAGTGTACATGTATGTTTATGCTGTGTAATCTTTAAGCCACTTGGGCTTTCCCCTAAATCTGGTATGTTTAGATGTAGATCCTTGTTGTCCTAATGTGGATCTGAGCTGTTTTTGTTCGGATTTGAACTGTCCAGGTGTAGATCCTTGCTGTTCTGTTGTAGAGCTAAGTTGTTCATGTACGGATCTGAGTTGTTCATTTGTTGTTGGATTTAGTTGATCAGATCTAAGTTGTTCAGTTGTAACACTAATGCATCTAAAGTAGCCACCACTTTACCTCCCCACCTAACAGAAAATTCCTCTCCGTTTTTCTCTCAAAACAAACCCCGAAACACCACCACACCCATTTCCATGTCAAAATCCTATTAGATATAAAACTTTCCATGCTTTACCTATTCTTCTAGTCATCTAAAAACCTTACTAATCTCTATTTTCTTTCTAGAATTTAGGTTTTTATAAAAAAGGGTTTGAGATTAGAGGCAAAAGGAGCTTCACTGAATTCCTAAGAGTAGGGTAATGAAGGTTTTAAGCTTATTTTGCTACTATAAGTAAGTGGTTTAAATAAATAATATGATTAATGAAATGTGTTAGTAAATAATATGTTGTAATACTATAAATACAAAATATGGTATATATGATTTATGTGAAATATCATGTGTCACTTGGTTTGATCAAAATGTGTTGATATTGGCATCATTTATGCATTGTTTAGTGGATTTATGATGTAAATATGGTTAAAATAAATTAGCATAATATGTAATCTATTTTGATGTTTTTTATATGAATTTTGTAATGATTTTTCATGATGAAATCGAATAAAAATAATAAATGTTTGTTGGACAGAAAATAAAAATATTGTTTGCTATGATATGTAATATTAGTTAGAATATTAAACGAATTTATTTTCTTTTATAATTTATGGAAATGATAGTATATTATCATAGGATATAAACTGAAAGGTCTTGTAATTTTTTATATTTATTTACTATTTTTAAAGGCCTAATAGGCATATTTCTTGAGAAAAATAAATGAAATATCAAACGTACTTATTTTTTCATAAGGTTTTTAGGAAGTGATGCTCAATAAGTGTATATATTAACTAGAAAAGGTCATTTAATATCTTTCCTAGATTTTTCCTTTTTTGATGTACTATGCAAAACGTTGTTTGAATCGGACTTCTTGCATAGGTCGAACCAGTTAGTCTTATTTTTTCTTTTCCAATGGGACCACAACGATTTAATAGCTTAAGATGTCTAGTTTTTACATAAAATCTGGACCGGACCAAAAGGCACAAAAATCAAAGTGAACCAATCTTATCTTTAGAACATGTGCAAACCTTCCCTATTATTCTAGCCCTGTTTTCTTTGAAAAATCTATGTAATCCAAACTTTATTAAATTTAATAATTTTCAAACTAGCTTGATTAATATATAATTACTTATAATTGGTAAATCTAGTCATATTTTGATTTATTAAACTTTTTATTAAATTAAAATTGGATATATATAGGTCTATGGGTTAAATTAGGTTAATCAGGTATGAAAGGACTTTTAATTATACATTAGTTAGTTGAATATAATATGAGCCTAAGTCAATACAAGTAAATTATTATGGGCTTTAGTGGCTAAATCGAGCTTAGATAATGGTTTAGAGCCTAAATCAAATTATATGGGCTTAATTAGACTAAACATACCAAACTAAGTTATAATAGGTTTTAATTAACTAATTGGACTTAAATAGATAATTGACAATTAAATGGATTTGATAAATATTATGGGCTATAAAAGTGAATTAATAAATATTCTTAGATTAAATGGGCCAAAATGACATAAATGGACTTAATTAGTAAAAATATAGTTAATATGACACAAATAACCTAAAATGGCCAAAGATAGTAAAAATAGGTCCAAGTTGACCTAAATGACCTAAAATGGACTTAGAAATGAATTTATGTCCGACTTAGCTAATATTAATAATTTTGGGCTTTAATAATTGATTACAGGCTTAAATTCTAAAATAGAATCCAATTTGACCAAAAAAAAAAAAAAAACAAACTTCAAATGGGCTTAATTAGATAAAATTGGTCTAGAAACACAACCCTAGGCTTAATAACATAATTTCTAGGCAACTAAGTCTAAAGTAAATCTTAACAAGTTTTCTCTAGCCATTTAGGACCTAAACCTTCAATATATAGACAATACCTAACTTTACGCTTTATGGGCTTAAGTTCCATAATACAGGCCCAATATCTGTACTTATTTCAATTGAACTTATTTCCAAAATATTTAAGTCCATTATCAATTCCAAGTATTTACATACTTAATTGGGCTCAAATTATTTCTATAGGCCTAAAAGCCTTAAAATATCTTTAGTGGCCTATGTAGGGTATTAGAAGACTCAATAGCTTAATTAGGGTCTAAATTAAATTTCAATTGGGCATGAACGTAATTCTTAGGTTCAATAAACAATATTAATCTAATTGAACCTAAATTCAAAATAAAGCCAATTCCATCTAATTTAACATTTATATTCTTTAATGGGATCAATTCCTAAACCTTAAAGTCAATTATCTTAAAAAGTTAAACACTTAGAGTATTTCTTATTAGGCCTAACCTAGGATCCCAAAAGACCCAATACATCTAAATGATAAATTCAATTTTTGAATTCTATGGGCTTATCCCAATTATCTAAGCTCAATCATCCTAATTGGACCTAACTCAATTATAAATTAAAGGCATTATACTATGTAAGACCTTACGTTAATTGATTGATCAATATGACTTGAATTCTTAGTTTGTATACTCAATACTTATACAAATTAACCTTTCTTGATAGATATTCAATCAACCTATTATCTTACTTGTGACCCTCTACAATCTACTATTTTGATATTAGGTACGCAGTGACTCGCATTTTGCTTACTAGGATAAGCATCCTAAAAAGAACCAATACTTAAAGATGGCATAATTAATTGTTTGAGTGTGCTTATGTCGTTTAATCTGGTCTAAGGAGCGATGACCTTGCTAGGCAGTGCCAGTATGGTAGTTAGGTGCTTAAGCCACTGTTAGTGGCTCGATGAGTAGCTGATGGGGTAAACAGTATCGAGATAACGTCTACTTAGACTCGAAGAGAAGTAATACAATCTGGTGCATGTTTATGAGATTAGTTGAGCCGAATTATAGTATGGACTAAGATAACTAGAGATGTGTAATGGCTGTAAACCCTAGAGGAAGCTATTTCTTTTTTCAGGTATATCATATAAGAGATATAGGTATTTGGGTTGCCTATATCAACCCCCTGAGTAGTTGCTGCTACTTAGCATCTTTAGATTTCTATGGCTTGTTGTCCGGAATGTGAGTGCTCCAATGTTGTCTGAATCGCTTTATATTGTTAGTTGTTGCATTGCATCTAATCCAGGTACGTGTGCCATATCGTGTGTAATTGCGTTGCTATGTATTGGGCTTCGGCTCATTCCTTCTTTTTTAGGTGTTGGTGATTTCAACTTCAATGCTTATATGTGTCTTGGGTATGTGACAGATCGGTATGAGCTTATTGACAAGCGGAGGAGTGGTTAGGAGCATAGGATAATGTGTTCCTCTTAAATAAAAGTTGTGGTTGTCTTTTTAAACTTACGTTCTCTTTTAAGGGCTTGGTTTATGTCTGTGGTTGTAAAAACTTTTATCAGATACCTTGTATTGATTTTCACCTACCTTTGATACTTTGTTATTTATTTATTTTTTCCGTTTAGTCCAATGATTTCAAAACCTAAATATACAATTTCAAAATCTAAAATCAGTTAGCAAACAATCACGATAAACAAATAATTTAGGGCTACTTAGTGTATAACGCTTAAGTGTTATACATGGCAAAACTAAACACATCTTGACCCTATTTGGGCATGACATATCTCCTTGCTCTGTCTTTTTTTTAAACCTTACTTCGTACGTTTCTCCTAAAATTCCTTTTCCTTCTAACCATATTTCGTAAGGAATAGTATCTTTTTCGTGTCTTATCAAAAAGCCATCTTCCCAATATTGGATTGGTCTTAATAACTCTTCATTATTTATACCATCTTCTTTTTTCTAAAACTACATTGATTACTCTTTACCTCTTATGTCTTCGAATTATATCTTACATTAAGATACTTATCAAATTCTTTTATCTTTTTAATTATGTCATCAACATAACTAGAGGTTGAAGTCCTACTTCCTTTCCATCCTAAAGTATCTATCACTAAAAGAAATTTTGGCTTTAGAGACAAAAAATTCTGTCTCTGAAAGTGAAAAATCTGTCTCTAAAGACTTTCAGAGACATAATTTCCGTCGCAAATTTCTGTTTCAAAAATCATCGTCGCTAATTCTTTTAGAGACAGATTTATTTTCCATCGCAAATTTGCTACGGAATTTCTGTCGCGAATTTGTCTCTGTTTTATAATTAGTTATTTTTAAATATCCAATTAGTAAATATTAAATAAAATTATTCTGTCGCAAATTTGTCTCTGATTCTAAGACAAATTATTAAAAATATACACATTTGTCTCTTATTTATCCTTCCCAGGAGGTCACCCATCGTAGAATGCTACATACTAAGCACACTTAACATTGAAGTTTTCACAAGCGCTAAACCGATAAACCAATTCGTATCTTCATGAGTAAAGTTCCACTACTGTTTATTTAAGAGATACCACAATTTACAATATTATAACTATAAAACATTTTAAATATCTTATATAGTTTATTTTTATTTTATAATTTCACTTTACATATTTATTAAGGATTTTCATTATAATTTATTACAATAAATATAATATTAATATATACAATGTTTACATTTTATAATAATTATTTTAAATTATATATTTATTATAAATATATAATATTTTCTGTAGTATATTATAATTTTTTTCCAAATATGATATTATTATTAAAAAATATTATATATTATGTAAATATAAATAATGTTATACATATAAATTTATATATATATAATGATATATAATATAATTATACTTTTTACATTAGTTATTTAATATTTTATATTAAATTAATAAATTGTATATTTTTAATTAATGTGTTTATTTTTTTTATTTCATTTTTGTTGCACTTAATAAATTATAATATAATGTAAACAATATAAAAATATATTTTTCATTATTATATTAATAAAATAATATATAATACCAATTTAAATATATTTAACTAATTATTATATATTACATATTTTTTTACTTAAATATACTATTTTTTACATAATATATTATTTTTTCCCCAAATATGTAATTATATTTTAAATAAAATACAGTATGTAAATATAAATTATGTAAGATATATATAATAAATTTTTTTATATTAAAAAATATATGAATAGTCATAATAAATATATAATAAAAATTATAAATAATATGAATATAATTTTTTTATTAATATATTATTAAAATATAATATATTATTTATATATTGTATATGTTTAAATATACTAAGTTTACATTTTTATTAATTATTTTATTTTACATATATTATTATTGAAATATACTTTATTTTTAATTAGTATTTTATGATATTACTTGCATATAACATTATTATATTATTATACAATATTTTATTAAGTTGTATAATTTGAGTTTTTATATAAGTTATTATGTAAAAGAATATATAATGAGATATAAATATAATATTTATGTTTTAAGTACTATTTTTAATTTATACTTTATTTATATAAATATGTAATGTAATGTTAAATATATTATAAATAAAATATATATAATTAGTTGTAAATAACAAATGATTATACATATTATAGTTATTATATAATAAAATTAATTTACAAATATAATATATGTCCTTATTATATAATGCACATTTATATATATTATATTAGATATGTATAATTTAAAATAAATTTTAAACATAATTATTTATATATACATATATGTAATAATTTAGTTTAGAGACAAATTTGCAACAGAATTTAAAAAAATAGAAATTGGCGCTAAAATAATTTATTTCCCTCTAAAATCAGAGACAAATTTGCAACGGAAAAATTTTCGTCGCAAATTCCGTCGCAAAAGCATATAAAAATTAGAAGATTATTCATAATTCATATCATCATAAATCCGTTGCAAATCTGTCTCTAATTCATTTTTTTAGAGACAGAAATTTTCCGTCGCAAATTTTCTGTCTCTAAAGGCTAGTTTTCTAGTAGTGTATTTGTTCTAGCACATTCACCATTCCTAGTATTTCTCAATGTTCTAAGGTTTGATTAAAATTTTCTGACAAATTATCCGTCATCCTAAGAATTTCTTCATTATTTCTTATACCATCTCTTCTGGTTTTTCCTAACTTGCTAATCTTTTAGCTTCTTTTTTAATTCCTTTATTATTATTTGTTATTATTTCTTACTTCTTCCTTTTATGCTTACTAATAGCCTTAATATGTTCTAACCGTCTCAATTTCTTTTCTATATCAACCTATGTTTTCTTTATATAATATATCTTTTCTATTACTTCTTTTGCTTGTTTTATTTTTTTTGCCATCTATTCTCCTAAATGGTTGTGATCTTTGTAAAAAGTGTCTAAATCTTTGTGAACAGTTGTACTAGAAGATATAATTAAATCTACGATACTTTTAACTGCTTGTAATCTAAATGCAATGGGGTGAATGTTTAAAATAACAAAGATGAGAAATTGTTATCTCCTACTTGTATCTAATTATGTTCCTTAATTACTAAATTCAACCAATCAAATTTCTTAATCATGAAGTTTGGTCCCAGGAAATATACAAGGATCTATTAATCTAATTTGTCTCAACTACTTTCCTAGTCCATTTGTGTCTTCTCAATTTTTCAAATCTATGAGATATTTTTCAAAACACTCCTTAGGAAAAATATAAAGTTGTCTTTTGCCAAAAACCTTTGTATATCTATGAACTCCTCACCTTCTTCCTTGACCTTTTCGTTTAGAATCTATTTCTAAACCTTACTCTTGAATATAACCTTCAACCTTTTCTATGCTTAAAATTTCTAGGTTATCTACTACTTGCAAGAAACCGTAAAGCTTCCTATTATAATTGTTTTTTCCTATATTTCTTTCAAAACTTATGTTCATCCTATCATACTTATTATCAAACCTTCATAATAGTTTATTAATCCTTCATAATAAATTCTTTCTTTATTTTTGTAATAATAACTTCCTCTATGTGTCTTTGTCTTCTTAACGCAAAATTTTCAAAATTATAGTATAGACTTGCTTTTACTTTCTTTTCTAAGTTTTTCTTTTCTCTTTCTAACCTTTCTATATCTTTTATCATGCATTCTACAAACCTTTTATATCCTTCAACTATGGTTATATATTCTGATATGCTCTATATGTTCAAGTGGCATAATCTTTAAACATTAAATGCTCCTTGGGATTAATTAACAAGTTTATAAATCAATTATGATATACAATTTCAACAATTATACCTATTGTGAAAATATACCAAATAAGCATACAATTTAAAGCCATATCATTTCATTTTATGAACCTTATTATTTTATTTTTCACAAATCTTTATCTTGCTTCTTGTTTCTTCAATATTACTATGCATATTACTATATATCCTTTTGTGGAATACTTATAAAGTTCTTGTTTCTTGGAGTTGGATCTTCAAAATATAATTCTAAAAGACTTCTTAGTTGTTCTATGTAGCTCTTTGTTCTCCTTATAATATTTCTTAATCTTTTTATCTCCTTTCCTTGTTCTTTTATGTATTCTTTGATAAACATCATATATGATATTTATAAAAACCATTCATAATTAAATAACTCATCTATGATTTCCTCAATAGAATATGACTCTTTATAACATATATATAAGCATAAGTTCCATGAAATATAGGCTGAATAATTAGAGTTAGTTAAAATCTAAATCTTTTATTCAAAACATATGCATTAATATATCTCATAAATATTTATTACAATTTCTCCTCTTATATACTTTACACTAATTTCTTTATAGCATAAATGAACATGTATTGTCATTTAGACCTTAATAACATAAAATTTCTACTAAAAGATGAAGAAACACAATAATACAATATTTATGAAATTAAAGGCTAGATAATGAAACAGTGAATCAAAGTTTTAAGATATAAAGATAACATAGCTCTGTTACCAAATCCAGGATCTTTTCACTGTTACAACAAAGTGAACAAGTAGTCAATATCATCATAAAAAAGCCATACTTTTTAGGCCATGAAGATCATTTAGGAATAAAAAATTAGAGTATGAGAGGTTTTAAGAAAATAAAATGGATTCTATTGGCCAAAGCTCCATAATATATATTACATACATATAAATTTGTAATACCATATGGTTCGATTATCAAGGTAATCATTAAACATAATAACTTTACCTCCACGTACATGATCAATTAAATTGGAAAAGAAGTCAAGCAAGAGTGGGTCCAGGACCAGGTAGATTCACTATGATTAGTGAAAAGGATGCATGTAGGATTTATTGGGGCATGTTGAAAGATTTTTTCTTACCCTTTCCTTATAGTCTTGCTTTGAGTGTTAATAGTTTAACCTAAAGTGATGGTCACTTGCACATCAACATAATGTACTAAAATTTAATATCTAAAACTATAAATAGGGTAATGTTAAACTTTTTAGCATTAATAATCCATTTTATACCTTTCCAAATGAGTGAGTTTCTTTTTTTGTTTTTGCTATTTTGTTTTTTAAGTCATTCTAAAATAGTAAAATCTAATAACCTATTTATTTCATTGAATAAATAAGATTATAATGGAATTATATCTGTAACTCCCTAAACTGAGATCATTAATAGATGCCACGTGTCCTCTTTAGAGAAGAACATGTTAATGCTATGATTTGACTAAACCACAATTATAATACAAGACAACTTCAGTATCTCACATATAAAGGTACTTCTAAAATATTTATGTCATAATAAAAGTACTAAACAATTTGGTTGGCTTAAACCAAACACCAACTTACAATTTATCTTAAAACATCAAAAATCATAAAAACTAATATCCAAACTTCAATCGTCACAATAACAAATAAAACTTCATAAAGATCTTCAACTCTATCTATCATAACTTCTTCTTTTCTAAAAATCAACGATAAATCAGCTCTATAATCATTGTCCTCATAATCTATATAAACCACATAGTAGATCGAACACTACAGGATCATCACTTATTCTTGAAAAATAAAAGAGTGAGCACAAAGGTCTAGTATGCCAAACCACAATCACATGTGTATGAGCAAACAACATACAATCTCATGACTTCATGAAAATAAATACGTATAAAAGTACTTATATATATATTGATATTGGTACTCCCCACACACCCTAGGTACCGTACACGTACCACTCCTAAATTACCAAAAACATCTCTATGCACGACTCACTAGAACAATGATACACACAGATCATCAAGACATTGTCCTAGTAACACAGTACTCTTGATTACTAGACCCAACCGAGCACAAGCAGTAAACCAATCAAAGCTGAACAGCAATTAGTCCAATGATATGTTCTACTCAACAAGCATAATCATCAAACAAGGTACGAACATACCTGAAACAACTTTGGAATAAAAAACCTAACTTCAACAAAAGCACCTAATCACATAAAGCAAAACTATCTAAAAACTCGTTATCACAAGATAAACATACTCTAAGGTCATCTAAATCCTTAAACCAACAAGAATCACAACTACCTTCCTTTCTTGATCATAGAGCAATAGAATTTAAGAAACTTGGGTTTATCTAAAGACTCTTCCGAGAATTTTGATTCCTGTTAGTTGATTCTTATTCCTCCTTAAAGCAAGCCATAGGTTCAGGAGAGGTTTTAGGGTTTCCAAAAGCTTAAGATAGGTTATGAAAAGAAGACAAAGTTAAGGGTATATTTATGATACATGGAAAACCCTAAAAACTAGAAACAAAACGTATATTATAAGCTAACAATGAAAGTTGGTGGTGTAGGAATATAAGCTGGTGGCTTAAACACAAAAGGCAAATGCGGAATTAAAAGACACTGTGTAAATCCACAAGCCGCAGCCTAAAGATGCCTTCCACTTGTCTAATTGTGTGTCTACCATATAACAACATATTATATATTCATATTAAGGTGACCATAAAATCCTCTTATTTAACCATACATGATAATCTTGCGCTTCACTATGATTTATTTATTTATGTATTACAAATCTTTGAGAAATAAAATAGAGTTGTAATAATATTTTTAATTGTTAATTTTATTTAAATGAGATATTTTGAGAAAAAAAATCTATTTCAACATTTAATTGTTATTCATACTAGAGTAATAAATAGTTATATATTAATACTTTTGTAATAAGGATTATAGCTATTAGATTAACTAAAATACTATAATAGCTTTTTGTAAGGAATAAAATTGTAATGAAATTTACAAAAAAAAAAAAAAGTTTTAATGGAATTGTTATTTACACTAAGTGAACAAGCACTATGTACTTTAATTAGCTCAATTGTTTTTGTCCATTGTTGTTGTTGCTAACTTATTTCCTTTCCTCCACCTAAAAGTGGTAAAGACCTAATTTAAATCAAACCTAGATTATTAACCATGCACATACCTAAATATAAAATACCCAGTATAATTACCAATCAATATATTTTTTTTTCAGTAAATGAAAGATAGATATATTATATTAACTCAAAGTTGGCTGCACAAGTCAATAGCCATGACCATTAGATACACAATAACTAGTTCTAATAGGGCCATTAGCATGTCCCCAAAATAAGTACAAAGAAAGACTCAGCACAACATAGTAGATTTCCTTTCAAGAAAAGTACAAGATCCATAGGTAGATAAAAAAAGAGAAGAAGAAGGATTATTTATGAACATTTCTTTCTATTGAGTTTTCTAACCGTTGAGGTAAAACGTGAGCCACTCTATTCATCTCTTGTGAGCTCCACAAAAAGTCATATTTGGGTTCATTTGGAATAAGTCCCTATAGTGAATAAGAAAAGAAGGAAAAAAAATATTATCCACATCAAGTCTTGTAGTTCATTGAATTGCTCCACGAGAATCACTATATATTATAAAGCTTTAAAGTTTGAGTTGGTGCATTAGATCAATAGCCTAGAAAACACTCCATATCTCTGCTTGTATAGAAGAATTAACATGGATTTTTTTAAGGAAACCCTTGAGACAAGTGCCCTTGGGGCTATTGGCAATCCCCACACTACCTGCAAAATTGATCAAATGTTTAAAGGTACCATCACAAAAAAATGCGTACAACATTAATTAATGTATCTGGAGTGATACTAAAGTAGTTAGGGGTTATGGAGTAGATAGGCTATAATGCATAGCCTAGAATTTAGAAGCCATTGCTCTATTACCTCGAATTCATTGAATATTAGGAGATACTTATGAGAAGCTACATCTATTTCTTTCCTTTTAGATGCCCTATAAAATGAAAAGAAAATAACATTTTCTGGGACACACTTTTAATTGGCAATGCAATCTTGTATTAAGGAGGGCATTGTCCCTAACCCAGTCAGAGAGTGATTGCGAAACATTGGTGGTATTTAACCGTAAAGTTTGGTGCCAAATAGCTTAATATCTTCATTGACAGATTTAGGTTGCAAGAAAATGGACCCCAATCATTGTTTGATTGTATCATCCAGTGGATAGCCTATATGATCCTCACGCCATTCATTAGCATTAATCTAAGCTTGATCGATTGTAAGTTTATGGGCATCGGCATTTAGCAGGCCATATAACCATTGTGTTAGCGGTCCATGAGTAGTCCAATTGGATGCCCAGGAAAGTGTTTGCTGACTATTTCTAGGATGAATGACACATTCAAAAAGAAGCTAAGGCTCTCTAAGCTGGTATTGGAAGAGATTGGGGGGTGGCATGTTCATGTTATTTAAAGAACTCTGTTTATGTTTAGCTTTAACTAGTTGTGTCCGGAGTAAATTTTTTGTGTGTATCTTCCATACAAACTCAGTTAAGCATGTTGTCTTTCTTCTTTAAAGGTTCCAAATTCCCACTCCTCCCAAGGATTTGGGATGCGTGACCTTATTCCAGTTCACACCATGGAACTATTGTTTATCTTTATTGAATCCCCAATAGAAATCTCTAGTCATCTTGTCAATTTTCTAAAGAAACCCAACAGAAGTGATTTGGTTTGCATATAGTACCTAAGACACACTTAACTACTGATTTAACAAAACATGTTGACCTACTAGTTAATTTCTACCACAATTTATCGAGAATATCATTAAGATAGTTTGATTAAGGTACATTTATTAGAGATTAGAATACCAAGTTGTGGTCCAGGGTGAGTGCTTTCACATGTGTCAGTGAAATCACAAATAGAAGATCTGACTTGTTGGGGTACATTTGAATAAAAAATAATACGAAATTTTACAACATTTATCTTTTGACCAGATAATTCGCCAAATTCTTCCATAAAGCTTTGCATCATAGCTACATTCCCTAAGATGTTTCTCCAAATAACATGTCAACAAAAAGTAAAGGGGAGATCTTAATATCACTGTCGCGAATTTTAATAGGTCGCCATAATTGACAAGAGACTAGTTGTGCAATGCAGTGACTCATCATTTCCATCATAAGATAAATAAGTATGGAAAGAGGGGGTCTCCTTGATTAATACCCCAAGAAGTTGAGAAGAAATCCAAAATGCCCCCATTAATTTGGACAGCAAGTTGTGTGGAAGTCATAGATTTTATTAGTTTGACCTACCACTGTGGAAATTCAAGAAAGATAGAGTGTTAAAGACAAAGTCCCATTCCAAAAGGTCATAGGCTTTTTCCAGATCTAATTTCTCCATCATCTATCCTCTCTTACCCTCTGACAAAGAAAGGATTTCATTAATTCTCGAAGAAGGATCACATTATCTCCCATAGATCATTTAGGAATGAAACTAGATTGAGCTGGATGTATGAGATCATTAAGGAAGGGTCAAATTCTGGCCATCAATATTTTAGTGACTGTCTAATATAACATTGTGCATAAGCTGATCAAGCGGAAGTTTTTTAGAGTATTTGCCCCCATCCTTTTGGTTTAAGGATGAACAAAGTTTTATTTAAATCTTGAATCATTCGTTGGGTGGAAAAGATTTGTTTGATTAAATTGCAAATAGACTGGCCAACTACATCCCACATACGTTGATAAAATTGGGCATGAAATCCATCAATACCCGAGGATTCTAGTGGACCAATATTGAAAATTCCAGCCTTAATTTCTTGGTCCAAAATCGGATTTTCCAAGAAGCCTACAATGTCAAAAGTTAAGAAATTACCATCGAAGAAATCCAAATAATTACTTCGGGCAGCATAGAGTTTATTAAAGGTGAAAAGAGGTTGATAAAAGGAAGTAATATAACGACCAAGCTCTCAACCATCTGTGATCCAGTGATTCATATTGTCAAATAGCCCAAAGATGTGTGTTTTATTACAACGAGCAGTCGTACTAAGATGAAAAAACTTTGTAGCCCGTTTCCCTTCAATAACCCATTTAGCTCTAGCCTTGGTCACCCAAAGAGTTTCTTCATGATTGAGAACTTGGTTGAGATCATTTCTGAGGAATTCTAATTGATTTAAGAGTTCTTGAGGTGGGTTTTGAGTTAGTTGTGTTTGCATACGTTCAATTCTTTGTTGAAGGGACTTTTTGTGAGACCCTATAAAACCAAAGGTATTCCGGTTCCATTTCTTGAGTTTATTCGTGAAATTTTGAAGGTCCGAAGAGAAAATATTGGGTAAGGGCCAAGAGGACTTCACAAAAGGGTGGAAAGAATGATGTTGTATCCATATAGGCTGGAAACGAAATGGGCGAGGTCCAAAAACTGAATTCGTTGAGTTTAGACAAGTGTTCAAATATGATCCATTTGGAAATAAGGAAGATGAAAAATTTTGGATTCTAGAAAACAAGAAAGCCATTCCCTATTGACCCATCCTCTATCAATTCTTGTTTGAATTAACTGGCTGAGTAATTTTCTTTTGTTTGTCTAAATAAATGAAGGTCCTATGAATCCTAGGTTGAGGAGACCATAGGCATTCATACAATGTTGGTATAGACCTGCTCGGTATTGATTTATAGCCACTCCGCCCCAATTTCAGAATGAGATAAAATTTCATTGAAATCTCCCAGAACTGTCCAAGGGCCTCTAATTTGCCGTGACATATGTTGAAGGCTTTCTCACAAAACTCTTTCTCATTTAATCTAGGACCTGCATAAACAACAGATAGAAAAATACTGAGGATGAAGATGATACCTGAACATGGAGATGCCTTTCTTGGCTGCATTCTACAGAATTAAAATTCCAACCTTCATGCCAATAGCTGGGACACAAGCCATCCTGTTAAAACCAATGATAGATCTCTCATTCGTGTTTCCAGTAAAATTAGCATATCTGGCGAATAGGCTCAAACTAGCTCTTCAATAGCACGTGTATAAACGGCAAGCCTCTTGTGTTCCAGGCCAAAGCTCGGAAGGAAATGCGTCTAAAACCACGCTGAACATCCATCATCAAGGAATTGAGAGGAGAGAAAACCAAACAGATCCAAGAGGACAGAGCAATAGCAGGATCACGCACGCGCATGATAGCTACGCGCATCCATAGTGAACGGATATTCATCATCATTAGCAATGGACTAGAGGTAGGTCCTCTAGAAATGGTAGGCTAAGTATCAGGTTTGTTACTATTTCTTGATAGGCCATTTCCCAGTTCATCGGTAATAATGCGAGGGTTCAGAAAGTTCGGTTCTCTAGACGTCGTTATGAACATCTCCCCCTCTCGGATGGTGATCATTTGAACCAAGTGGTCCATAAACATTCGGCCATTGTGGAAGGTGTCCTGATAAGTTACTAGTGGCACTTGGTTGCGTTGTCTTAGAGGAAGGTCCATCACCATTACTCTTGTCACATCGACATGAACTTGGAAAAGAGAGTTACTGAAACTCCCTCTGATCTACCAAAAGATTTGTCTTTCATTGAGTCTCGGTACTCCAGATACTGGGTGGAGAACTCTTATTCCTAGTGTTATGTTAACCGTTGGCATGGTTACGAGCTTTTTTCTTGATACCACTAAGTCGTGGTAAGTGGGGTAAGCTCTTAATATTGGAAGATGTTGTCACAATCTGTGTATCAGGTGTCACGTTCATGAGCGAAGAAGAGGGGTTTTTTTTATTCAATGCTCTTGTACCCGAAACATTCAATTCCCTTGACTCCTCAGTATCTTGAGGTCGATTCATTTGTGTAACCATCACTGAAGTAGGCGGACATGTAACTGTCGTCTCTAGGACTGTCGGTCTTTTTTATTGGCATTAAAGTTATCTCGGGAAGTTGGTAATGTACGAGATGTAGAAGGTTGAGAGATGGTAGTCTGTTGACCTTCTAAATTACCAGATGCTTGACGTTGAGTTTGGGGTTATCTTTTATGAAGGTCCACGATCAGCCAGCTGCCGTAAGGCACTTGAGCAGCCTTAGTTGGGTTTGCTTGTAGAGTAGACTTGGGTTGGATTTAGTTATAGTAGATAAGTACAATTGGAGCATCCAATGCAGCCACGGTTGGTGCATAGTTTAGGAAGTCCTTCATATTGGACATGGTATTCTTTCTCACCAGTGATAACTGTATGTGTGAGTGGGGTAGAGAAATTAATCTAAATACATAGGCGAGCAAAACGGCCTCTATCCGCGCCAATGGTAAATGCATCATATCAAAGGACTCGACCCAGTGCACTCCCAATTTTTAGTTAACCAATTTTTGAGTAATACTCCGAGGGAAGGCCATTAATTTGAATCGAAACCGCTATAGAATCGATTGTTTCTGCTGAAGGAGTAAAATCCGGTGTCCATTTACGGATTGCAAGAAATTGGCCATTGACAAACCATGGACCATTCTTGGTGATAAATTGTGCTCCTACAGAGGAAGGAAATTTCACAATATAGAAACCTTGACCAGCTGAAATCAACTTAAATTGGCCTGCCTCTTTCCACATTTTTGACAAATGAGTGTGGAGGAGATGATAACCCAAATTTGGTCCGATGGTTTTGATTATAAAAACATTTCCAAGGTACCCACATTAAAGACATTTCATCTTGAGCGAATTGGACTCGTTTAACCCTAACTCTGTCAGGTACATCAAATATTCCTAAAGAGGCGCTTGTATCCAGCAGAGAATGTTGGGCCGTATTTATGTCATCATCAAGAAACTTATTATATGATGTGGACGAGATTGCGGAGATATATTTGATTAATAGAGAGAAATCAAAGATGGAGTAGAAGATAGGCAAAGGCCGGCTTTAACACCACTGGCCTTCACCACTAACGCTGCCGGCATTGTCCCTAAAGCCGCTAACCTTTACATGTAGGCCGAACAAGACAAATTCAAGGCCGCCGGCCTTCTTTTAATTTGTGCCAGCTTTTATCTTTTCCATACTTTATTATTTATTTTATGTTTTCCCTTATCTCTTGAGACTGTATATAGTCTTTCAGGTTTTTTGTTTGAGACAAGTAATATTCTATCTATTGAAACCTTAATTTTAGAGAGCTTTTCACTCTGAAAACACTTTCTGTTCTTGCAATTCTTGTTTAAATGCTTTACGCTGCGTCAGGTGGTATCAAAGCGGGATGACTATTGACAACGATAGCAATGCTCTCTGTGACGGTGTTCAGGGGAGTAGAGCCCCTCAGGGGGACGAAGCGTTGCAATGATTGGAGCAACGTTTAGAGCAGTGGATGAATCACATGTTCTAGCATTTCGAGGAATGTTTTGAAGAGATTGTAGATCATCTAGATGCTTATGGAATCGATGCTAACAGGAGATGGAATGACAATACAAGACCAATGGACAATGTAGCTCATGGGGAAACTATTGACAGACCACTTCTTGCTCGTAGACAACCTGTTTACGATGAAGATTCAAAGAAAGCGATGTAGAACCACCTCGATTCACTTGCAATCCACCCTACGGTGGTCGAAGAAGGAATGATTATGATGATAGGGACACCGGGAATATCCATTATCAGCAGTATGGTGGGCATAAGAGAGATGGTTATGATGATAGGAATGGTGGAGATTTTTTATTGAAGGTTGATATTCCATATTTTAATGGGAATCTTGGGATTGAAGAGTTTTTAGACTAGGCTGCAGATGTTGATCGATTCTTCGATTATGCGGAGACTCCTCCCGAAAGAAGAGTTAGATTAGTGGCACGTCATTTGAAGAGGATGGCTTCTGTATGGTGGGAGTGGATTCAACATAGGAGAGAGCGAGAAGGAAAGGGTCCAGTTCGTACTTGGTACCAAATGAAATATCTAATGAAGATGGAATTCCTACCACCAAACTACAAGTAAATTCTTTTCTAGCAATACTAGAGGTGCCAGCAAAGCAATAAATTTGTTCATGAATTTACTACTAAGTTTTTTAGGCTACCAGAAAGGAACAATCCTTTAGAGTTTGAAGGTCAAGAGGTGGCTCGGTATTTGGAAGGATTGAAACTAGCTTGCGAGACAAAATAGGAGTACAGGTTATTCGCACTTTGAGTGAAGCAAAAAATTGCACTGAAGGCCGATTTAATGTAGCAAGAGTGTGGGAATAGAAATTTTGGGGGATATAGATCCTTCATGGTCTAAGGAGAAGGGCAAAGAGGTAGAGGAACAATCGAATCGTGGATTTAATACAAAGAGTATAACTCCGGAAGATAAAACCGTAGGAAAGCATCCTATGAAAGAGGGATAGGAGAAAGAGGGTAGGAAAGTAGATAATCCTTATGCGAAACCAATTGTTGGGAAGTGCTTTTGAAGTGGTCAACTGAGACATAGATCTAATGAATGTCCTAAGAGGAAGATTGTTAATATTGTAGAAAGAGAAGATGATGATGAGGGGATCTATTGTGAAGCTGATGGAGATGAAGAGGAGGAATATGATGAGGAAGAAGAAGAAGTGTATGTCATCTGGAGGTTGATGTTGACATCGAAGACCGAAGATCATACTCAGCACCACCAGTTGTTCAAAACTAGATGCATTATTGATGGTAAGGTGTTTGGTGTAATTGTTGATAGCGGTAGTTGTGAAAACATAATAGGGAAGAAGATAGTGCAAAAACTGAAATTGCCCATGGAGAAACATCCAAATCCCTACACTTTGGGGTAGATTAAATCAGCTACTGAAAAATTGAAATGACGGAACGCTGCAAGGTTCCATTCTCCATAGGTAAATATAATGATGTTGTGTATTGTGATGTGGTTGATATGGATGTATGCCACCTTCTGTTTGGTAGGCCATGGCAATATGATGTAGATGCACAACACTCAGGAAAGAGTAATGTGTATAAATTAGAAAGAAGGAGTGAAATACACTTTGCTACCACTAAAAGACAAGACTGCTTTACCAGATAAGAGTATATTTTTGTCTGTGGTGAAGGATTTTGAGGCTAAGATGAAAGAAACTAAGCAAGTGCATGCCTTAATTATAAAACAAGTCCTAATGAATAATGCTGAGTTGCAGGTGAAGAAGCAACCAGAATTAGTACACCCTTTGTTGCAGGAATTCAAAGGGTTGATGCCAGATGATATCCCAGCTGGGTAACCACCATGAGGGACATCCAACACCAAATAAACCTTGTAATCCTCGGGCTAGTCTCCCTAATTTGCCTCATTACAGGATGAACCCAAAGGAGAGTGGATTCTCAAAGAGAAGGTTGAGGAGCTATTAAGGAATGGTTTGATATAAGAGAGTATGAGTCTATGTGTAGTTCTGAATTTGCTCACGCTTAAGAAGGATGGAAGCTGGAGAATGTGCGTAGATAACAGGGCTATAAACAAGATCACTGTGGGATACAAATTTTCAATACCACGGTTGGATGACATGCTTGACAAGCTACATGGGGCTAAATGGTTTTCCAAGATCGATATGAAGAATGGATACCATCAAATCAGAATCAGGCCTGGTGATGAATGGAAGACTGCCTCTAAGAGAAGGAGGGTTTGTATGAGTGGTTAGTCATGCCATTCGGGCTATCCAATGCCCCAAGTACATTCATGCGGTTAATGCACCAGGTACTAAAACCTTTTTGGGTAAATTTGTAGTGGTTTACTTCGACGATATTTTGATCTAAAGTTCTTGTAAGGATGAGCACTTATTGCATTTGAAGAGTGTACTGACAGCCTTGCAGGAGAATAAGTTATATATTAACCTTAAGAAGTGTAGCTTCATGACAAATGAATTACTCTTTTTGGGTTCTATTGTTTTGATTGATGGTATACGGGTTGATGAAGGAAAGGTGCAGGCAATTAGAGAGTGGCCCACTCCTAAAAATGTCTTCGAGTTGTGAAGCTTTCATGGTTTAGCAACCTTCTATTGTAGGTTTATCAAGAATTTTAGCACTATTACTGCACCCATAACAGAGTATTTGAAGAAAGGAAAGTTCCTGTGGAATGATAAGGCAACCACTAGCGTTGCAATCTTGAAGGAGAAATTGAGTACTGCACCTGTACTTACCCTCCCAAACTTTAAGAAGTTATTTGAAGTGGATTGTAATGCCAGTGGGGTGGGCATAAGAGCAGTTCTATCCCAAGAGAAAAGGCCCATTGCATTTTTTAGTGAGAAACTTAGTAATGCCAGACAAAAGTGGAACACTTATGATAAGGAATTTTATTTTGTAGTGCATGCTCTTAAAACCTAGGAGCATTATCTGATTGGGCAGGAATTTGTGCTATTTTCAGATCATGAGGCCCTGAAGTGTTTGAATAGTCAGAAGAGGATAAGCAATGACATGCATGCGAGATGGTGTCAATTCCTATAGAAGTTTCCTTTCAGATCACAACATAATCGAGAGCCCAAATAAAGCTGCAAATGCTTGGAGCAGACGAGCCTTCTTGTTGCTAACCTTGAGTCAGGAGATTTTGGGGTTTAAGCAGCTTAAAGATGAGTATGTACATGACGAGGATTTTTCCTAAATATGGCTCCAGGTATCAAATAATCATCCTATTTCTGGGTTTTATTTAAATGATGGTTATCTGATGCATGAGAATCAACTATGTCTACCAAGAACTTCACTAAGACGGTAGGTGATTATTGATCTCCATGGGGAGGATTGTTTGGTCATTTGGGGCATGATAAGACACTAGTAGCAGTGAATAGGGATGCAACTGGGCGGGTTTAGGATGGTCATATAAAACCCGAACCCGACCCGCTTTCCTATAGAGTTACCCAAACTCAACTCGTGACCTTATAGGGTTTTATATGCAATTCCCTAACCCGCCCCTATAGGGTTATGGTCCTGACCCCCTCGCCCCGTTGACCCGATTTTATTTTACACTTTTTTCTTTTTTCTTTTTTTTTTTTTATTATCATTTATCTACTTATCTTCATCATATATTCTTCATTTTACTTATTTGTTCCAATTTCTTTTCGTTTGATGGTAAAACTACATATAAAAAAAGAAAGAAGTCAATAAGTTAGACAATTGATTTTCGATGTATGATAATCAATTTGTACCACAACATAGTAGAATTTACTTTACTTGAGGATTGACATAATATATAAATACAAATATTATCTCTTATTAATTATAAAAAAAGCATGACATTCTCAATGAGACAAAAAAATAAATCATACAATTATAAAACTATAAAAATAATAAAAATCGGATATATCAAAGTTTTGATGTTATAAAATTATTTTTTTTAATTAATCTTAACGGGTTGGGTCGACCCTATAGGGTCATAACTACTCAAACCTGACCCGTGACCCTACAAGGTCACAAAATTTTTTCCCAAACCTATCCCATAATCCTAGAGGGTTTGATCTATAAGGTTTTTAGCAGATTGGACTGGGTCGGGTACTCTATAACGACCCGCCCAGTTGCATCCCTACAATGAAGGAGAGGTTTTACTAGTCACAACTCAGGAGAGATGTGAGTAGATTTGTAGAAAGGTGTTATGTCAGTCAGAGGTCAAAGGGCCAGTCCAAGAATACTGGACTATACATGCCTTTACCAACATCTGAACATATTTGGGAGGATTTGTCCATGGACTTTGTGTTAGGATTGCCACGTACATAAAAAGGAGTTGATTCTATTTTTGTGGTTGTTGACAAGTTTTCCAAAATGTCACATTTTATTCCATTCAGGAAAACTACTGATGCAGTTGGTGTAGCTAGGTTGTTCTTCGAGGAAGTCGTTCGTTTACATGAAGCTCCTAAAAGCATCACTTCTGATCAAGATAGCAAGTTCCTGAGTTACTTTTGGAGGACATTATGGAAGCTGTTTGATTCTTCTTTGCAGTTCAGCAGTATAGCCCATCCACAAACTAATGACCAAACAGAAGCGATCAACCGGACTTTGGGAAATTTAATTCGCAGTCTTTGTGGAGATAGACTGAAGCAATGGGACATTATCCTACCACAAGCAGAGTTCACTTATAATAGTGCAGTTCATAGCGCTATTGGACAGTCTCCTTTCTCAGTTGTTTACACTAAGGTATCACAGCATACTCTTGATTTACTTAAGCTACCTAAAGGAGAAAATGTTAATATTCCAGCCAAGCATATAGCGGAACAAGTGGTAGATGCGCAGAAGGAGGTGAAACAACGGTTAGAAGAAGCGAATAAGCAATATAAGCAAGCTGCCAACAAGCACAAGAGGCATGAGACGTTTCAAGTGGGTTTTCTTGCACAAGGAGAGATTTCTTGTTGGTATCTGCAATAAGCTTAAACCAAAGAAATATGGTCCATATTAGATGTTGCAATGTATCAACAACAATGCATATATAGTGGATTTACCTGATAGCTTGGGAATTTCTAAAACATTTAATGTGGCGGATTTATCTAAGTTTTATGATTCAGAAGAGCCTCTTTATCCGGACCATCCCAACAACTTAAGGATGAGTTTTTGTCAAGTGGAGGAGATTGATGCGCATGAGATTGCGAAGATATATTTGATTAATAGAAGGAAATCGAAGATGGAGCAGAAGATAGGCAAAGGCCGGCTTTAATGCTACCGGCCTTCACCAACAACCCCCAACGTTGTCCCTAAAGCTGTTGGCCTAAAGGTCGGCATAGCATGTAAGCTAAACAAGACAAATTCAAAGCCGCTGGTTATCTTTTAATTTGTGCCAACTTTTATCTTTTTCGTACTTATTGTTTATTTTATATTTTCTCTTATCTCTTGAGACTATATTTAGTCTTTTAGGTCTTTTGTTTGGGAAAAGTAATTTTCTATCTATTGAAACCGTAATTTTAGAGAACCTTTCTCTCTGAAAAGAATTGTTGTTCTTTCAATTCTTGTTTGAACGCTTTACACTACGTCACTGCATAAAGGATTCATGGAGTCATCTGCGAAAAGTGCAAATTCATAGGCCTTGGTACATTCATCAATAAGGAGTACTTATAAGATAATTGATAGTCAGCAGAAGGATGAAGTCCATGGTTGTATTCATCCTAGAGATGCTGTTTTTTGTTTGTTTGTCGAAAATTGCTTTGGACATCCTTAGAGGAAGCAAACACAGGACAGGACATGATAACCTTTCAATGTATAAATTTCTAACAACTTAATATGACTATCCAAAATACCGAAATGTTCTCAATCCAAACCCTTCAAGTTGGATGTAATATACATTATAAAAATAAATAAATATATGAATAACTATAACATTTTCTTGGTGACAATAAGTGAGATCCTAAAGTAATTGATTTCATATTCTTAGGGAATATTAGAACTTGATTCACAAAAACTGAAAAGGACTCACAACTTTGATTTTAAGTTTTGCCAAAGGTATACAACTAGGAACATATTGAAAAACACCCAGATACTCTTTGTACATTGAGGACAAATAGACTTTTTCCCATATTATTAAATAAGATATCTATTACTCTATAATCTTTGGTTTTTTTTTTTTTTTGGGTTGTTGTTGGGGGGGGGGGGCGGCGCCGGGGTGTGGTAAGGAAGGGAGAATGAAAAATAATATGACAAATATATATTTGTACATCGATGATAAATACTTTTCTTTTATCAACTAAACACAAATTACTTAGCATGCATAGCATTCTACTGATCCTTTAACTTTTCAATATGCACATAATAATTTTCAATCCAGCTTTCAAATCTCAACATTGATTTTTCTTTACATCACCAGCCAATCCGGATCACTTGGTTTGGAAGGAAGTAAATAAAGACAATGAGAACCTGCAAAAGAAATTATTACTCTATGATTATGAAGTTTACAGAAACACATTAGACAATTGAAGAAAGTGAGAAGGGAACTAGCATACCCTGTTTGTTGTTCATTCATGTGGATACTGGTAGATAGGCATGGTCAGGCCTGGCACAACATGCAAAGGAAAAAGACAAAAACATGAGCATGTGCGGGTCAACACATGGCACGCTAAGCACGTGGCACGTGAGGTACGCGAAATAAGTGGGCTGGCACGGCACCGTACACAAGGCATGCGGACCAACACGTGGGCCTTTTTTTTAAAATAGTATATAAAAATAGTGATTTATTTTTTTAATTTACTTTAATTTGTATTTAAATAAATTATTCTTATTATTTTAATAAAATATATTTGTCTTTTTAAAAAATATAATATATTTAGTAAATTTATTTGTTCAAAATGATTTCAATTGTATTACTATTAACATATTAACTTTAATATTGTTTACTTGTTTAGGAAATAAAAGACAATGAAATTATAAATAATATTGTAATAGTAATTGATTTATATGCATTTTTAAAAAATAATAATATAAAAATAGTGATATATTTTTAATTTACTTTAAAAATAATGATTTATTTTTTTAATTTACTTTAAATTATATTTAAATAAATTATTATACTATTTTAATTAAGTATATTTGTCTTCTTAAAAAATATAATATATTTAGTATATTTTATCTTTTTAAAATGATTTCAATTGTATTACTATTAACATATTAACTTCAATATTTTTTAGGAAATAAAAGAAAATGAAATTATCAAATAAAATTGTAATAGTAATTAATTTATATGCATTTTTTAATAATAATACAAAAATAGTGATTTATTTTTTTATTTACTTTAAATTGTATTTAAATAAATTATTTTTATTATTTTAATTAAATATATTTGTCTTCTTAAAAAAATAATATATTTAGTATATTTTATCTTTTTAAAATCATTTCAATTGTATTACTGTTAACATATTAATTTCAAGGCGAACAAAGACCATAACCCTCATAACAGTAGGTTATCAAGCGATGCATCCTCCACCACTACTGCCATAAGGGCCACAACCATTGTATCACTATCAACCCCCGAGTGATGCTGATGATAAAGGTGGACAGCAATGTGGCCAATCATCACATTTGCACCATTTTTTAAAAATTAAATTAATTACTTTTTTTTACTATTAATGTAAATAATAATATAATGCATATTATTATTAATAGAGTTAAAAATATTACTTTTGTAATTATCTAAATTTTATTTATGTTAAATGTTACAATCAATAATTTATTTGTAAATGATTTGAATAATTAGTTTAATTAAAATTCCAAAAACATCGAAAAAAACCGCGAGTCAAAAATAATAAAAAAAAATCAAAAATCGTGTGAAATTGGACTTAATTGAAGGCACATAAACCTACACGCTGGGGTATGCAACATGACACATGAATGACTGGGCCGGCATGGTACGACATACAAAAAAAATGCACGCTAAGCATGGCGCACGATGCAACCCAGCACGAATAGGCCATGCACGCAAAAGTACGCAACACACAAA
Source organism: Combretum micranthum (assembly GCA_024138025.1). Classification (NCBI taxonomy): domain Eukaryota; kingdom Viridiplantae; phylum Streptophyta; class Magnoliopsida; order Myrtales; family Combretaceae; genus Combretum; species Combretum micranthum. Next base: position 907,040 of record JAMXBD010000333.1, on the reverse strand, counting down.
GCACGCAAAATTTGGCATGCGGATGGCATGGCTCGACCCATTTACCATCACTATAGGTAGAAGATATTTGGGAAAAAGCAATACCTACATCCAACATATTACATATCTCGTGTAGATCTACATTTCTTTGACAGCAAGAAAGGTTGGTTTTTTTTAATCCCCTTGATGATTCATTGAAACACTTAGATCTATGCTTTGTTCCACTACAATAATTTTAAAATACCGATCTCTAGAAATTGAAGTGTTATTCTTCTTGTGGTCTTGGCGCGCATGCACGCACACACAGTCACGCCCCGAAGGATACCCTAAACATGGCAGCCCGCCACATATAATATCAAGACTCAAGAATGACTGTCTCCATCACGCGAAAGTCTTAGTATTATATGTAAAGCATCTAGCACGATAATAGGAGATGCTTTTAGGAAGTATAGTCTAAGCAAGTAAAAATGAACATACAAGAATCCAGAAATAAAGTAGATCATAAAATTAATAACCAAAGGTCTATTACATGATTTCTTAGGGGCATACCTCTGCTAAATCCCAAAGATCGAAATAATCTTTACAATCTTTAAACACCACATCAAATTTTCAAAGGAATTCTAATATAAATCTTCAAGTAGATTTCCTCCAAAAACTTCAAAAGAATAATTACGCGGATATGAGGAAACCTCGGGTACAAAAATAGGTATTCCTGAGAATGCAAATACTTATAGGGGCGTAAGCTTATGGGCTTAGTGAGTAAATCCAAAATTCATACTTGAAGTAAAATGTCAACTAAGTTAATTAGTCAAGCAAATGGAATGCATCAAACACATGAGCACACAAGACATATGACTTTTCGAGAATCATATGTTGAATGAATTACGCCCTTCATTCGGGGTTTGGTATTCAAGCCAATTACGGCCACAACTTTATTTAAAAACATTTTTATAGATCTTACCGCTCCTATATGCTATAAAAAACTTGTAGTTATTACAGGCTCCTACTAGTCACCAATTGATGTAGTTCTTACCAGCTCCTACTCGCCACTTACATGATATACCGATTATGTCTACCATCACTATCATACACTTGTTCCACCAATTGTATAATAACGAATACAATGTGACTTAACATATGAAGTGCATGCATAATTTCTTAATTAAAGTCTGATCGTTTATATTTTAATTTTCTTTTAAGTGAGCAACCAATTTCAAACACTTCAATGTAATAGTACGCATACAACTTTATTACAAGCAATTCGTGCTCCGATATACTTAATATTCTTTCAATATTTTATCATACAACTTCCATTTTTATCTGGCCTAATATCTAATACAACTAAATTTACAAGCACAATCATAAGTATGAGAAATAAAAGGGAGTAGACTCGCTCAGCCATGGTGACACTTTTTCTTGAGGGATGAGTCGATTGAAAAATCCACCAATCGTAATAATCTTCCGGATATGAACAATCCTCCTCGAGATCACCTAATCAAGAGGAATACCCATAATGAGTATTTCTTGTTGATTCTATGGTACATATCAAAGACTATGTCATACAATCGCTAAAATTCGCATAGGGAGTAATTTCAACTTAAAATAGCCATAACTTAGTCATTTTAACTCGGAATTACGCATATAATATACCGTTTTCTACCTATTCGAAAAGATCTATCCAATTCTAAAACTATTTTTCATCCAACTAAGTCGTTTGAGGTCCGAAATAGTGGTGATCAAATTCACTACGAATTTTATAAAACTTACTTTCTTCTTTTTACAAAACTTGAATCAAAGAGATAGATATTATAATAGTTGTAAGACCTTTGAAAAGTATAATATTTATTCATTTACTCGTGTTAAATACATGAAATTAATGAAGTTTTCTCAACCATAAATTTTTGGTAAAAGTAAAGTCTTCTAAAACTTTGGAAAAGTAAGACTTTTGAAATTTCCTTTTTAGTTTACTACAAACTTTCTCAAGTCATTTTGAATGAGTATTGTCTTTTTTTTAGTCTTTTTAAATTTCAAAAGAATGATTTCCATTTTCTAAATTGCTTATAGCTTAGTTCCTAATTCTTTTAAAAGTAGTAATAACTTTAAAGAAGTGATTTGTTCATTAATCTTATTTCATAAGATCATTTTACTTTTATGAAAGGGGATTTCTTGGTGTTTACCAAACTAATCTATTCAAACTATTGATGAAAAGTAAAGTTTAGTAAAACTTTTGTTAAATCAAGAATTCATTTCCATTTTATGACTTTGTAAAGTGTATGTATGTATTGTATAAAATTCCTATGTTTATAATGAACTCCTCTAGAAAAGATTTGTTAAGATAAATTCCTAAGTTTTTATGAAAAATTACTTCCTTCATAACAACATTTATTTTTATATATGAACTTCTATTTTAAGAAAACTTTTTCCTTCTTTAACTTGTTGAGACAAAATCAATATGTTCATGCATGATCATGAATATGAAATCATAGAATTACGAAAACATAAGAAAAACATAATGATAATAAAATAAGCAAGTAAAGAAATATGTCAAGTATTGGGAACCTTAGCTTCATCAAGGTATCTAGGAATAAGAATGGACTAGTCCCAAAAGAAAAATAAGAAAGAAAGCAAATATGTTGTTTTGACTTGATGAGGAAAAGTCTAAGACTAGAGACTAGTCTTAAAATAACATGATATAAATAAATAAATTGTATACTTGGAAGTAAATAAATAAGAATGAGCTTATATGCTCTAAAGTTATATATTAGTACATAATTATATCTAGTTACATATATATATATATATAAAGGATTAACATAAAATCAATAATATGAGCAAAAGTAAAATAACAACATAGAGATACATAAATATATTTTCATGAATAAGAACAATACATGAACATAGTGTAGCTTCCTTAACATTAAGTTTAGGAAATGCACACCATGGTCATGTAAAGTTACAAAACATGGTAAGAAAATGTAAAGAAAATTCTGACCTAATGTGTTTATAAAAGAAGAAGAAGAGGGTTTTGTTGAGAGAATTTTAGGGAGTTTTGAGATGGAAGTTGAGAGGGGAATTGGAGAGAGTTTTGAGAGTGAAATTTGTGAGTAGAAGATGTGTGAATGAAGTGAAAGAGGAGGGGTATTTATAGGAAAATGGGGAGTGAATTTTGAGTGATTTAATTAAAGAAAAATCGAAAAAAAATTGAGAGGAAGAGAGAAAAAGGGGCACTAGCCATGCTTGGTAAAGGGGAAGAGAGATTTGATTTTTTGTAATTTTGTGTATTAAAAGTAATAATATGTAAGATAGATATGATATAAAGTTATGAGAAAGGTAAAAAGTAAAGATAATATGTTATGGTATTGTAAGAGTACGTGTTAGAAAAAGTAGAGATAAATAAATAGTTTAGAATAGTAATGAATAGTGTAATGTAAAATAGATGTGACTAGTAAAATACTAGTAGTAGGAAAATACACGTGTAATTGCCATATCTATTATTTTTAATGATCGAAAAATTACGAAAACTGATATTTTTGAAATCCTTATATTAAATGGGTCCCAACAGTGTTATCGGAATATTTTTATTATTCTGGGGTTTGGGACACGATTTTCGAGAACTGATCTCGTTTGAGTCCGAAGGACACTCCAAATTCGCGAATATGATATTTTTATGTTTCATCAAGTTATTATGAACTATTATCACTAATTATCTCAATTTTGTTTTCTAGGGCTAAGGAATACGAGAATGTCAGATCTAAATCCTAGGGTTTGTACTAGACTTTTGTTGACCTTTAAGTTTTCGATTGACTTTTAATTCTAAAATCAAACTTAAGATTAACCTAAAATTTTAGGAGTCTACACACACAAAGGCTAAGAGTTTTCTTTTCTTCCTCTAGGGTTCCAACATGCTTTAGAAACCGGGGGTAAGGGGGCGGGTTTGGTGGTTTTAGATCATATTTTTCTTATTCACTTGGTACCTAGTGTCTTACTACTAGTACGACCTTTGGGGCTATGTTAAAGATTATTTGTGTTGGTATGGTGTTTTACTTACAATTGAGATTGCAAGCTAGTTATTGTTTATGATTAAAACGATACTTGTTCATGGTAGAAATTTTAGTTAAAATAATTGGATAACAATTAGAGCCTACTTCCAAGGGATTCCATTATGTATTATAATACTGCTTATGATTAAAATTAATTACAATTTAATTTGTGTGACTGCTTGCTAATTTGATTGATTTTAGTTATAATGAAGGAACCAAGGTCTAAGAAACAATGAATAATTATTAGTACAATTGAAAAGTAAAGGGTATCCAGTAAATGTAGTTTTAGACATAAGATCATTTTGAGAGTGTTTTTATGTTAGATATATTACATGTACCAAAAGATGTGTCAATAAAAAATATATAATTTATAATAAATATATTTAATTTGCTCATTTTAGTTAGGGTTCTAGACCTTAAATGTTCCTATTTCAATATGCACGTCGTCGGAGCTGTCACAGTTTCGGAACGTATATGACTTTTCTTTTGATCAAAGTTGGCAAATAGCTGAGGAGAATTCTTTTATTTTTGGTGACTCAGCACTGGAGTATACCTATATTGATTTCGTAATTAGAAAGCAATCAGTGAAGGAATCGAAGTTATTTCAATTATTATAAAAAAAAAAAAAAGCTAGTGAGGGATGACATTGTATGTTTATGGATAAAAATATTTATTTTTTATTTATATTTGTTTTTTATATTTAGTCTTATTGAAATAGTTATGAAACAGATATCAAACATACATCAAACTAACAAATCAAACGCATATCATTGTTATAATTTTGCAGTAATTTCAGCGGTATTATTTATTACAATTATTTTATAGTTTAATATTTTTTTCTTTTTAGTTTAGAGATAATATCACAAATAGTACATAAACTTTGGTAAAATATGCAATTAGGTATCTAAACTTTCAAAATGATCAATTTAGTACTTAAACTTTGAAATTGATCAATTTAGTATTTAAAAAATTTGAAATTGACAAATTTAGTACTTGAATGAACTTGATAAAAATATTGTTAGCATACACGAAAAGTTCTTTTAAATACTAAATTTGTCAATTTTAAAGTCTAGATACTAAATTGATCGATTTCAAACTTGAGTTATCTAATTATATATTTTATCAAAGTTTAAGTATCACTTATGAGATTAACCTTTTAATTTAATTTCTATGATCTAAAATATCTTTCTACATCTATTAAAATATTTCTGCCATCATACATTAATCCTACTTATCATTTAATGCTGCATCACTTTTCAAAGATCAGCATCCAATGGATCAATGGAATCCAGAATGTTCAGATCATTAAAAGAATATTGACAATTTTATTCATTATTAGGCGGCTTATGATGTAAAAGAAACAAATCAATACATTGTATAAATATCGGTACAATCTCAAAATCAAGAAGGACCGCGGACTGCATGGTAGCAGAAACTATTCTATGTTTGCAAATCAGCATAATACTCCTCAATCCAGCCTTCAATTATCTGAAGCTCAACCTTTCTTTGCATCAATAGCCAATCAGGATCAGTCGGTTTCGATCGCAGTATGTCCAGACCATGAGAACCTGCGAAATAGAAACAGACTCTCCATATTTTTCAAATATTATGTATTAAAGATTTTATTGAAGGGGACATTGGACCTAAGTTAATATAATTGGAGCATTACTACGTGTTTAATATTTTTCAAAACAGAAAGTTCATGACAGCTCGCATATTCCAAGCCAATAGAGATTGTGTCAATAAACTCCTTAAATCTTCATAGCTACCTTCACTTCGGAAAGTTTTTGAATAAATCACCCAGCTCTCAAGAAATTGCGAAAATCGCTACAAATATGACTTTCAACAGCAGTTTTAATAAAAGCTTTGGATTGTATATCAACAAACGCGTTTTCACTTTTTTTTTTTTCTTTTTATTTTGTTTTCAAAACTCATGGAAAGGTAAAAGCATATGTTCACATAAATCATGGTCATGGTACCTACCTTGAGCAGTAGTGACAGCCACAATGCTATCGGAAATGTTCTCCACAACCCTGAGGTAATTGAGGTAAGACAGAATTAAATTAGGTAATCGGCTCTCAAATATAAAAGGTTAATATCATGAAAAATATTTAAATTTTGATAAATATATAATTAAATATCTAAATTTTGAAATTAATTAATTTAATACCTAAACTTTAAAATTGATGTAACTAAATAAGCTTTTTATATATATCAACAATACCTTCATCAAGTTCTTTCAGGTATTAAAGTGGTCAATTTCGATATTTTTAGTTATTAAATGATCGATTTTAAAGTTTAGGTGATAAATTAATCAAATTTAAATTTAGATACCTAATTACATATTTTTATCAAAATTCAAATACTATTTATGATATCATCCCAAATGTAAAAAGACACATCTTCAATCCAAGGCAATTACCTGCTATAAGTGAAACATATTATTATTATTATTATTAAAAGCTTCTGTTTAATTTTATCGTACAAGTGCTTTTATTACAAGGTTTCAAGACAATTTCTAGCTAAAAAATATGAGTCATATGGTCGAAATTTACCCGCCACTACTGAAAGGGTCGTTAAAGCCATTGGAGAAAATAATGTTACTTCCAAATCTTTTAAGAACCCTTTTAATCTCCTGCAATAGTAAAAAGAAAAAAAAGGGTTAGGCAATATCCATTCATATTTACTGAAAATCACACAATATAAATCATTATATCGGATAATTGCATATACTATTACCTATTAATTGAACAAGTACAAACAGATTTCTTAAACTTTGCAAATGTGACCTTAAAAATCATAACTTTTGAAAATGTATTAATAACAATCAAACTTTCCAACTGTGATTTCACCTATCGTGACTTTTGAAAATAGGTTAACAACAACCAAAGCTTGAAAGTATTGCTAAGAGAACCTTATATAGTTTGTCGATATATTTACACATTTTCTAAAATTGTCAGAAGGTAATTAAAATCGCATCTTAAAAGTTCATTAACACTATTGTGCCTTGTGCCAAATCGATAGTTTAGGAGATGTTAGTTTACAAATCTCCTATTTAAATAAAGGCTTTGTTTGGGTGAGCTGTTTTTTATTTATATCTGTATTTTTCTCAATATGATATATGTAAATATGTCCAATTTACATTTATATTTTATCTATATTTGATCTTTTAATAAGAACTGCTAACTTTTTTTTATTTATATCTAATTCTTTATAAATAATTTGTTGAAAAAAAAATTTTAAAAAGTATCTATATCTGTAATTTTGCTAACAAACAAACAGATTTAAAATGTAAAATGAAAAAAAAAAAGAAGAGAGAAATAGGGATAATCAACCATACATGACCACCGTAGTAAGTAGTAATCCAATGAGGTCGGGGAGCAACACCATATTGGGTTTTGCACTTCTCCATGTGAGCTGTTAGATTGACAGGTTGTAGTTGAAACATCGAATCATTTCTGGTAACTCCAGCTGGCATTACAATTTCCGTACAAGTCTGTCAAAACCAATATTTTGTCGAGTTAGTGAAATCAATTTTTTCCATCATGATTGACATTTAATCTCTATTTTTACATTATAGTAATTACCATTAAAAAACATTTCAAAAGTTTGTCAATCCAGTATTACAAATCTCAAGGCTTAAGTACACTTCTAAAAAGGTTTAAGATCCTAACTAATAAAATATGAAAAAAAAAATTCTTTGTAGAGCTTTTTCCACTAATTTAAAATCTATACCTAAGAACATTTAAAATTCCCTGATTTTGAGAAATTCTTTACCATGTTTATAAGGTTCTTAAAATGAAGTTTTGATATTTATATATTTTATTTGGAGATCCTAATCACAAAACTTACATAAAACTAATTAAAAAAACTGAGTCCTTATTAAAGGAACCAAGTCAAAAAGACCCAAAAAAGGTGAAATATCCAGCTTTATTGGACTAAGGTCCTTTTGATGGGGATATTTAGCAAAGGTATTTGAGAGAATCATCTTCCAAAGATGCCCTATGTTAAGAATAATAGCAAATACACCATTTGAAATAATCCTAATCAGTTTAAACGTCCCTTTAACTTGATGCCAACTCTGAAATCATATTTCCTACGCAACCCTCTAAAGGTTTTCACAACACCATTTTTGACCCACGACCAAGTGTGAGATATTCCTCTTCAAAATTTAAAACATTTCTACTTTTAGTTTAGAACCTGTCAATTACGTAACTTTCACAAAACTCCGTTGTTCCATCTACCTCGTAATTCATACTAGAACTGAATCCACACGAAAAATAAGATGTATTAACATGATCACAATGGTATAGATGTCGCTAGTGAATAGAAGAGTATATGTGATTGACTTTAAATTAATCTTGTGTTCGTAGGCTATTTTAAGACGAGTTAACGCAAGATTATTACGAGTGGTTATAGCAAGGCCAATTAGGAGAAAAGTTTCAATCTAAACTCCACATTATGGATTTATGTGTAATATTTTGATATGTAAAATGTTAAATGTATAGTTATGAAAATCACGAGTAAGTATATAATTTTATGAGTTTATGATTTTATATATTTTTTATTTATTAAAATGGATACAAAATATTTAAGTGCAGGCTTTATTAAGAAATATGATTTTAAGTATATAATTTTATATATTTACGATTTTATAGGTTTTATATTTTTTAAGATTTTACCGATCATGTACATTCTGATAAATAGTAAAATTAAAATTTTAACAACATAATTAAATGAATGGTGAATATAGATATACAAGTATATATCTCTCTATCTGGTACATGTGAAATACTAGAGTGGCTATAAAGTTTAGGGTAATACATATTTTACGTATTTTATCTATATATGTGTCTTTAGGCATGCCACTTAGCTTGAGGAAGCCATGAAGGAAGAAGGAACAAGCCCTAAGCATTTTATTGATTAACGTTAAAAATCTTTTGAAGTTGATTAACATTAATAATGTTTGTTAGCAAAGGATTGGAGATGGAAATAATAATAATTATAATAATTACAATGTTAGTGCAATTCAAATGCATAGAAGAGAAGCCCCCAATGGTTAAAAATAAGAGATAAAAATTTCTTTCAAAAGTGGCTAAGGGTGATATGACTTAATCTCTTATCCTCTCTAGAAGCAAATAGAGATTGTAAAGTATAATATTGGGCATTGCTTACAAGAAAGAATATTCTTCTTTTCCTGTGAACCTTATGGGACTCATCTCGAGTTCATTTTTATATATTTATAGTTATGATAAATTGTGTGTATATTTTTCTGTTCCGTAAAAGTTTTTCTTTTTTTCCTTTTCTTCCTTTTCCATGAATAGAACAATAGATATATAAATAGCAAAAAGTAAAGATAGACGCATGTAAATAACAAAAAACATTCAGACGTGATAATTATAATTCTTTCCTACAATTTTATGCTTGTGATGATCTAATAAGAGTGCATGTGATCATATGCATATATATAAATATTATACGTATATACTCCCCCATTAGTGAAGTAATTTGTTTATTACAAGTAAGTTTCACTATGTAATGTGAATATTTTATGGTTGGTGTTGGTTCATTTGCCCGCCTTGTATTAACGATACATGACATCCGAGTTGCTTGTTATTTATATTGATTGACCACCCAATAATCAGATTGATTATTAACTTGAGTAATAAATAAAATATATGACAAATTACATTTGAAGGTATGAATGCTTGCTATTAAATTCATTCAAGGTATCAAAATTTCAAATGGTTAAAAAGATTAGTTAATATTTTTCAAAGTGAATCAAATAAAGTATGGATGTTATACAAAGTTCGTTTAATATATTAATATTTGAACTAGTTTTCAAATAAGTTTTCTTAGTTTTTGTTAATGATTAGCTATAATTACCTTATTTGACCATTTTACAAAACGTTTATTTCTCTTTTAAACCACTCGAAATATTAATACCTTAAATGAATTAACTCTAAAAAATTTATACCTTTTCAGGTAATTTACCCATAAGATGTGTAATGCATTGCATGATTTCCATCACATTATATATCAAGATCACCAACTTCACATGATAGGATGAAAAGGCTTTCAAGCACTCTTGCAACTTCATACCCGAACCCAAGGTGATAAAGATCAATTTCAAGCACCAAGAAGATGAATTTTATCTACTTGTTTAATGGAGACTTTTATTATTGTACGTTAATTAGGATATTTAAATATTTATGTTATTAATTCATTATTAGATATTAAGGATTATTTTATGATATTTATAGAGTTTTGTCTTTTATATGTTATTAGTTATTAGCACTCCTATTTTCCTCTATATATAATACTAATGCCCTCGCGGTAGTTACTGGTAGAGTATATTGGCTTGTAATGTAGCATTATTCAATAGAGAGGGATCTATGAAATTCAAACACTAGAGTTCTTGATTCTCTTTGTTATTTTCAGTTCATTATAAGAATCGTGACAAACACTCCTCTAGTCAATTAATTGTACATCATATCAACTAATTGATTCAAATCTTGCTTATGCATTATTGTTAGTCGCATCAATTCAATCTAGGCAAAACAAATAATTCAATTTCATTTTGTTGTGTCATATTCAAAGTTGAATCAAAGATCTTAATTCTAAAGAAATTCATACATATCTCTTATTGAGATATATCCGTATAATCATGGTATCAGAGCACAATATTGCAGATATCACAGGTTGTTTCTAAACAACTAGTTTGATTTTATTCTTATATTTTAAAAACCTTATTTCTAAAGAAATTCCTATGGATCTCTTGTTGAGATCTATCCATATAATCGTGGTATCAAAGCTTAGTTCTCACAAGTTGTGATGGGTTTCTTGTTTATTTAACTATTTTTTTTATAAAAAAAAAATGAGGAGAGGAAGGTGAGAAGTTTATTATTTGATTTTTCTTATGGGAGATATGAAAAGAAGAGCCAAATGAGTCCTATTCAAAACAATTTCTTGCCAAAGAAAGTATCAACACTATCTTTGTAAATTACAATGTTATGATGGGTAAGATAGGTATTTTGAAGCGTTGTTACATGATCAATCTGCTAAAGAGTATATGATTAATAGGATAAGTGGTTGGGATTTAAAATGTATCAAGCGTTTGGATCATGGGTATCTTAAATACCAATGTCCAAATGAACTTGTAGTAAGGCTTATACATAGTGTTCCTATGATTATTGATGAAGATAATGTTGATGAATTTAAAGTTTTAATAGTCGTTCAAGAGCAAGTTTACATAGATTTAATCATCGTTAAAAAAATGATGTCAATAGCAAAGTCAAAGTAGTGGGTGACGAAGTAACAAAAGGGGAAACGGTTGAAGAAGAGAGTAAAGAAGAAACTGTTGTTTTGGTGGTAGTAGAGAAGAAGATATAAATGACAGAATCAATTATTGAAATCAAGATAGTTGCCAATCAATATAACCCAATGGTGTGATTGAGCTTATAAAGCCACATCATGATCAAGAGTCATATATAATGGATATTGTTACTTATCTATCATTACAAGAGTTGAGTACTCATCATGAGATTTTTAAGACCATGGTTGATAGGGTTCATGATAAGTGGCAGTGTAATCCTGCAGATTTTCACACAAACTAAATTCTTGATAATTGCCAAATTTGACAATAAAATTCTAAGAATGTTAAGAAAATGTTATAAAACTCACTCCTAATTTTTTTATGTACTTATTTATATATTTATTTTCTTCACAAGTTTGAAACACCCACATATATAATTAGTTCAACAATAAAATTGACAAACAAAGATATATTTATTGGGATTAGGGAACTTTAAAAAAAAAAGGGAGGCAAAATCAAATAGAGTACTTGACAATGACAATGAAAAATTTAAAAATTATATATAATAGTAAATAATATCTAATTGTTATCTCTACCTAAATCCATGAAGATCATTCAAATGTGAACAAATATAATAATATAAGCTCAAATAATTATAATTAATCTTAATTTCTAAATTTATTAAAAACCTATAATCCTTAAAATACTAAACTATCTCATATCAACACCTCTAAAATAACTTGACCTATCTAACTAATGTATATGTAATATGAGAATTTGAAACATTTTAGGTGATAATCTTTGATTAAATTGTCTATTATAGTGGTAATGGTATGACGTTTTATTTCCTTAACTATAAAAGTATTTATTGTTATCACATTACCAGTTACACTACAATACTATAATTCTAATATTATTAGAATGTTAACCCACATGCTTATATGCCTATTACTAAAATATAACCTAAAGATACTTATAAATTAATCTAGTAAGATTACTACAAGTACTTTTAGATGTTATATGAAACTGCAAAATAATGAAACCCTTATATCAAAATTAAATTATTAATATTACTAAAGACCAATGTAGTGTTATTAAAGATGTGTAAGTAATTATTACTTTTAACTTATCTTCAAAGTGTAATAAAAGGTGAACTGCATCTGATATCAACCTTTTCATCTTCTTTAAGAAAATGAGCACGACAAGCTGTATACACATTATATACAGCTTGATCTTTTCTTCTTTACAACATGGTCTTTAACATTTTTGTAGTTGCTAAACACAAGTTGACCTTAAAAATAGCTATTCAACCTTAGACGAAGTCTATACTTATTATATGTTATACAAATGTTTGACATCAAGTAGTGATATTAGATTCACTTTCCATGAGCTAATTGAACAAATAGGATGGGTTAAATTTATGAGACCGTGATGATAATATTATATATATTCCTCTGTCTTTTTATCCATGGCATTGATAAGTGAAAATCATTAACATAGATAATAGGATTCTTAAATATTTTAACCATCTAAGTATAAAAGAACTATAAATGTCGAAATGTAAAATCAAATAAAATAGAGAGCCTAAAAAATGCGATTTAATTTTTCTTTTTGATCCAAGATTGAAAAAAAATAAATATAACAATTGTTGGGTATTGTCGCTTTACAAGATCTTTAGTTGGAACAGTTAGATGTCAATACTGCTTTCCTGCATGGAGAGTTTAATGAAATAATTTATATGCAACAGCCTGAAGGCTTTGTGGTCTCAGGCAAGGAGAACCATGTGTGCATGTTGAAGAAATCTTTATATGGCTTGAGCAATCGCCAAGGCAATGGTACAAGAGGTTTGATCTATTCATGACTTCTCATGATTTTAGGAGAAGTAATTCTACAGTTGTGTATATTTCAAGAAATGTGAAGATGGATCTTTTGTTTATTTACTTTTGTACGTTGATGACATGCTGATAGCAGCAAAGAATAGAAGAGAGATTGAGAAAGTTAAACTTCAGTTGAGTAGGGAGTTTGAAATGAAAGACTTAAGAGCAGGAAATAAGATACTCAGTATAGAGATTATAAGAAATAGAGCAAAAGGTATGTTGCATCTGAGTCAGAAGGAGTATTTTGAGAAGATTCTTTCTAGGTTTAATATGATGAATTCTAAGCCTGTGAGTAAACCTTTAGCAGCTCACTTTAAACTTTCTTCTGCTATATCTCTAAATTCAAATGAAGAAATTAATTATATGTCAAAAGTTCTGTATTCTAGTGCTGTACTAACTCTCATGTATGACATGGTCTGTACATGCCCAAATTTATCTCATGTTGTAAGTGTGGTGAGTAGATACATGGCAAATCCTGGTGAGGATCACTAGAAAGCAGTTTAGTGGATTTTCAAGTCCTTGAGAGGTATTACTAATGTTTGTCTAAAGTTTGGTAGAGCTATAGATGGACTAGTTGGTTTTATGGATTCTGATTTCGCTGGAGATTTGGACAAGCGAAGATCTCTCACTAGGTATATTTTTACCTTTGGTGGCTGTGCTATCAGTTGGAAAGCCACTTTGCAAGTTACAGTAGCACTATCCACTACTAAAGACGAATACATGGCCATCATAAAAAGCTTTTAAGGAAGCAATTTGGTTGCAGCGATTATTTGGAGAACTTAGTGATGATCTGAAGACGATTAAATTTTGTGAACACTGTGTGTTTAGAAAGCAGAAAAAAGTCAGATTCACCACTGGTACTCACAATACAAAAGTTATTTTAGAGTACATTCATTCTTATCTTTGGGGACCGTCTAGAGTTCCATCTAGTGGAGGTGTTGTTTATATGATGACTGTTATAGATGACTTCTCTAGAAAAGTTTAGGTATTTTTCTTGAAGCAAAAGTTTTGATGCGTTAACCACCTTTAAGGAGTAGAAGACAATGATTGAAAAGCAAACAGGTAAACATGTAAAGTGTCATCGCACTGATAATGATCTTGAGTTTTGTTCTAATGATTTTAATGTTCTGTGTAAGTCAGAGGGAATTTTGAGACATTTAACAGTCCCTGGAACATCTCAACAAAACGAGATAGCAGAACAGATGAATAGAACTATCATAGAGAAGGTCAGGTGTATGCTTTCAAATGCAAAGTTACCAAAGTCATTTTCGGCAAAAGCTGTCTCGACAGCATGTTATTTGATTAATAGGTCTCCATCAACAGCCATTGAGAAGAAGACTCCATTTGAGTTATGGTCAAGTACTTTTGTTAATTATTCAGAGTTGAGAATTTTTTGTTGTCCTACATATGCTCGTTTTGATAATGGAAAGCTTAAGCCTAGGTCTCTGAAGTGCATATTCCTTGGTTTTAAACTTGGTGTCAAGGGATATAAGTTATGGTGTCCTGAATTGAAGAAATTCATTTTGAGTAGGGATGTTATTTTTTATGAAGTATCCATGTTACATGACTTGTCTTCTAACTCATCGTCAGATGAAGTCCAATAGAAATCATCTACACATGCGGAGTTTCAGATTGATTCAGGTACTACTTCAAAGACTACTTCTCACACTAGACCTAAGGGTTATCCTGTCTCTACACAACCACGAGAACAATATTTCATTGCTAGAGATAGACCTAGGAGAGAAGTGAGGCCTCCTCAAAGATATACAGAGGCAGATCTTGTTGCCTATGTCCTTTAGGGGTTTTGTGGAAGAGGTGGAGAGTATTTTGTTTTTTATGTTGAAGATTGGATTTTGTGTTTTTAAATCCAGAATTTGTGTCAAGGTGAAGATTGTTGGAGTTTGTGACCCGATTTTTGTAACCAACTCCCATAGTTAAATGTTAATGAATGAATATTTGACTATACATTTATTATTCACTTATTATATATTTAATGGTCATAATTTACGCTTTTATTATTCATTCATTACTATTTAAGGGTCATAATTTAGGCCGTTATGTTGGTTATCTTTATACACACCCACCCACACACACACACACACACACACACACACACACACACATATATATATATATATATATATATGATGTGTGTTTTGTTTGGGTTTTTACAACACATCAGACACATGAAATTCCTTTGAGAGTGTTTTAGAGTTTTGACTTGTATTCTCTCAATCTTGTATTCCAACTTCAATCATAGTGGATTTCTCCTCCTCTACCTATGGTTTTTCCCGATTTGAGTTTTCCACGTAAAATTCTTATGTGTTCTTTATTTTACTGCTTCATTGTTTGCTATTGTTTTCCACATATCGAATCATAACA
Source organism: Combretum micranthum (assembly GCA_024138025.1). Lineage (NCBI taxonomy): Eukaryota > Viridiplantae > Streptophyta > Magnoliopsida > Myrtales > Combretaceae > Combretum > Combretum micranthum. The sequence continues at coordinate 891,447 of JAMXBD010000333.1, read as the reverse complement.
ACAATCACAAAATAAAAGTAAATAAATATAGTCTAACTATAATTTGATAGTCAACAACAAATATGATCGTACTATAAAAACAAAATAAATGAAATAAGCAACAAGAGTAATATCTAATTACGAAATATTTTAGTTAATGAAAACTTTAAGACGTACTTGGAAAACCTTATGTGTATGTGTGTATATATATTTATAATAAAAAAAAATAAAATCCTAGCATTTCATCACTCTATATTTGACAGTTTAGAAATAATTTATAAGATAATCTTAAAACCCTGAAAATTTTTATCATTATTTTGGTTGTCGACTTGACCATAGTTAAATTTTTGGGCAATGAACTGCAATGGATACATTTTGAACAATAGAAAATTTCATAATACATCCATAAAACCGAAATCATGTAAGATAAAATATAAACATTATGAGAGATATAACACCACAGTAATAGAAAAATCATTCTTGGACATTTTGACTCATTTATGTTATAAAAAATTGGCAATCTGAAGTCAAGAGTAACCAACAGGACGGAAAACCAAATAAACTCAATGTATTTACTTCCTAATCACCTAGTTGTAAGAGAACTAAGTAGGAAAAATAAAATAAAAACGTTCCTCATCTGTGCTTCCTATCTCACGCCGGCCACAAGAGATTCTTTTTTTCCTTTTTTTTTTTTTTTTTTATCAATATGCACAAGTAACTTAATATAGACATGGCACGGTTTTTGAAACATAACCAAACTGGAACCATAACTACCGATTCTAGGTCTTGAAATCAAGGAACCAGAATTGGAACCGTCTGTCATGTTCTAAATTTGAAACAGCATAATCACTTTTTTTTTAAATAAAAATAATAAATAAATAAGTGAATTGTAGTTGTTAATAAAATAAAATTTAAACTCAAAATAATTATTGTATCTAAAACTGCTAAATTATTTAACCAATTTTTAAAAAAATTGGTTCAAAATTTACATTTATTTGTATACAAACACATCTAATATCAATTGTATTTAGTAATATGAGATTACAAAATAATTTAAAGAGTAAAAAAAAATTAAAATGCAAAAAAATAGTCCCATATTATCAAGGAAATTAATTTTGCTTTTAGGAGAAGTTTATTTAAATTAATATATGATTTTAAGGTATATTTGTTTGTGTTGTTGTTAATAATATATTAAGTAATATGAATAAGTAATAAATTTTATTACTTATATAAAATAATTTAAATATTAATAATTATACATTAAATATTATTTTTATACTTTTCTTTTTTCTTTTTTCAATAGAACACAATGGAACTACTAGTTATAAGCTAAAAAACCGCTTAGAAACCGTTAAACCAGATGTTCTATTGCTGGTTCTAGAACCAGCCAACCGATCATGGAACTGGTCAACCGGTCCGGTTGCGGTTCCTATTTTAGAATTGTCAATGATAATTCTGATTTGAAATCGAATCGTACATATGTTTAACTTAATATGGGGTCAACAAACACTTAGATATTTGTTGGTATATCTTACTGGGTCCTGGCTTATCCCATTTTTTTTTCTTTTCAAGCATGTTTAAGACTCCTATGGTTATTGAATTAACTGGATATGACATGATAGCAGGCTATGGGGAGAATACTAGTAGAGAAGATTACCCTCCTAACTATTAGTCAAGTCTGTTTGTTATTCATATGGAGATAGAGACTTCTAATGTGTGATGTTATAAGTAAGATTTATATGTACTTGAATATTTAGGAAAGCATGGACCCTAGTTTAATTGTTAGTTTGTAAGATTAGTTTGATTGATAAACTCTTTGAGCCATCTAGGCTTAGTCTTATGTAAGATTTGTGTTTTTCCTATATTCATACATGGAGTAATGTGTTGTATTGTTGTGGACTTCAAGTGAGATTAACAGATGTGTGTTGATGGTAATAAATAGCATCTATTAGGGATCACTATAAGTTCTAAGTTTTAGCATATCCTTATTACATAAGGACATGTGGCAGGTTTTAATACATTTTATTTAGAGCATTGCAAAATACTTAGAATAAATACCAATATATTTATTTTAAGCACTTAATATGACTATCCACAACATTGAAATATTCTTAATCCAAACCCTACTCCATGGATGATGTAATATACATTAACAAAATAAATAAATAATTAAGTACATATAACATTGACCTCAACGGTGGTTAAAGTTGATTTCATACTTTTGGAAAATATTAAGAGTTAGATTACGAAAACTGAAAAGAACTTAGAACTTTGCTTTTAAGCTTTGAAAAAAGTGTACAACCAAGAAGAGATTGGAAAAAAAAAAAAAAAAAAAAAAAGAAAACATCATCCAAGTTTAAGATATCAAATACACTTCTCTCGCATTCTTAAAAAAGATATTTATTACTCTATGACATTTGGAAGAAAATTGTTAAATAATATGACAAATATACATTGATCGACGACAAATATTTTTCTTTTGTCAATTTCATACAAATTATTTCGCATGCATGGCATTCTATTGATCTTTTAACTTGTGAATATCCCCATAATATTTATCAATCCAACTTTCAATAATGTCAACCTCGGTTTTTCTTTGCATCACCAACCAGTCCGGGTCACTAGGTTTAGAAGCAATTATGTCAAGACAATGGGAACCTGCAGAAAAGAAATTATTGCTTCATGCTTGAGTAGTTTACGAAAACACATTATACAATCTAACTGAATATAATTGACTTTCACCGCTTTTTTCAAAGTTTGTAAATGAGTTGAATCAGGTTGAAGCAACGCAATATTAAACTTGAATCCAAAAAAATGTTTTGAAGCTAAAACTCATTTGTTGTGGATCAAGAAGTAAAGCCCATTTTAAACTTGAATCCAAAAAAATGTTTTGAAGCTAAAGCTCATTTGTTGTGGATCAACAAGTAAAGCTCATTTGGTAAGCAGCAAGTTTTGAATTTTAGACTTAAACTCGAGCTCAACTTAAAATGGCACTCAAAAAGCTTAAACCAGGCTTGATTAAACTATTAAAGCTGAACTTATTATATATATATATATATATATATGAATTAGAAATTGTATAGAATTCTCTTAAAAACTTTAATATTAAACAGACCTCATGTTTTTTTAAAGGATCTACATACACTCTTTGAAAAATTGATGTGACCAATAATATGTAAATTTGATATATAAGCTAATGCCATTAGCTTGATTTACATCTCATTCACCATATTAGTTTTTCTAAGGGTATAAGTATTCACTTTTGAAAAATATCGTAGGTTCATGCAATTTTTAAAGTTTATAAAGATGGTTTACAGAATTTATTTTACTAGTTTTCTTTTACTTAAAATAATATTGATGCCAAACTTCACTTAGACTCTATTAACGATCATGTTTAACTAAATTTCAATTAGATTTGTGAGTCAAACAAACTAAATACTAAGAAGCTAAATTTTTACTCATTAAATTAATCAAGTAATTCAAGTTCAAGCTCGATTTGACTAAACTTAAATAATTCAGGAGTAGGTTTTGAATAATTCACGGCATAATGCATGACCTTACATAAACCAAAGGTATTAATAACCTTACCATTGGCTGTAGCGACTGCAATAATTGTATCCGAGATATTCTCTAAAATTCTGAAAATGAGATTGTAAGTTTAGTTAAAATCCAAATGAATCTCTATCATTTAAATACATATATAGAAGGATTTCTTTACAATACGTAAATTAGAAACTGTGGTTTATTTGACTAATTATGCATAAGCATTTCAATCTTATCATGCTTATGTAGTGCACCCGTGTAATGAATGGTACGAAAAATTCACTTTGAACTTAATCGATTCAAAATGAAAGTATTACATACTCTTTAGTGACCAATAGTCTGGTATGAAAATAATTTGAAAAGTGATGTAGAGTGTAAAGATGTCAAAAGTTTCACTCCTAGAAACACGTTAACCACTTGCAACGATTGTAAGCAATTTCTTTCTAAGATACATAGGCCCCAATTGCTCCCTCTCCCTTATTTCAAATAGCTGCATGATGTACTTAAATGAGTACATATAAGCCATTTTTCTTCATAGACCAAGCTGGACTCTAAGCTCTATATAGACTCATAGTGTGACCGAAAGTGCGAAAGATGATTTTCTTTCTTTTGTTTCCATTTGGAAATTTGAGAATTCGGCATGTGATTAAGAAATAAAACTAGAAAAACATGTGATTACTTGACAATGTTAACAACACCAAGTACAATAGGAGTTTTGTAGTGGTAAGAGAGAATAATATAGCATACCTTAAGACTTAAGAGTTCATGTATGAGTGTAAGAAAGAAATTTGGGATAAAAGCACTATACTTATCCATAGGTCATCCCATCACAAACTCTTCATATAAATCTCATATTTTCCATATGAAATTTTTCAAACCTCACACTTGCATCCCAAAAAAGTATTTTATTGGCAATTTAATGTTAGTATTTTTAATTTGGTTTCAATTTTTTTTTCATTTTTTGCCAAAATTTATTTGCAATTTGGTGGACATTTAGATATTAAGTTGTCAATTGAATTGAAAGTATAAATAATATTGAATCACAATCAATTTTAAGGAACAAAAACTAAAGAGTGTAAAAAATAAATAAATAAAAGTTTATATTCTAATATGTCAAAAATTGAACGTATATAGACTAATGTATTTATGCTAAAATAGTAATTCATGTTATGTACTGGCAATGACCGTCATGGTACTTTTTTCGAAAAATAAAAAAATAAAAAAAAGAACAAAAAAACTGACGAAAAGTTAATATCAATCTTACCCGCCGCTGCTATAAGGATCTTTAAGTCCATTGGAGAAAATAATGTTGCTCCCAAACCCTTTGAGAATTAACTTGATGTCCTGCAAGGTGAACAATATCCATTTGATATCCATATAATCATCAATTATAAAAATCGTAAGGAAATAATATAGTTTTTCTGGATTTTTTCGATATTTGTAGTGATCAAAATTTACATTCGTCAAACTAATAGCCTTTTGCACAAAACAACGGTAAATGAAGATGGCATGGCCCATCAAAAGTGGTAGCAATTAGCAACCATAAAAATTACTAATGGAAAAAGGTAAAGAGTGTGAGTTTTATTTAAAAATGAAAATCATTTTCTCCAATGTTTTCCTTTGTAATTTCCTTGACGGTCGTCTGTCACCATTGGCTATCTTCTGTGTTTTTTTACTGATTTCCTTTCATTTTTTTTCCCCAGAAGCTACTACTGATTTCATTGTTTTAAGATCAATACAATGATATTTATTATTAAGAACCTACTTTTTTTTGAAGTTATTTAAAAAAGAAAAAAACAACGTGAAATAACCTACAACTATAATATAGAGAAAGGCTTCGGTAGGTATTACACACAATGTGTAGGTATTACACACAATGTGTAATATACATATAGTATGTAATTATCAATGATATTCTAACAAGTGATCATATGATGATAATTATTTTAAAAATTCTACTACTTTATTCATATATTAAAATATAATTGATAATTATTTATTACATGTACATATATGTGGTGTGCATTATTCGGCGAATGTTTTCCCTATGATACAATTCATACACATAGAAGTTAGGAAATTACAATAATAAAAGCAATGTGTTATTTACTTACATGACCACCGTAGTAGGTAGTGACCCAATGAGGTCGAGGTACAACTCCATACATGCTATTGCATTCCTCCGTGAAGGATGCCATGTCAAAAGGATTTGGTTGGAACATTGAGTTGTTTGTGATGCCTATTGGCATCACTATCTCGCTACACGTCTGAAAAGACAAAAGCATTATGTTTGAGAATATTACTTTAATTTAATAAATTACATGCGATATTGTTGGAAAATATTTTATTATACTAAATTTTAGTAATAAAATGGATGGAATATAAATTGATAAATGTAGGACACGATCCACTAAGCCTAGCGTAGTGATGTGGACCAAACTCAAGCTTAACTTGCACTAAAAGCACCTTGTAGGTTATTAGGTCTATTTCGGTATCACACTCCTTTCTTCTTACATACGTGATATGGAAACAAGAACAACTAAAAATAATAAAAGTTTGTTGGCAATAATTAAATAAATATCATAAAGAAAAAGGTAATTTAAAAGATAAAGAAAAGACTATATCCGTACCTGCCACTGCCATCCAAGATCTGTTTGAGATGGAACGTGGGGCTCATTGACATAGCAGGATCTATTTCCTTTTCTTGCTACAACCCCAGCAAAAATTTTTTCAAGAATGTCATTGCTGGAATTAGTATTAGAAGTTGTTGCATTGTTAATGCTGTTACATATGACTGCTACTGGATAGGTTGGAGGTTGGTTGTATTGAGCCGCACTAGCATAAATTGTCATTAAGTAGTCCTTCAGGTCGATTGTATTTGTTAAAGGTCTGAATAGAAAATAAAGAAATCGTCAATCACCTATAAAGGAAAAAAAAAAAAAACAATTTTAGTTTCATTAAGTGGTGGGTAATATGTCTATTAATTATCTAAAAGCATAGGTTAATAGCATCTTCATAGGTGTTTAATTCTCCAATGTAATGCTATTCTATCAAAAAAAATTATCGAAATAATGAAAATTTATTATTATTGAGTTCTTTGATAGCATACTTGCATGTTTTGAATATTTGGCTTAGTTTTGAGAGGCCATCGGTTTGGGAATCAACTTTATCAATTTCCATCCATGATGCTTTTATAGACTCATAGCATGATTCACTTGTTTCCTGCAAAAAGAAATTGTTGAATTTCCATTTTAGTTTATGCTCTTTTTGGCTCATTCTATTGGAATCACTTTTAAAACAAGTCTAAAACCAAGTATTCAGCTAATATAGATATTAAGAAAAACAATACGATAAATATAGCACATTATAAATTAAATTTATATTATGGACAATACTAAAAAATAAATGAAACAAAATAGATTTTATATTTACACATGGGTGAAGTGTGAAAATATAAATATTTCCCATGCACAATCAAATTGGATAAAAAATTATATAAAAAGGAAAATAAATCTCAGAAAGTGATACCCTAAAATCTTTGGTGACAATATTATAATATCCATCTTGTGGAGTGATTTCGTCAAAGTAAAGGATTGGAGCCGACGAGGCTAGGGCTCCAAGAGCTATATGTGGATACTTTAACCTAAACCATGAAGCAAGCACTGCATATAAAAAATAATGTAATCATTAATAAATTTTCTAAAGGTGATTGTGAATATACTATAAGACAATTGATTGATGAGTATGAAAATACTAACAAATATACCTTAACAAGAGATTTCTCTTAAAACTTTTAAAACCATGCACCGATCCTAAAATATTGGTAAAATACCGAAAAATGTAGAAAAATGGTAATAATCTTGAAAGTTTAGAAATGGTCTGGTGAATACTACACATTTCAAGAGTTATGAAAAACAAAAATACCGAAGAATTTAAATTGCCTCTCTTGAGGTATACAAATGCACACACAAAAAAAAAAAAAAAAAACATTATAATTAATCATATCAAGTAAAGGTACCGGAAAAATAACACATACTTCCTCCATAGGATCCCCCAATAACAATTATTGGAGACATAGTGGCATTAAATTGGTTTTTCACATGTATAAGGATTGTTGCATAATCGGCCAAAGCTTGGGTAGAGGTAAAATATCCGCGAATATTAGGATCTTTGAGTGCTTCTTCTTGACTTTTATTGAATGGAATCGAGTCACCATAATATCGATGCTGAAAAAGAAAAAGAAAATAAAAATTTGAATTGGATATTATATTTGCCTGGTCCTGTATATATATATATATATATATAATTAGAAAAATAAATAAATAAAGGTGTGTATCTTCTCTTGATTAAACAAAATCCGAAATAGTTTCAGCATTTCATTTCATCAAATTAAATTCTAAGGTTTTCAAATTTCAATATTACAAAAGTCTCAATTCAATAATCACTAATACGTTATATCAATAAGCGGTGTAATTCAACCGCATTACTCAGCCATTACCAATTTTGCTGGTAAAAGAAAATGACACCAGGAACCTCTAAAATTTTATATAACATAATATTTGAATACTCAAAAATTATGATTATAACCCAAAAAGGAAAAAAAAAATCTGAAAAACGGTTCTTACAACTCAACAATCATTTCAAGCGATTCCTCGTCATACCTCTATATAAACCAAGAGAGCCTTGAATCGTTCGGCATTTTCAGGAAGGAATCCGATGCTTGCCAAATCAGGATCTAATGGTGCTTCATCACCAAAATAAGCAAAGATTGGCGCATTTGGTCCACCCCAGTACTTTGAATTGATCACATACTTTTGATTAAAAGTAGTGTAGCTTTCGGGTCTATAATTAAAATGATCAAGAGTTTGGTTGAAGAAGAATTTCGTAAATTCATTTGGAAGAGAATCGGATTTTGTTTGCTGTAAATAATATTGGGAGATGATTCTTTTGTTTGTTTCGTCAAGCACCCTTAGTTTTGGGATTCGGTCTTGATGACGATGGGCATGAACCGAAGCTAATAATAACAAGGGAAGAGAGAACAAGAGAGCTTGCCAATGAGATGAAGACATTATGGAAGCAATAAAATGAAAGAGAGCGTAAGGATTGGTGAGGCAATAGGTATGCTATTTTATAGACAAGATTATTTTCCCCATTTCACATATTCATATGCTGACGTTCTAAGGCCAAAAAATAAATAAATAATAATAATAAAAATAAATAAATAAATAAAAGACTGACATTCTAGACGTAGATTTTACTAAGGTCTCAAGCTTATCCCCTCTTTTTTTATAGTACAAGTCCTATCCATGAAAAGATACACCTGGGTTGCTTAATTTAGCCTCCTTTTAATATTTGAATAATTCTGTTTTAGCTATAACAATTAAGTACCAAATTTCGAAATTGGTTGCCAAAACCATTGTATCAATTATTCTTAATTCAGCAAACTATACCACCACTAAAATAGAAAGATGAGTAAAAAATCTTTTTGATTATTGATTTGATAAAACATTTAATACATGGGAGAACTTAAAATAAAATCATAATTTCCGTTTCCATTCTTTTTTTTCATGATTGAAATAAAGCAATTATAGAAAGTAGATGGTGGCATTTTGATTTCATAGATAGGTGATTTTGCAAATAGCAAATAATCTTAAACTAACAAATATTAAAATTTCCTTTGCCTAACATGCCATCCATAAAATGTCAACAAAGGGAATTTTTATGGTGTAGTCACTTAAAAAGGACCATACCAAAACAATCACTTTTTGACCTTGAAATTTTAAAGGCTTTTTTTTTTCCTTTTACTTTTTTTTTTCTTTCAATTTATTTCCTTTACTTTCTTATTTAATTTTGAATGCCCTTTTTTCCCCCTCAAAAGTAATCGTTCATATATATATTTTTTTCTTCTTTATTCTTTCATTTTCTTGATTACGTCAATTTTTTCCTTTTCTATTTTACGTATTTTTTCTTTGTTATTGAACTTATATTAAATTGTTATATTTAATATTTATTTTATTTTATTACTTCATTTTTATTTTTACTATTTTTCAATAAGGTTTTTGCTATAGTTGTATAATATATATGCACATAATATATACCTATATAGCATGTGTTGTATTAAACAAGATCATAATAATTTGATGCATTAAGCAAATATATATTTTTTAGTTTTTTCATATATACTTTTATATTGCATATTGAACAAAATATACGTAATTTAATATAATAAATAATTTTGTTAATTTGTTTTCTTACACTATTATTAAGGTTACACTTATATTACTTATTATATAATATATATCAATAATTTAATACCAAAAATTTAAATTTTGATATATGTTATTTATTATATACACATTGTATTGCTACTAAAAAATGCATATATAAGATCTAATATACAGGCTAAATCATAATAGAACCATGATTTCAATTTTCATTCTTTCTCTCATGGCTAAAAGCAATTATAGCAAATGGCTATAGGTATCATTATCACTGCATGGGTGGAGACTAGGTGGAGAAGGTAGGGATGGGGATGGGGTAGGTGTTCTTTCCTGGTAGCGGCATCATGTAATTGTTTTAATACGATGACGTGAAATTTTCGAATGCTCCATTTTTTATAGATTATAGTATAAGCAACTTCTATTGCAATTTGCAACTATAAGTGTGATTATGTGAAAGACGAGTAGGTGCTAATGACGGGTTTGGAATCAATGTGCCTACATCCCTAAAGGTATTTATAGAAGTAGATGTGGGCACGTTGATTCCAATGACATTATGTCATTGTTGAGCCTGTATGAGCAAGTTTAGTTTATGAAGGTGCAAAAGAGGCTTTGTTGGCAACGAAATGAGGATGGTACAAACTAGTGTAAAAAAAGTGTACTTTTTAGATTGTCATTTTGGCAGGAAGTTCATTTTCGCCACAATCTCGATGTAATGCACATCGAAAAGAACATATGTGACAATCTAATAGGAACTATCTTTAGCTTGAAGGGCAAGTTGAAATACACAAAAAAGGTGAGATTGACCCTCCAAGCAATGGGTATTTGCCTAGAATTGCACTTATAATACCGGGGTGGCCATGCGTTTAAGCTACCAGCTGCATATGCTCTATCATCTTGGAAAATGAGGGAGGTATGCAATGTGATCAAAGATGTGAAACTGCAAAACAGATATGCTTCGAACATATCATCCTATCTAGGTGCGGACGAAGCAAGTTTAAGGGGTTTAAAGAGCCACGACAGTCATGTCTTACTTCAACGAATTTTGCCTATCGCCATTCATTGTTTTCTCAATAGCTAAATTTATGACATAGTTTGTGATGTGTCATGATTTTTTAGGGAATTGACTACTAAGGAACTTCGGTTGAATTTGTTTGAGTCGTTAGAGAAAACAATAATTCTAACATTGTGTAAGTTGGAGATGATATTCCCGTCGGCATTCTTTGACAGCATGATTCACTTAACTGTACATTTACTAAGGGAAGCTTGAATGTGTATATTGGTTTGGTATCATTGGATATATCTGGTGGAGAGATACTTGAAAGTGCTTAAGGGAGATGTTGGGAATAGGGCAAGACCGAGTGTTCTATCACTGACGCATATGTTGTACAAGAGAGCATTCAATTTTGTTCACTATACTTCGAGAATATGAAATCGAGGGTAAATAGACCTAATTGACCATATGTTGAACTGTCAGATGAAGGTTTGGTCTCATCATTTGGTACATTTGCATAGCCCATTTGATCATTGGGTGCATCAAACCTTATGGGCTTCAATGTTGAAGTTAACAAAATGCACTAAACTGTGTTGAACATTTATGAGGAAGTCCAACCATATGTCAAAGATGACACCTTACTTACATTAGTCGGTGCACCACTACATATCGGTTTAGTTGTTATATTTGTCGTTAACCAATTTCAGTATAGAGAGTTTGAGCAAGAACTAAACGTGCATGAAGAACACAATGTAAAAGCACTTGCAAGCAAGCATTTCACTGAGTGGTCTAGGACTAAGGTTGTTTCTCAACTAATTATTGACAAAGAACCTCAAATGGGGGGAAATTCACTAATCGCTTCTACCATTTTTTTTTTTTTTTTTTGTAGATTATGCAACTCAGGAATGCTAATGTGACATAAGTGCCAAAAGATCTAAATGCACTGGCGTGGGGTCCAAATGTTCATCGATATAATTTCAAAACTTGTGTTGTCAATGAAGTTCGCTATAACACCAAGTCTAGAGAAATGTCCTTCAGATCACAAAATAGTGAACAATGGTCTATGTGTGTGCTCAGTGCACATAATGAGCAAATGATGACTTTCTATGGCATTATCATCGAAGGTATCTAGTTGAATTACATGGGGTCTAGGCGTGTGTTCTTATTCAAATGCAGGTGGTTTGATATCAACCAAAACAAATCAGAGAGCATTGATGGAGATCTCATCTCAATCAACACACAAAGGTCATGGTACATGATGTAGATCATATCAAGAATAATAAATAAAGCCCATTGTAATCCTATAATCTAGCAAAGACAAGCGTTCCTATCTTGCAGTATAGAATTAATCTCATGTGCCATCCTCAAGGATCTATGGGCAAGTACTAATATTTCCCTTTTACTACTATTTAGCCTAACTTATCAAGATGATTATATTAATTCTAATTTGCTAATTATGATTAAATTAACAGCTAAAATACCCTAATTGATGATATGAGCACTTTTCTTGGTTTTTAAATCAATTCACAAATGATGCCCCCAATTCTGATCTACCCTGAATCTCAATTCTTATAATAGGAGTCAATTAATGATTAGTTAAGTTTTGAACTTGAGGGTTTCTTAGTTAAACCAATTACTCTCTTTACATTAATTAATTCTTAATTCTACATGAGATAGTGAGAATGTCTTCCTTCACTAATGTTAATATAAAATTGCATGAAATTCATAAACCTTATGATCAAAGATTAGATACTTAATTGAAGAAATTTGAAATCTCCCTATGTCTAGGTGAAACATGCAAATTCTTTATTCATGGATGATCTATCCTATTAGTTGCAATCTCTTTCTAACTAACAAGAATCAAGCATGCAATAATCTTAGCTAGAAATTATCATAAAAACAATAATATCACATGAATAACTCAAGACATGAACTTCTCATTAATTAATATCAAATCAATACATGGTTTAGTTTCACAAAGCCTAGAGCATACAAAATCTACTCTTCCATAGAATAAATAATAAAAACAAAAAATCTAGAAAAGTTTAAAGATAGCATGATTGATAATACCCTTTTGAATTAATCATTTGTTACTCCCAATGTTTGTGCAACAATTCTCTCTTGAAAAGTTCTCTAAACTACGTTCTTTAGGGCTTTAGAATGAAACAGATGATTAGATCTCAAAATAACAAAAACAGTGTGTTATTTATAGTCTGTCCAATGTATATGAACCCTACACAACCCATGTACATAGGTCATGTACACCAAAACCATTGTGAGAATTCTTACTTATCAATCGTATATGACCCCGACATATACTACTACTTCGTACTGGGGTTGCGTACCTTGGAAGTCTAATTTTTTCCTACCTTTTTCTTCAATAATTGTACACTTGTCATGTATTCCTCGTATTATACTTTTGACTCTACAATAAAAGTTCCAAACTTCATCAAATCTTCACTCATTTCATCATCAATCCTTTAGAAAGCTTAATTATTCCTTATTTATCCCTGGAACGAACAATTCATTCAATTAGTATCCTTTTCTTTAGTAGATCAATAAAATATCATAAAAAATCTAATCCATAAGGCCTAGTTATTAAGTGTCTTAGGACACTTATCAATACAATAATGATCCATACATTTTTACAAATCATGCACAACAAGTATTTTATATTAAAGACCTAAACAAATGTTTTGGGGACTGGAAAGTTGTCCAAAAAGTACACTACCGCCATATATTCAATCAAGGACTTTTCCAAACCGAACCCGCTAACAAAGGTAATCTAAAGGGGCAACATGAAACCGAAGAACCTCTCCAACAGACAGTATCAAAGCCTTAGACAATAAGTCCATTAAATTTTGATTGACTTAGGAAACCTGGCATGCTTGCCCAACCCTAGCGAGGGCACCAGTAGTGTAGGCAGCAATAGGAAATTGACAGCCCCTCATACGATAATAATGATGAATAAAGAAGAATGTAGTGCTAATTTTAGTACTGTATATTTTGTTGAATTTGCAGTATTTTGGATATACTAATTTGCAACATTTAAATTTTGTTTTTATGCATGATGAATTTGAACAATCCTAACTTTCTCGAGGTGATCATGCAGGATGCTGATGGACAACCTGAGTAACATACTGGTAATGTTGTTGTTTATATTTATTCCTTTACCTTATTTGTATGATCGACATATTAATAGAAAGTACTTATTTGCATAGGTGGAAAGTTCACCGTGCTACTCACGAGTAGGGGTCAGGGAGGAGATCATTTTGATTCTGACTCTGGTGCACTAAGAGGCTAGCTTACATAGGAGTGGGGTGTAAACAATTCATCGATAGGAGATGATGTCTAGTGCGATGTGATTCCCAGTCCAAATCGTGTTAGACTTAAGGACCTACATGCCATCACCGTTAAGCAGGCGTAGGTTGCCCAATATGCCGCTTATGAGGAGGTTGATCTTAAGACACTACACAGTAAATGCAGCATGTATAAAGGAAAACGAGCAAAGGAGCACTATAGGAATTACGGCTAGAGGCTAGTACCTAGCATGCCAAATGGGTACAAGAGCATCATGTGCAAGCCTACTAGGATGCTTGGGATGGAGTTTCTACTCCATCATAGGGCTTCAATGAAGATGTTTGTGGAGGGTATTGGTGGCAAAGCATCATCAGCATTCCCAGAGTCATATCGACATGGCATTATCCAAATAATCACGGTAAGTTCATTTTATATCGGGTACACAATTTTGTCAATTAAGTATTATTTCATCTATTTATTAGCATAATCTATTTTAGTTAACGTGCAGCAAAAGTTCATGGCACTGCTCAATTGGAGGAAAATAACAAATTGGTGGGATGCCTTTAATTTTTCAACTAGTAAATCATACAGTCAAAATCAATATTTATTTAAGTAGTATATAATCTCAAAGGGTGGAGGAGAGGCAACTGCAAGCAACCCCCTAGAGGGATATGAGCACAGGGTAGATGAATGGAGGGATTTCATCCGCCTTGTGAAGATTGATCTGGATTATGGGACACTTACGTTTTTCAAACAATAGATTACATGCGGCCGCTCCCAATTAATCTAACAAAATATCTTATCATTTCTTTGCTTTTTCATAATCGATCCAAGGTTAACACAGGGAATTGAAATCAGCAAAAGGTTTTAAACACAGAAAGGACTAACTCCATGATGTTCCATATGCTTACCACCGTGAGTCGATAATGTCCATTACAAACTTCATTTCAATATGAAAACATATAATATTATTTTAGGTTATGCATGTATTCTTACCTACATTTTGTTTTATATTTCAGGACTTCATGCCTATAGAAAACTACTAGTAAATCTACATTCGAAAGAAGAATGGGATGCCCATGTTTGAGTGGCAGCCATCGGAGGCCGTCGCTAATTTCGTAAGTCTATGCAATATGTACTTATACAATAATATATTCTTCTGGTATTTTCATACTGTTGACATAATTACTGTTCATTTTTTTTTCTAAATTAAGCATTGATGGAGGAGCACAAAGCCCAAGAGGATGTCATTGTTGCTGCAACAGGTTATGACCCTACGAGTGTTGTTGCTTTCATAGAAGAGGTCTTGGGCCATAGGTCTAGTTATCACTGAGGCATGGATATGGTGCTTCAATCCCAAAGGAGATGTGTCTTACTTTGAATAGCCTCAGGATAAGACTCTTGTGAACTCAAATAGGGATATCGACGTGCTAAGATGCAAGGTCAAGCATATACAGCATTTGTGGGAGATGCATATGAGCCGACCTTTGATGCAACTGTATGAGTAGTACACATCACACTCTCAGTTGCACCTCACATGAGTGGCCCTGTTGGTGGGCCTGACTTAGGCCACCCGAGCTAAAAATTCGCACCTTTCAGCTCGATAGCTTCACCTCCACAACTATATTATGGCCACCACAAGATGTCTAACCAACTAACTGGTTAGCATGGGATACCGACTTAGCACCCTACCGAATAGCATTGTATTACCAGCTAATCCAAACAACAGCAGGGGCATCTCCATGCATTGAGCTTCACACTTGGTCGTCGTGAGATTAGCCTTCCATTCTGCTTTACAGCATCCCCAGTACGGTTCTTGCCCATTCCTTGGTGCAGCTCTACCATCAGGTGCTGGATTGAGTTAGCAGTATTACCCACCACCCTATGGATACTACTAGTCACCACCTTCTATAGTTTCTGCCTCCTCAACATAGATAGCATGCAGTATGGATCAACTTAGGTCCAACAACGTCAATCAAATAGAAGGCGTAGGACTTTTAGTAAGCTATGTTATGTTTTTTTTTTGTGTCATGTTGACTTTGTTGTTTTTTATTTATAGACTTATACTATTTGTATTATGCATACTGATTAGCCGAGATCTCTAACGTGGACTACTGTTTTTATATTAAGACTACTCATCTATTTATATATATATATATATATATCTTTCCACATTTCAATCATACATTTTATGTAATTCAAAAAATATAATATTGTCCACATTTTTTTTTAAATTGAACAATCAAATGTTTACAAATATGAGAATTAATAATAAAAAATATCTAATTTAGTACAATATAATGGTAGAAAAACATATGCATAGGTATGTACTTTGTCAAATATTAATATATAATATTTTTAATATTTGTTAACGAAAAATAAATATTATTTATACATAGAATTTATTTTCTTAGGCTTATATGTAATTTGAAAATTATGAACAAAAACTATATCTATTATAATATATTATGTATTTTGTTAAATATTAATACATTAAAAATTGAATATTTGCTAACAAAAAAGTGAAAATTATTTATTTAAATAATTTATTCTATACTATATATATAATTTTGAAAATAGTTATTTATTTGATTGAGGAGAATTCTGCCTTATATCCAAATTTGAGGAAAAAATTTCCCTCAATAAAAAAAATTAAATTTCCACTTTTAGAATGAAATTCAGTAGGTTTTAATTTTGATCGATCAGATGTCCATCAAAAGCAAATTTTGCCTCAATTTGGAAAATATACAGACCTCTTTTGTCTCTATTCTTCCCTACATATTCATTACCCATGTCTCCTTTGCTTTTCATTTTACTCGCATTTCACATTTTCATTCATCTTCAATCAGAATCTCTCTTGATAATTTCACGTTATTTTGACAAGTATTGGAATTAAAACATGGAATTACTATATGCAACATATATTATGATTGATAATTATCCACTAATATTTTATTATAAGAATTTGATTATTTCATACAAATTTATAAAATTACCCATTATAATTTGGGATTTTTATTTTTTTAATAAAATAAATTTTAAAAATAATATCACAAATAAATCAACCGGTTAATACAATTAAATTGAACATAAAATAAAATCGTAGACGAAATTGGCCAGAATATAGAAATTATTTTAAAAATATATATTATTTACTTTGAGGCCAAAATCACCTCGATTGGAAAAATTAAAGAAAATTACCTTTTGAGGCGAAAATTGCCTCTATTAGGAAATCATAAAAAAAAAAAATCCCTTTGAGGCCAAAACAAATGTATTGTCAAAATAGGAAAACAAAAAGAAAAAAAAATCGGATGGGTTTGGATCTGGGAGGTAAAGGTTACCTAACTTTTACTTCTACTGCACCATATTAGGCGATTTTGGCCTTTATTTTCCAAATATAGCGAGCCTTTTTAAGTGAAAAAATTGAGGCAATTGAATCACCTCAGTAGACTAATTAAGGCGAATTTTTAATCTACTAAGGTGAATAAAATTGCCTCTAAAACTTGTATCCATACTAGTGCAAGCTTTCAAGATTTAATTTATCAATAGCATAAAAATCAATCGAGATTATCAATTCTAGCCAACAAATCATAAGTTCGATTTATTAAGAATACGTTATATATCTTTATATCATAAATCAATTATCTTTGTTATAATCGACCTTGTTATTGTACCACAAAGATTAAAACAACCAAACAATTGAAGATTTAATGTTTTAATTGGTAATATATAATTTTGCTAATTAAACAAAAGAGCCTAAATTAATTTTGCATCAATCAAGCAATATATATATATATCTATATATATTTTGTTGGAGAAATGAAATTCATTCATTTAAGTGCAAATCAAAATATAAATTATACATATTACTGGCATATTACATTAAAAAAATTGTGGATCCAAAGATCCAATCTAAAATGGACACATTTCCTACATAAATATGTGTTCCAATGACCTAGAAATGATTCAAACAATATAATATATCAAAACATCCAAAAGATATAAATATTCAAAAATAAAGGAAAGAAAAAAAAAGATGAAAAATTAATTAGATCTCACAATTCTTTTTGTTTGAGTTTTTTTTTTTTCCTGATGTAGTGAAAAATTAGTGTTCTCGTCTATTATTTTGCATTTATTTTATTTCAAGGGTAAAAAAATGAAAACCAATAAAGATTATCAATGCGATGCCATTGTATCAACTTCAGATTAAGGATGCATATCAACTTTATCATTTGCTACGATGGTTTATTACTATAAAAGTCTTTTAGTGGGTTAATTTCACCCATGGTACCTGAACTTTTTAAATATAACAGAAATGTACCTAAACAAAATTTTTTCACAGAAAAATACCAAAACTTTTTCACTATCACAAAAGTAATTTTGGCCTGATACCGGCCATTTCTCCGACGAATTATGATGTTGTCAGATTTATCTATCCTACGTGGGCCTTTCTCTCTCCTACTAAGATTACTTGTCTTTCTCTCTCTCTTATTTTAACAATATGTTGCTTTTCTACTAAAATTTGTGTCTGACATATTCTTTTTTAAGTTCCCGATTGTTCATCTTGTCCCTACCTCCATGTTTTTACCCTTTTACCATAAGATCACTGTATGAAAAACCTTGCTTTCTCCTCCGTACGATCACAAATTGCTGTATAGCCGTTGGATTTTGATAGAGTGGAAGAAGATGGTGGTGGTCCCAGTTATGAGAAATTACAATGGTTGTCCACCTAAATACGGTAAGATAACATGTAAAGACTGCTGCTTTTTTGTTGCATTGTTCTAGAAAGCGTTAGGGTTTTGTCTATATTTGAATGCAAAGTGTTCGTTTTAGTAAGTATGGGTATGTCGATGTTATCGCCTAAAATTTTTTATTTCTGTAAATGTCTTGTTCTGTTTTTTTTTTTTTTTTTTACTTTTGTTTGTATTTGTTATATTTAAATGTGAATTGGAGTTGGGTTTATGGTTGTAAAGGAATGGTTCTTTCTCATATCCATGTTTTCAGAAGCAGGGGATGGGTATTTTTCCGTTGTATTGCATTTTAATGGGCATTTTGGTGAATGGTCTTACATTGATGGGGATGTTGAAGTTTTCGACTGGTGTCATATGGACACAATGAGTATGGTATGCTTAGATAAGTGGTTACAAAGACTGGGGGTAGATGGCATCGTTATGTACTACAGGAGATTACATGGTAAGGACTTTAACGAAGGCACTCAAGAAATGGGCAATGAATCCGATTTGCTTCGTATGTGTGTTGAAGTGGACGAAAATAGGGTTGTAGATGTGTATGTTAGACACATAAGTGAGGAGGATTATGCACAATTGCAGACCCCAAAAAAGAAAAGGTGTAATGTCATCATAGAAGAAATTGGAGTTGAACCTGAAGAAAGAACAAGTCCTCCTGTGAATCATGGTGTCAATAATGTCATGGATGAGGAGTTTGGTTGTCATAAGTCTAAACCTATATCACAGACTACAAGGATCACACCTAGCTTTAGGGCAAGGGAAATCTTGTTTAGCAATGATGCAACAGTTCACATGTGGCAAATGTAGATGTAAATGATGTTTTCATGACCTCACCTGAGGAGTATGGAGATTTTCTCAACCAAATAATGGAGGAATGTAACCCAGCTGTGGGTGTGGTTGATGCTAATCATTCCCGTTCTCCACCTAAAGACAATCAAAACATGATGCCTGCTGAGTACACTGGTCAATCAGGTAATGAAGATGAAATTCATGACATGACATTGAATGATGGGGATAGTGATCAATGTGATGGAGACTCTGATGAAGCTAAAGAAGATGGTCAGGAGGACCTTGTAGAGTCGGACTATGATATACCAGATGGAGATGATGATTATCAGAAGGCATAGGTTGTGATAAGGGACAGAATAACATGGGTAGACCAAAGGCAACAGACAACTTAGTTGGGTCATCATCAAAGGTGTTGGTTGATGAGGTGGATGAGCATGATAGTGACTATGCCCTATCAGATGACTTGCACTCAGCCGAAGATAGTGATGGGCCTGAA
The DNA here is from genome assembly GCA_024138025.1 of Combretum micranthum. Classification (NCBI taxonomy): domain Eukaryota; kingdom Viridiplantae; phylum Streptophyta; class Magnoliopsida; order Myrtales; family Combretaceae; genus Combretum; species Combretum micranthum. The sequence goes on along the minus strand of JAMXBD010000333.1, from coordinate 871,380 downwards.
AAAATCCATTATCCTGAGTTTCATGATGATAGAGACTGTATGAACCCAAATTTGGTTATTGGGCTTCAATTCAGTTCATTTGAACAATTCAAAAAGGCCTGTAGAAATTGGTCCATTAAAAATAGATTTCAAGTGTACTTTCCAGTGAATGACAAGAGAAGATGTGTGTGTAAATGCTACACTGATGGTTGTCCTTTCAGAATTTATGCCAGTAAGAGGTCAGAAGCTGATCCAACCATTCAAATCAAGACAGCTCACTTTGAACACACCTGTGGTAAGGTCTTCAAAAACTTCCATGTGACATCTAAGTGGCTTGCTACTAGATATCTAGAGAGATTTAGGGCAGATCCGTCCTGGAGCATTGCTGGGTTTATAGCTGCTGTTAAGGAAGACACTGGCTTCTCCATTGGGCATATGAAGGCTTGGAGATCAAAAAACAAAGCAATGAAGATTGTGGATGGTGATGAGAAAGCTCAGTATGCCAAACTTCGAAGTTATGCTTTGGAATTAATGAAGAAAATACAGGCACCACAGTCATAGTATCTGCAGATTTAGGGATTTTCAGGGGTGTTTATGTATGCCTTGGTCCACTAAAAGAGGCTTTCAAGAGTGGGTGTAGGCCTCTTATCAGTGTAGATGGAACCTTCTTGAAAGGCCTGTATGGTGGACAGCTATTATGTGCTGTGGGGATTGATCCAAATGATTGCATATTCCCTATTGCATATGCTGTGGTTCAAGTAGAAAATAAAGAAAATTGGAAGTGGTTCCTAGAGTTGTTAGGAGAAGATCTTGGCATAACAAACGGCCAACACATCAGCTTCATGTCAGATCGACAAAAGGTTTCATCTTTTCACTTACCTTCACTTCTAAATAAAGTTTGATCTTATAGACTTCCATGAATGAATGTATATTGTGTACATGTGTTCATTTTCAGGGGCTGGTGCAAGCAGTTAAGGATCTATATCCCAATTCAGAACATAGAAATTGTGTTAGGCACATATGGACAAACTTTAGGAAAAGGTTTGCTCAGTTCATTTTTACACTGTCTTTGTTCTTTTCATTCATATATTAATCATTTTCATTATATGATAAAATAGGTGGGGTGGGAAAAAGTTGAAAGACTTACTTTGGAATGCTGCTAGATCAACGTATGTACAAAGATTTGAGTTTTGGATGGCCGAGGTAGAGAAAGAAGATAAGGAAGCAAAAGAGTGGCTAAGTAGCATCCCACGTGAGACATGGTGTAGGGCATTTTTCTCAGACTTTGCAAAATGTGATATGCTATTGAACAATTTATGTGAATGCTTTAATAGGTAAGATAACTTTTGACCATATATTGTATCATTGGTTCATGTTGGTTTGAATGTTGTCTTGCTTGTTTTACTTGGAATGCTGCTGCTATTGATAGGTACATATTAGATGCTAGGAGCAGAGCTATTATAACCATGCTTGAGATGATTAGGATAAAGCTAATGCGAAGGTTGAAAAAAAAAAGAATGGATGCAAAAGTATATTGACCAGGGGAGGGGAGACATTTGTCCTAAAATAGTTAAAAAGTTGTTGAAGTTAAAGGATGGTCGAAATATTATCCAGACTTCACTGGTGGGCCAAAGGTAGCATGCTGTGGTTTTGGCAATACTTATGTTGTTGACATGGTGGAGAGGACCTGTACTTGTAGGAGGTGGGACTAGTGGTATTCCATGTGCTCATGCAATTACATGCATACTTGGGAACAATGAACAGCCTGAGCAATATTGAGTGACTTCTACAAGGTTAAGACTTATATGGAGGTATATAAATACTATATAAATCCCATTGAAGGTGAAGAAATGTGGCCAATGCCACAGGATGACTTGCTGCCTATCCAACCTCCACAAGAAGTCCAAACGAAAAGAGGAAGAAAGCCCACAGAAAGGAGAAAAGAACCTGAGGAACTAGAAAATATAAGGACAGGGCATAAGAGGATTACCAGGAAAGGGACTACTCAAATGACATGCACAACATGTGGATCCAAAGGACATAATAAGAGATTCCATACAAAGGGCCAAAATAAGGTACAACTAATTTTATTGTTTGTCCACTTGGATTGTTGGTGCTGTTCAAAATTGAGCATGTTATTGTTTTCCATCCAATGCAGAATAGGAAAAGAAGTGAAGGAGGAAATTCTGTGCAACTAAACCAAATGATGGATGAAGCTGCTATGCAGGTCGATAATGGACATGTCACTCATGATGTCATTGAAATGCAATCGGATGTTGTTCCCCATCCAAGCCAAGACACACAACCAAGCCAAGAATATAGGCAACATGCTCAGGTAGCAAATGAAGCAGCAATGGGACAGGATGGTGGTAGAAGAAAGAGAAAAAAAAAAAAAAGGGTGCATCATGAAGGACCTGTTGATGTTGTCAGTGCACATGCATTTTGATGGACAAGTATTTGTCTTGTTTACAATGTGTTATGGACAATATGTTAGACTAGAAGAACTTTTCATTTATGTATTTTGAGCAAGTGTTTAGCACAGTACTATCATCACCCTATGTGTAATTGAATCTTTTACCTTTGAAGCTTATCAAGTTGATACATTATATTCTCATTTTAATGTTTATACATCGTATAAAAGGAGATCACATAAATACCAGACAGACAGAAAAAAAAATTGCATAAATACTATTAGGAGTTCAAAAATTATCCCACAAAAGTTCTTATTTATTTCTATTCCAAAGGTTGTCTCTCTATGATTTTGTGTGTAATTGGTTTTCCATCATGTCCAAATTTAGTTTTAACCTTGTTTGTTTAGGACTTTTACTGCTGATTCATGCAGTAACAGCAGAGTGAGGAGGCACCCTGTTGTTATCATAAATTTCCACTTTGTGGATTATAGTGAAGGGGGTTAATATAAAGTATTTCTAGCCAACTAGAAAAATTAAACAATTCAATAATGAAAAGAGCAACATTACTAGTAAATTTTATTTCACTAAAGGTGAACATTAAGTTAAAATGACCATTTTGATATTTTTTAATTTTAACATTGAACTCTTACATGGTCAAAATTTACATCTTATAGAACATAAGAACAATTACAAACAATACTTCAATTAAAAATAACGAACTTCTTCAATTACAATTGCCATTACAAGGGGAATTGGTGTCACGCTAACTAGACAAAAAAAGACACCCACAAAAGCAAAACAATAACAAAAAAAACCCTAAAAAACCCAACCACCATACAACCCCTACATCAGCACTCCCTAGAACATTGTACATGCCAAGCACAGTACAACCCATCCTAAATAGCCTAACCCACAACATTTCCCCCCTTTCCTCGTTTTCCATGACTTTGCATCCTTGGCCTTCCTCTCTCTATCCATGCGATCGATGCGCTTTAGCAACCCTAGGATAACCACCTTAGCTCTCTCTGACATTGGTGAGTCTACCCATACAAAAAAACCACAACCATTGTTCCCAAAAAAAAAAAAAAAATTAATAAAATAAGATAAATAAATGGGAGGATTGAAGACTAGAATTCAATTGACCTAACCCCATAATAACTGCAATCGTAGAATCGCCTCCCAGGGTTGGCATTTGTCCATAAAGTCTTTAACTCCGCATTAACACTACAGTAACATACTGGAGTGGCTTCCATTTGTCCAGTCCTTTAAGTGAGAAAAAGGGAGAGACAAAAATAGGTAGGTGAGACACCTTCAGATATTATGTACGCGAGAGGACAGTCAAAATTCAATGGTAAAAAATATTAAAAAAAAAACCAGATGAAGAATGACACAATACAGAGGAGGAAGAAGATGATAATTAGAAAATAAAGAGAGAGAGAGAGAGAGAGAGACAAGTAATCTTAGCAGGAGAGAGAAAGGCACACGTAGGATAGACAAGTCCGACACATCATAAATTCGTCGGAGAAATGGCCTGTATCAGGCCAAAATTACTTTTGTTGATAGTGAGAAAACGTTTAGGTATTTTTCTGTTAAAAAATTTTGTTTAGGTACATTTCTGTTATATTTAAAAAGTTCAGGTACCATGGGTGAAACTAACCCTTCTTTTAGTAAAAGATTACAAGGCCATTAGAGCATCCATCTTCATCGGGTCTTTTATAAAGTCTTTAAAATATCATATTAACATCTAAAGGAGCTTTACTTAAGAAGAATTTCACCACTTTATCCATAAAGTCATCCATATAAGTTTCTTCATTTCTTTTTATACTTTTGTATGTCGCATTTATTTTTACATAATATCTTATTTTTATAAAATAAGAATAAAATATTTTAAAAAAACTCACTTTTTAGAGTCATCCATTGAGAATCTTGAAAAATTAAAATAACCCTTCACATCCATAAAAATATTCGCTTCAGTTTTCGTATTAAGTATCACTAATATGGATGCTTTTGGCACACTACCACAAAGCCTGCAGTACAACAAAAGAAGCCTCTTAAGGAGCGTAAAGGACGACGATTTAGTATAATGGTTTTAATATCATGGTTTCGTCAGTAAAATCGATACCAGTATTGCATTTGCCGACCTTAAATCTCTTTTAAGTTCACCATTACTGTTTGAAAAATTTGTATAGATCTGTTTGAAAGCTTTGAAAACGACAGACAAAATCAATACCATGATGGCAATCGAATAATTGATTTCACGACAATCACAGATAACAAGGTCAACATATATGCTACTACGTTTGGCTTTTTCCTTCCCCCTGAGGCTGTATCCATCTAGATATATGGCCAGAATTAATGTACCAAATGTTACGATTGGAATTTATATAAAAATATCCGAGTCCAATGAATCTATCATCTGTCACTTCTTGATAAAATCTTATATCCTGATTAAAAAGGAGAGAAGAAGTTATAAATTATTCTTTTAAAGTCCAATCTCGAATGAAGACAAACAATAATTTCTAATCTCAATACATATTTGCCCGCTCATGATTTAAAGTTGTCGAAAGCAACCTAAATTTTAGGTGATGCTTGTTTTAATGAAAATAATTTTTAAGAAAATATATTTTTATGTTTTTATGTTTATTTTAAGAAAATTAGGACAATTGATTTAAAAAAAAAACACATTTTCTCTTGTTTTAGAAAACATAAATCCATCCATATCTTATCTTTTTGAAAATAACTTACAAGATATAAAAGTATAAGTAATTTTTTTTATTGATTTACGAGTTCTATTTACTAATAATTTACTGTTTAAAGACATTTATTATTAATTTTTTAAATAATTTTTTCTTTAAGTAGATTTATTTTTCATTATAATATATGCATTTTATATTTTTTATATTTAAAATATAGATATACGAGTTATCTTGAAGTTATACAAATAGAGAAAAAATATTTTCATTAAATTAGCCAAAATTTAAAAATTTGTTACTTTTTCAAGGAAAAACACGTTTAATTAAAAAATACTTTTTTTCTCAAAACAAACGATGCCTTATTAAATTAATAATATGAATGATATTTTATTTTATAGCTAAAACCAAAAACAAAGTTTAATTATATTAAAATACATCTTTAAAAATTTGAGAAGTGTTTTAGCATCAAATTAAAGTTTGGGAATGTTTTATTTGCAACTTTTGACAATTTGAAACATATATCTACATTGATATTAATCCTTAAAAGTTTTTATTTTAGACCTGTTAGGATTGTTGGGTTTTTATCTATATTAGGTCTGTATTGTAATTTATTGATATCTATTCAATATTGATTCAAATTGATCAGTTTGTAAGTAAAACTATCAGTTTTTCATCGGTATTATATCTGTATGAGTTTAATATCGATTTGGTTTGAAAACAAAACCAAAACAAAACCAAACCGATTACCCAAACAGGTTAAAAAGAAAAATAAAAAAAAATAAAAGGAAAAGCACGAAAAATTCAACCTTCCTCCTCAGCAGTATTGATTTTGGTTTCACAGTCTCAATTTAGTACTATGATACAACATCATCATGTTGGAGTTATTTCAAACATCATGATGGGCTCCTATAATAATAGTCGCAAATTAGAGGCCGACCTGGTATTACATATTTAGTGCTGGGTTTTTGCTTTATACATTACAACTTACATGCATATGGCCCACCCGGATCGTAGAATGATTTCGATCCATTTAGATCAGTCTCGTTCTTGGATCGCAGTGTACTGGGCCATTTTAATTCATTATCCTAATTTTAATGTCAAAGGCCCACCGTGAAAGTGAAACAGTGTCCATAAAATTTCAAGTCATTCGTAATTATGACGAATTAATTTTTAAAAAATAAAATACACTTCTCATTTCAGTGATTTTACCTTTTTTCATTTTCACTTTATATGCTTATATTTTTATTTTTTTTATACTTTGTGTGCTTATATTTATAAATATAAATTAGTAGACACGTCAACTTTTAATTAATAAATAAAAAAATGCATAGGAATTTAATACACATCAAGCGATTAAAAATTGTAAAAACATAAAAGAAAATGGGATAGCAAATAAATGATAAAGTGCAACCGACACCGTCAATCGGATGGCTGGACAGTAAATTATATTGCGGATATGGGCTCGGCTTTGAACTTTTTATGTGGGAAGTAAGCTCATAATAGTGATTTGCTTCTAGAAATCCATCGGACGCAGGGATGATGGATAACTCCAATTGCCGAACTCCCGTGGCGTCTGATTTTTGGCAGTTCACTTGAATTTGGCCATTTTATCAACTTTTATTTATTTATTTTATTGGCCATAACAATCATCTCTTATTTAACTATTTGTTATTAAATACAATTAAAAAGTTTTTTTTTTTTAATTTGATTAAAATTTCCCAGCATACAACATTCAATCCATCATATCTTTATGACATTCCCTCCCCATCCACATATATAAAACACGAAATGAGCACACAAATATATCATACACTTTCATATCATGAAGTTAAAAGAAGGAAAGACAAGGTTCACACTCATTATCCAATTATAATTTATGCATAATACGCCAACATACTTTTAATGTAGTTATGGATATTATTAATAAAAAGGGCAAGTAATTATTGTATATGTATACTTTTTTATTCATATATATTTTATAAGTAAAGCCCATAGATAATTAGAGAATGTCTAGAATAGCAACAATATATGATTACAAATGGGAATTCTAAGACATCATATTATCTAAAACTTGTCTTTGGTTGAATAAATATCTAGAGAGGAAATAGATATTTGAGACTAGCATGATATATAATTAAAGTCATTCTCATTAAACCAACGGAAAGATATCCAAATTACACAAATGGTTGCCTAAAAATTAAGTGGGTATACTAAACACCACTTGCCTGTAGAGGATAACATATATTTAGTGTCATTAGTTTTCCTCTATATGCACAGGCATAAATAATCCCTGAAGACCTTTATATATCTTATATATTCAATGTTGTATTTTGATGTCATTAAATACAACCTTATTATAGACCGTAAATAATATAGTTATCAGGTGAGGTATGAAATATAGAGAAGATAATAATGAGTCAAGATAGAATTCATCACTCTCTTGGATAAGGGAAATAATACCCACTGGTACTTAGTTGAGATAAGAGTCACTCACGGCCCACGATAAGTTTTAATGAGCCTAATTTATCTTGGGAACTAAGTAAAATGACTAAACATTGATGACATTACATGCAATGGTTTAATTAAGGATATTTTGATGAAGAGATTCCATTATACAGTAATTAGTTCATAATGGCTTATGGTTCACAATCTTTTCTATCACATTTTGTTACCAATAATTGTTGATAGACGATTACCTTAGTCTGTATCTTTATATAAACTACCTTGTGTGTAGAAACCTAAATGGCTACCACATATAATAACACAATTAACAAGAACAAGATTATTGACAAGAGATTTTAGTGGATATTGAAATCATGTCTATAATTACTTTAAAATTAAAAATAATTTATCCCAAAATGATGGAAGTTTTTATTTTTATTTTTGGAAGTATCCTCTATGATCTGACTATTGGCTTCATATTACCTTTGGTATAAAATAAAAGAATATATTACTCTTTATCACCATTCATGTTAAGAGGCCTGACTTGCCTCTTTTTGAATAAAATTATTGGAAACCGTCTAGTGCTTTTCTTTTGAAAGAAGCATTACTGATAATGCATGTTAATATATTTTACTAATCATTCGATGGAGTTTTGGACATATAAAGAGTCTTTTGTCCATGTGAATATTTTTTATTCCATCGCGAGAAAAAGATAGTTTTAATTTAGCGTAGAAACATAATAATATATGAAATTTCTCTAAGATCTTTTGATACCAATCCAAGTTATCTAGCTGCATAAGGATTGGATCAATTCTTGCTATTATGTGTGAGTGGATACAACTAGAAGGATTGCATTTAAAGTCCTTGTGGCGAGTGCTTATCAAAAAAGGATAAAGTAAGTACTTGAACAACATGCCAATGAAGTGACAATTTTTGTTATACATAGAAAATACATACTTCTTATTCACCATGTAGGTCATATTATTATTTTTACTTTACATGTGACACATGGATCCTATAAGATGGAATATATATATATATATATATATATGATTACAAAAATTAAAAATGAAACCATATTTGTTGTGTTTCTCATGTTATAAAACCTGACATATTCTTCATCATACAACACAAACATTTATGTTCAAAAACCATGCCTTCTCACCTTGGCTGATTACTCATGGTTCATAGTAGTCCAATAGTTGCTTGGATTTGTCAACGAGGCCTAGAAAGAAATGAATCGAGCTAAGTTTGTGTCACTCTCAATTAGGATCAAGGCATATTCAGTTTCGTCACATATAACACTTAGGCATTATACGCTAAGGCTACAATAAACTACTTGTTTATCATGATTGTTTGCTAACCAATTTTACATTATGAAATCTTTTAATTAGGTTTTAAAATATTTATTTATGCAGCAGAAAATTAAGAAAGTACCATAGATGGATAAATCAATATAAGGTATCTAATAAAGGATTATGTAACTATAGGCTAAAACCAGACCCCTCAAAAGAAATACATGTATGAAAATATGATAGTAACAACTTTCATCTTAAATTCACAATCCTACTCCAATTGTCAATAAGCTTAACTAGTCTTGTCCCATACCCGAGATAAACACAAACATCAAGCTGCAATCACTAACACCATAAAAAGGAAAGGAATGAGTTAAAACCCAATACAAAGCAACACAAGCACACATGAGATTAGCACATGTGCATAGTCAAAATGCAATGCAACAATAAACAATGTATATCTTTTAATTTAAGTGTGGTAAACAATAGTGGAGCACTCATACTCTAACACAATATGGAAATATATGGGTCTTATGTAGCAATAATTGTTGAGGGGTTTGATATAGGCATCCCGAATACCCGTATCTCCTTTAAGAATCACTAGAGTAATAGCTTCATCTAAGGTTCACAGTCATTGCATGTCTCCATTTATTTCATTCCATAATATAATGCAACTCAATCGGTCTCATGAACGTGGTCATACTATATTACTTCTCATTGAATGTATCTTATCAGCTACCAACCAAACCATTGAGGTAGCTTAAAGGCATAGCTACTATGCTGGCATTGCTTAGCAAAATTGCCGCTCATCAAACCAGATTAAATGATACAAGCATAAACATGACAACAACTTATTAATTCATCTATAAGTTTTAATTCATTTTAGGATGTCTATCTTAAAAAAAAAACAAATAAGTCACTACACACCTTGTATTGTGTTGGTAGTCAATAATAGATCACGCAATAGACAATAGGTCAATCAAATATCTATTCAAGGAAGATTAATTTATATAAGAACCAAGTATGTAAACTAATGATCAAAGCCATGTTGATTAGTTAATTATTATAAGGTCTTATATAATATAAGGCCTTAATCAGTTTTTTGAATTAAGTCCAATTAAGGTATTAGGCTTAAGTGATTTGGACTAAGCCCACTGAATTTCTTATTTAGATCTATTGACGGTTCATTTCCAACTATAGGCCTATCCGAGCCAAGTCTTTCATCTCACTGGACGGGGTCGATGAACTTGGCACCAATAGAGATGTAACCGTGTAAGTTATTATAGGGTTTCTGACTCGTCGGATCCTTTAAAAACCTATAGGGTTTTAAGGTCAAATTTGGATATATAGTTAAAACCTTGTACAGTTATAGGGTTGAGTTTGGATTATATAACAAACCTAATGGATATCCAACAACCTGATGTTTTTAAAATAAATAAAAATATTACTAAAGGAGAAAGGAGAGGAAAGAAGACATGGATGAGCTACCATCCTTTTTTCCTCCAAAGAATCTTTTTTCTTTTATGTTTGCTAGACTAGTTATGGATTTTAGCACTTTTGATTAAATTTTATTCAAGTCATGTTTGCCGTGGAGATTAATACTATTTGTTGTCTATTATATTTTAGTTCCAAAGGAAGATTTAATTTAACCATATTTTTAAGATATTATATGGTGACAAAAGTAATATATTTATGTGTTTAAATGTTGTATAATGAATATGGTGTGCAACATTTTCTATCAATTCCATATGCACCATTTTTATTTTTGAATGTATACTTGTGTTAGAATCATCGATTTCTCTTAAATTTATTATTAAAATTTGAAAATAGGATGAAAATAATAAGGTTATAGGATCAGGTTTTGGGTTCTAAATTATACCCTGTAGAATAGGTTGTGATATAGCATGAACACCCTATAGAGTTATAGGGTCACGTTTGGTAAACCTTATAGTATAGCGGGTCATGTTTCGGGTTCATATGATCTGTTAGAAACCCGATCCCGTTACATCCTTAGGCATCGGACCCCTTAGTCCACCAATTGTAACCTAACCTCAGTACCGCCTTAGATGGAATATTAAGTCTCTCCCAATTCTCTCTTCACTTGGAACTAGTGGGTTGGTCGGGATCACTTTGCATATATATGATGGTGTCATGACTCTTCTCCACAATCACCACCACGCCCACTACGAGTAAAACCATCGAGGAAGTCAACCACTTAGCCATTCGCCCACTCGCTCACTGCTAGCATAACTACTAAGTCAATCCTCTATAAATAGTCATAGCCCACTTCAAATTTAGGTAATTTCGCACAAAATGATTCTCATTCATTTGATCCATAAGCTTATCATGGATATCACTAACTTGTGCATTGGAGTGGGTATATTAGGGCCTATATCTGCCGTGCCACTGACTCATTTTCTATTTTGTAGGCTTCCTTATCAATTGTGATCTAATCCCATTTTGCTAATTCTAACTCCTATCGAATTTGAGCATGGGACAAGGTCTATTAGACCTTCATAGATCTTAGATTGGGACTAATAAGAGAATATCTAAGTATTGCACTTTTTAAGGTAATGGACTTTAGAGATTTAGTAATTGAACTCATTAAGGAATGTAAGGGTTAAGATAGATAGAATTGGACTTAGATTTTGAAAAGTAGGCCCAATTTGAATAATAGTGATTATTAGACTTAAGAATTGAGTTCAAGTCCAATTGGATTGAGTTTAAACCCTTACTAGGCTATTGGGCCTTTTAATTTCTTATATCATTCGATTAAGTGCTTTTGAGGGCTTTTGGGCCTAAGGAAATAAATTTGATCCCAATAGATAATTCAATACCATGAATTGATAATGAAATTAAATATTTCAGAATTAGGCCCAATTAAATTAGGTGAAGGGTATTGAGCTCCTATTTTGGAATTTAAGTCTATAAAGCTTAAATTTAGGCAAAGACTTTATTTTGAGTGTTTAGGTCCTAGTTAGGTAAGGAAAGTTTAATAAGATTTAGAATGAGTCTATTTGAGGTAAATAGGCCTATTTGACTATAACTCAAGTTATTGGGCCTACGACTATTTTCTAACAAAAGATTAGTTAATATAGCTTACTTGAAGTTATTTAGTCAACTTAGACCCTATTTTATATCTAAGCCTGAAATACTACAATTAATCAGTCTCATACACAGGTTTACTCAGCACAACACTTCAACCACTCAGAATCGACACGATTAAACATGGTTTACTAGATATGCCCCATGTCCACAATAACCATTGTCAACCGCCTACTTACCCATGACTTCACGACTCACATTACCACTAAGGATCAACTAACTATAAATGTGTCACTCCATACCATGGAGATGGTAATGTTATCTAGTCTCATTTGTGCTCGTACGCTTCATTTTCCTTGCGTGTCATGCCTTGCCGACTTATTTATTTACATATTTTGTCCCATGCCTCCCACGAGCTATCCGCGAGCCTCCTACGTGTCTCCTGGGTGCCTTTGATTGGATCTGCTATCACATAGTTTTGTATTACCTTTTTGTTATTTATAACTCACTTTTTTTCTTTTTTGGTAGTTATTGGAATTTACATTATGGAAATTAACTTTAAAAAATTAAAAATGTAAATATGATAAATAAAATTTACATTTAATATGAACTGAAACTAAATGATGAAATAAAACAAATTTATTATTACACTAATAATATGCAAATACATTATTAATTATATTGGCATTTGAAGAAAAAAAACATGATTAATTCACCAAAGATATCTACATTTTGTAATATTTATTGATCACATTCATTCAATGTGGTAGAATGTATTTAACGATATTTATTCTATATAAAGTGATGTTTATTAAATGTTAAGGATGAGTGGGTACAGAGTAGGTAGGGTATAAAGCACTATCTATACCTTACCCTGTAAGGTATAAGGCAGTGAATTTCATACCCGGAACCTACCTTATGGCTCCTTGTACCTTGTAAAACCTATAGGATATAGGGTATCCTGTGAAACCTGTATTTTTTTTTTTTTTTGTTTCTTTTTTAAACATCAAGTTTATAGTTTTTAATATGTTTTCATGTAATATGTAATACTATCATATTTTCATACATGCAATATAAACAACATGTTGAAAGAAATTTAAAAAGCAATCTATTAATATAAGAATTTCTATGATATATTGAATGTATTCATACATGAAAGTCGAAACCTATAACTACTACCCGTGGATACATGATATTAAATAAAATTATAAAAACTTCCATCAAATTTCAAAATAAAAAACTTTAGAACTACTTTTATGTATTTATTGGTGTTATAATATAAACAATATTTTTATATAATTTTGGAGTTCAAGTATGCACATAGAACCATGGTTATTCTAAAATAAAAATAACAAATTATCTTAAAATAAAATAGTATAAATTCTTCTATAACAAAATCTTCTGCAATGTAGTCTACAAATAATATACCTTAACGGTAATAACATATAATTTGCTAGATTGAGGTTTTCATTTGTTTTTTTTTTTTAAATCAGTGTTGACTTATGATATGACTATTTTAGCTTTGAGCATAAAAATGGCTATATTAATCAAGCCATCTCTGTCTTTTTAAATAATGATAGTCCATGTGGTAATATTGTTATATTTTTAAAATGAATGGAAGATTTCGCAGGTTCACAAATGTATGCTTATGAATTCTATACGGATTCAGAACTTTTTAGGTATAGTATAGGATCCAAAGTAAAGCTTTCTACTTATATCTGCATTCAACCCTATCATCCTATGTATTACAATGAAGTTTTGAACTAGAAAACTATATCAATGCAACAATAAAAGTAAAGAATGGGATCTTACATCTAAAATTTCAAGACTTTTTAAAATTTTGCAATTGAAAAGTATTTTTTTTAAGGTGAATTGCATGGACACTCGAAAATTTTTATAATTACATAGACCTTTTACTTTTGAAAAAATCAACACTTAGACCCCCTAAAATTATGTGAGTTCTATTTTTTAATGTGTTGGCAGTTGACGTATATGATATTGTTGACATCGGATAAAAAATAATTAATCATATTCAATTATTGACATACCAAATTTAACCCATTTTTCTATCAATAAACCAATACAAATAAAATGCCCATCGGGACCCATTAAAAAAATAGCTTTGCATTTCATTTTCCACTATTAGAGGAACCCTAATCCTAACAGACAAAATTGTAATTTCAATCCTCATGTGAAATCTCACAAATTGAATCCCTAATTTTCTCACAAATATATTGCAATTTCAATCCTTATGTGGAATCTCACAAATTGAATCCTCAATTTTCTTGCAAATAGGAAAGGAAACATCCTGCTAGTAGAAAACTGATAAAAGGAAAGGGAAAATTGCCAACAACTCCATAAGCTTTCACTTCGGTCTAGATTTACCTCCTTTTTCTAAACTTCTAAAATTAATTTTTTTTTATTCTTTAAACTTTAAAAAATTGGTATATTTAAAGATAATTAATATTTTTTATTAAAATAAAACTAGAGTAATTGTAAATTATCCGTTTAAACTTTTATCTAGGTTTAAAATTATCTCATATATTTTCATTTATACGGGGATTTATCCAACAAATTTTCAGAATGTACATACTTTACTTAAGCAAGTACTTCAACTATGTCCAAGCAACCTTCATAGGTTAGAATCTCTTTCTTATTAAATGGAAAACAGAACTGAAAAACTACGAAGATGCATGATTTTTTACGGGTCTACATAGGAAGATTACAATACGGCAAGTTGTGATATTGCTGGTAGTGAAATCAAAACTTGACGACTGACATCACACCAACATTCAGAAGTTCGACAAAAGTACGAAATGTTCTTTTGGATGTTGCACAAGCACACGCTTGTACCAGAAATTTAGGAAAACGGCCAATAAATGGGGACCTTCGCTGGAATCTGCCTACAAGATACAATCCTTGATCTCATTCGTCTCGTCTAATTTCTGTACAGGCAACACCATAGCGTAAAAGACTACGTATTGCCTTTTCTAACCTCATGCTCCTCAGGACAAAAGCATCTGCTTTGGCTGGACATTTATTTGTATCAATCGAAATTTGGTGGGATCAATAATATTATAGGCCTTGAAGAGCAATATTCCGTGTATTGTATCTGGAAAAATATTGAATAATATAATATACAAAGAAGAAAATTATGGAAGTTGCAATTTGGACGTAGTTGTAAAGAAGTGAGAAATGAATTATTCTTTAAATACTATTGTGGGAAAATGAGAGGAAGTTACATGACGCTGATAAACATGAATCATGTGCAAAGGGATGAATTAGAATTAAAAGAATAGACTGAAGTCAATAGAATAAAATAGAGTAGATAAAATATAAAAGGATAGTGAATCTATTTCTATGTTTAGAAGAAAAGAAATGAGTAAAAAAGTAATCATGTAAAGTGGAAAGAAATTAACAATAAAAAAAAAATTGGAAAAAAATGACGATTTTGCATTTGCAAAGGTGAAATGGAATTCAACTTTAGAAATTGCGATTCCAACTTCTAATAATACTTTCAAACATAAGATCAAGAATTGGAATCGAATCCACAATTCTGTTACAGTTCAATCTTGCTTACCAAACATATCATTAAATTTATTGTACCATTATTATTATTATTATTAATATTGTACGTATGTTGCCATTTCGTTTTCTATCGGCACATCTATGACTATATTACAAAATTTTAAAAAAGAAACAAACTAATATCAAAGTCTAACATAAAGAATATTGGAAAATACTGCTATTCTATTGCAACAGATAATTGTTCTATTCAGCATATTAAATATTGTAAGTTTTGAGTGTGAATCTTGTTTCACTAAATAATGAAAAAAATAAATAAATAAGAACAAAATTGATGCAAGGTCAAATTGTGGCAGACCGAAGAAGATATGGGCTATGTATCCAATGCAAGTGTATCTTGTGGATTAATTATTTGACGAAACATTCCCAGGAGTTTAATAGAGTGGGACTAATTAATTAATTGTAATAAGGAACCACTGGCAGGAGTGTGATAGAGTGGGACTAATTAATTAATTGTGACCTCAAATATAAGATAATGGAAGTCGGTCATTCCAGACCGTCACATCAATAATTAATGATGGAAATGGCAATAATGAAATTTATATAAAAGAAAATCTACTGAATATTAGAAGGTTGCTGATATTTGGGTTTATACTCTAGTCAATGTGTATAAGTTTTGAAATTTTAAATTCGCAACCTACTCTATAACATTTTTAAAACACATTATGTCACGTTTAACATGTAGGAATGATTTAAAATAAAATGGATTAGAATGGAATGAGTTTGGAAATAACAAATCAATTCCTATGTTTAGAAGATTACATAGAATAAAATAGCTAAAAAATATAATTATATGATAAAAAAGCAATTATGCTACATATAATTAATAAAGGAAGAATGAAATCACGATTCTTCTTAAAAGGTGAAATCGAATTCTCCTTAAAAGCAGAAAGCTTTGATTTCAAGGGATTGCGATTCTAGCTTTTAAAAACGGTTCCAAATATCAGGAAAGTGAAAGGAAGCTGGAATTGCTATTTCATTCGGTTCAATCTTGCATACCAAACGTGAACTTGTAAAATTTACAGTATGAAGGTATTTCAAAATCAAAGCTTGCTTTTAACTATTTTCTATTAGAAAAAATTTGCTTCAGTTATATTATTAGTAGTTATCACCTTTCTAGCATAAATACATACACATATATACAAATAAGTAATCATCAATATTTAAAACAATGATCTTTAAATTACAAACCAACATCACTTTTAAAATTTTGGTTATAACAAGGTCCATGTCAATTGAACGCATTTGGGGCATTTATAAACATTTTTTTTATAAATAATACAAAAATAATGAATATCAACAAAATTAAATCACAATATCAACTCAAATTTGAAATTTACAAGTTCGGCCAATATGTTTTGATTAAGTATCATTGTTGTCGTATTAAATTATAGATAGGTATATTGTATGCTTCGATTCTATGCGTCTATGTGTGAAGGGTAAAACATACTAGAATGCCTCAATACTTAAGAATAAGTTTATTTAAAATATTAATATTTCAAATCAAGGTTTCATAAAGTGATTCAACCAAGATACTCATTAAGCTAAATAAAAAAAAATTAATTAGAAACTATTAAAAAATTAATACATTAAATGAACTTTGCACAACAACAATATTTGGATTGATTTGTCTTTTTAAGCACTCGTAATAGTAATATATTAAATGAATTTACTTCTACACATTTATTCTTTTTAATATAATTTATCTTATTGGAAACATATAATTGGAAGTTAGAACGTATCATATACAAAATATTATATCTAAGCAAGTTCTTGGTTGGATATAAGGTTATAAATCTTACTTACTCCTATCACTATATGTTTTCATATTTCAAAAATGAAACTCATCCCATAATATTCAGTATCCATCCTAAAACCTATATTTGAAGAAGAAACGATACATGTATATGCCCCATAGATTGTTGAATAATAGAACGATTTTATAAGCTTTCTACCTATTTTTGTGTTTTCTAAAGATACTTGCATGCTAAACTCTATTTTACTCTAGTTTTTTTTCCTTCAAATAATTGTCTAGTGTCTTTGTTCTTTCTTTTCACTCAAACAACAATTAAAAAGAATTTTTTGCATGTAAATCAAATGGAGCTTAAATATAAAAAAAAAAAAAAAAATTTGAAATACATGTATCTTCAAATACAAATACTCTGAACTTTAATGTGTGATTTAATTTCCCATATAACTTATGAAAATATGTAAATAACTTTACTAAATTGTAAATTCATTTGTAAAAGATCATAAATAACTACAATTTTAGGGATCTGTTGATGATTTAAAGAAATTTACGCATTTTCAAAAGTTATCAAAACATGAAATTATATTTCAAAAATTTAAGAGATCTATCTTCACCTAAGTAATAATTTAATATGTATATATTTTTGTCTTCTAGTTTACGCTAAATATAAATGGCCAAAGCCAATCACATAAGTTTTCAGTGCAAATTCATTCATTATTCTTCGTCCTGTGTTCAAACTATTTGGAAATGCAAAACGACAAAAATATAATAGAAATATACTTTTTTACCTATAGCATAGAATCTTATTCTGTATTTTAATAATTTGATAAATATGCATGAAAAATTTTCCCAAATAATCATAGCACATACTTTTAAAAAAGAAGTCGTTTTGCTATTTTAAGATAATATATATTAAGGGACAAAAAAAATGGTCAATTGAAAAATAACTTTCAATGGATAAAACTTATTTGGTTAAAAATAGAAAACCTATATAATTTGAAAAATACTTATAATTTATTGTTATTTTCTTATGGTCTAATTGGACTACGCTTTCTAATAGAGTCCAAAATATATAATATAGGCCCACAACCTCTCTCAAATGTAAATCATATATGTTTTAATTGCTTTACTTTGACAAAATATGAACAGAATTACTTGCTAGGGTTTTCGTCATCTCGAATGTTCTCATTTACTTGTACAAGAAAGAGAAAGGACACAAAAAAACATTCTCTATAGAATAACAAGGGTTCAAATCCTAGAAATGTGATTGGAACAGCAAAACAAACAAAATCAAACTCAAGAGGCTCCAAAACTCACGGACACTCCTTTCTCAAGCATGCAATAGTCGGATCCTAGATTTGTTGCAGAACTCAACTTTTCTCAGCTACGTGATAGTAATGATCAAACAGTCTTGTTCTCTTTATCTGTAAAAGATATTTGAAAGTTAGATGTCTAACCTAGATCTGTGTTTGTGTGTTTTAGAGTTTGAATATGGACAAGGAAAGGGATGGACTTACTGGATTCGAGTTCCAGTGGACTCCCAAATCTCAATAATGAGAACAAGAACCAGGGATGATCCCTCTGCTCAATAAAACATCTATTTATAGTTTTTCCTTATGCTATTGTCATGTCGGATTTCTGTTATTCTGTTAAGCTATAGCTGTTGAATAACTATTTGTTGCTTTCCTTATTTAACCCATAGTATATGAAATATTTTTGTACCAACATGAATAGCCATCTGATGTAATCCTTGAGATATTTGGGTGATTTAGTAATTCTCTTTAATCTGATGTTATTCATAACATTTTCGCCCGTTGTTGAACAATTAACCTTGTCCTCAAGGTCAAAAGTTGGATAGTCAATTCGAAATATTGACAAATCCACCCACACTGCATCCTCTGGTAATATGACTCCTATTGTAGCAATACCTGGTCCACACAAGATCCACCTCTCGAAATTTGTCTTGAAGCCAAAACTGCCAAGGGTTTCATAATGGGATGAGTCCCAAGAGACTCCTAAGGCAAAGAAACAGTATTCCAAGTAGTTCCCATAGCTTTTTTAAGTAGGGATACATGGAACACAGGATGTATCTTAGAAAATTCTGGTAATAATAACCAATAAGCAATTGGACCAATTTGATCCAAAATTTTATAAGGACTAAAATATCTTCGAAAGAGTTTGCGAGTAGCTTGTCCTGATAGTGAAGTCTGTCTATAGGGTTGAAGTTTAACATACACAAAGCCTCCACTAGCAAACTGCTTATCAGATCTTTTTTTATTAGCCAAAAATTTCATCCATGCTTATGCTGCTCTCAAATTTTCCTTGAGACAGTGTAAAATCTCATCCCTGGAAGCTAGTTCACTGTCAACAGCTTCTACTGAACTAAAACCCCTTACATAATCTCGAATTCCTGGTGGTTCCCTTCCATATAAAGCCTGAAAAGGAGTAAAGCCCGTGCTTGTGTGAAAACTAGTGTTGAAAAAAAATTCTGCCCAAGCCAAAAACTTTTGCCAATCCTTAGGAGAATCCATAGCAAAAGCTCTAAGATAATGCTTCAAATATCTATTGAATACCTCAGTTTGACCATCAATTTTTTGATGGTAAGCTGAGCTCATCCGTAGAGTTGTACCACTCAATTTGTACAATTCAGACCAAAATCGACTAAAGAAAACTCTGTCTCTATCACAAACAATAGAACGAGGTTTGCCATGATGCTTCACTACAATATCCACAAATAAACGAGCTAGTTGAAAAGCTGTATAAGATGCTATTAAAGTTCCAAAATGACAGTACTTAGTTAAATGATCCACCACTACTAAAATAATAGAAAAGCCATGTGATAGAGGCAACCCAACCACAAAGTCCATGGATATGTCTTCAAAAATGTGTTGAGGAATGGGTAATAGTTGTAACAAGCCAGCTGGACTAGAGATCAGATACTTAATTTGCTTGCAAATATGACATTATTGAACAAAATTTTCAATACGTTTGCACATGTGAGGCCAAAAGAAAGATTGTGCAATGCGTTTATAAGTCTTTAACATTCCCAAATGACCAACAATCGGTGAGGCATGGAACTCAGTAAGTATCAAAGAAATAAGAGAACAAGTTGGAGGAACAAAAATACAAGTTCCAAAAAACAATAAGCCATCCTTAGAAGTAAGTGACCATGGTAAATCAATACTTTGAGCCATCTTTTGTTACCATTCAATAAAAGTAGGATTAGATTGTAATTCATGCTTTAGTCGTGTTATGAAATCAAACGAAGGTAGTGAGATGGCTAAAAATGTAGGTTTATAAAAAAAAACCCAAGATAAAGCATTTGCATCTCTGTTTTCAACCCTAGGTTTATATTGTACCTCGTAGTCATACCCCAACAACTTAACTGATAGTTGTTGCTGATCTGGAGTTTGAATAACTTGATTCAATATCTCTTTCAAACTGTGCTGATCAGTACAAATGATGAAATGCTGGCCTAACAAATACTGTTTCCATTTTCTAATGGGTGCTACAATAGCCATCAATTCACGAACATAAGTGCTGGCTTTTTGTAATCTTGATGGAAATTTCTTATTGAAATAAGCAATAGGATGAGAATCCTGATGCAAAATGGCTCCCATACCTTGCCTTGAGGCATCTGTCTCAACAATAAAAACCTTAGAAAAATCAAGCAAAGCCAGGACTAGTGTTGTCATTAAAGCTTGCTTCAAAAATAGAAAAGCCATAGTAGTTGTGTCATCCTAATGAAAGCCATCCTTTTTTAAAAGATTTGTCAAAGGATAAGCTATCTTGGCATAATTTTTAACAAACTTTGATAATACCCAGTAATGCCAAGAAATCCATGGAGCTGTTTAATAGTAATAGGCTGTAGCCAATCTTGAATAGCCCTGATTTTATCTAGATTCGGGTAGACTTAGCTAGCCGACATAATGTGTCCTAAATAATCAATCTGATTTTGGTCGAAAGAACATCTAGGCCTCTTCAAATAAAAACTATGCTCTCTTAAACATAGTAAAGTTTGTTTAAGATAAGATAGATGGTCGTTCATTGTCCTGCTCTATATCAATATATCATCAAAGAACACTATGATGAATTTTCGTAAAAAGGGACAAAAGATAGTATTGATTACTAATTGAAATGTGGCAAGAGCATTTGACAATCCAAAGGGCATGACAATGAACTCATAATGACCATCATGAGTTCTGAAGGTTGTTTTCTAAATATCATCTGGAAATATACGAATCTGATGGTAGCCAACCCTCAAGTCCATATTAGAAAACACAGTATCACCCCCTAATTCATCCAAAAGTTCATGAATAGTAGGAATCAAAAATTTATCCTGTATCATGGCCTAGTTCAAAACTCTGTAATCAACACTAAAATGCCATGAACCATCCTTTTTTTTTAACCAATAACATAGGTGAAGAAAAAGGACTGATACTAGGCCTAATGACTCCTTATTGCAACATCTCATCATCTAACTTCTCAATTTCAAATTTCTAAAAATAAAGATATCTGTAAGGTCGCACATTAATCGGATTCGCTTCATTTCTAAGATGAATGTGATGTTATATTCTCAAAGGTGACAATGATGAAGGAGTCTCAAAGACATCATTGAATCTGCTTAATAGTGCATCTAAAGCACGATTATGAGTGGTATAAGATGGCGAATGATCCTCCTATACCACAATTTGATAGTAACAGGCCACATAACTCTCTTTAACCAAACTCAAAAGTTGCTTCTAATATAATTCCTTACAATTTAAATCAAAGAAACCATTCAAACAAACAATTTTGTTGTGCCAGAAAAACTGCATAGAAAGTTTAATATAATCCACTGTAATAGGACCCAACAATTTGAGCTACTGAATTCCTACTACAAGCGCAGCTCATTGAATAGGCAAAACAAAGAAATCCACAGAGAATAATACTCCCTCCAATAGCAATGGAACTTGTCTACAAACTCTAGAACAAATCAAACTATCCCCATTGCCAATTAAAACTAAAATTGAGGAATAAGTTCAATAAAAAACTTCAACCGTTTAGCCACATCAACTTGAATGAAGTTATGTGTGCTACCAGAATCAACCAAAATAGATACTAATTGACCCTTAATTGAACCTTGAAAATGCAAGGTCTTAAGGACATGATGTCCAGACATGGCATGATAACTAATTTTAACTACCTTTTGTTTAGAATGTTCTTCGGTGTTGTTATGGTCTAGAGAATAACAATCCTCAAAACGATCCTCCTCATCCTCATCAGGATGAATCATTAACAAGAACTTAGATTTACAAACGTGACCCTTATGATATTTCTCATCAAAATTATAGCACAATCCTTTCTCCTTTCGAAAAGCCAAATCAGCTTAGGACATATGACAAATAGGCAAAGCTTTCTTAATAGAACCAGTAGAACTCTGAATGGATGGAGCATTTTTCAACTGAGTACCAATAGAAAAAACATGAGGTTTCAAAGAACAAGACTTAGGATTGCAAACAAACCTAATAGAGGTAGAAGAAGGAGAACATTGCAGCTAAAAGTCAACTTATGTTCCTGTAATTTTGTCAAACTCATAGCTTTTAACAAAGAAGTTGGTTTAAAAGACAAAACCTCTTGTTGCAAAATTGGTTACAGACCTGATATAAAGCAACTAGTTAGAAATCCTTCAGATAAACTAGTAACTCGATTAGAAAGCTTCTCAAATGCTAACTGATAGTCAGAAACAGAACCAATTTGGTGTAATTTCACTAATTGCCCTTGCAAATTCTTGAAACATAGATGGACCAAAACGAATTTCTACAACAGCAAGAAAAGCTTGCCAAGTAGAAACCAAGTCATTCTTGGATAACCTCTGAAACCATTCCAGAGCATCTCCTTCCATAGATAAGGACACCAACTTCATATGATCCACATCAGAAACATGATGGAAATCAAACAATTGAGTTACCTTAAAGATCCAACCAGTAGATCAGAACTAGAAAACTTAAGCAATTCTAATTTCATACTTTTGAAAAAGGGAGGCTCCTTAAAGTCATGATAACATGATGTATGAGTGAAAGAAGACTGATTCTCAGGAATATCCTTATCCATCTGTTTCTTAACATATTGCACAACAAATTGCATACTATCTTCCAAACTAGACATGAGAAGATTCAAAGAACCTAACTGAGAAGATAAATCCTCAATACGCTTAACATGGAGTGAAACCTCGTCATTCAATTTAACTACACCTCATGTATTATCAACCATTAAAAAGATCGACGATAGCACCAATTAATAGAGTCCAAAATATGTAATATAGGCCCACAGCCTCTTTCAAATGTAAATAAGATCTGCTTTATTTGCTTTACTTTGATAAAATACGAACATAATTACTTGCTAAGGTTTTCACCATCTCGAATGTTCTCATTGATTGTACAGGAAAGAGAAAGAAAAAAAAAACACTCTCTACAGAATAATAAGGGTTCAAACCCTAGAAATGTGATCGAAATAGCAAAACAGAAAAAATCAAGCTCAAGAGGCTCCAAAACCCATAGAGACTCCTCTTAAGCGTGCAATAGTCGGATCCTAGATTTGTTGCACAACTCAACTCCTCTCAGCTACATGATAGTAATGATCAAATAGTCTTGTTCTCTTTATCTGCAAAAGATATTTGAAAGTTAGATTTCTAACCTAGATCTGTGTTTGTGTGTTTTAGAGGTTGAATCTGGACAAGGAAATGGAAGGACTTACTGGATTCGAGTTCCAGTGGACTCCTAGATGCAATAATGAGGACAAGGACCAGGGATGATCCTTCTGCTCAGTAAAACATCTATTTATAGTTTTTCCTTATGCTATTGTCATATTAGATTTCTATTATTCTATTGGGTTGTAGCTGTTGAATAACTATCTGTTGCTTTCCTTATTTAACCCGTAGTATATGAAATATTTCCGTACCAACATGAATAGCTATCTAATGTAATCCTTGAGATATTTGGGTGATTTAGTAATTCTCTTTGATCTGATGTTATTCATAACACTTTCCTAAATTTTTCCTCAAAAATCTTTCTCTGGTACAACATGCAATCTATACATATAATTGATTGTTTCTCATTAGGAACAAATTATACTTTTACCATATTTTCTTATCATATTGAGTAATTGCAATTTTAAGAATTTTATTATTCCAAAAATAAGATTTATAATAATGAATTTACCTTCCTACTTGGAGGAAAATTTAACCAAAGTAGGTCCATTCATTCAGAAGTTCGCACCAAATCGAACCAAATTACAAAATTAATACCAGTTTTCTGGTTTTCCAATGATGATGTTTGAAAGGAATCAGGTTGCTTGAAGCCATGGAAAAGGAAAACAAAAGGGAAAATCATCAAGAAGCAAAATCAAGGGGTGTTCAAGGGTTTACGTCAGCCAAAGGCCGCAGGCTTTTCCTAAGTATACTGCTAGCGTAGGCCTTTACACTGCCGGCGTTAAGCCGACATAGGATGTGCTTTTTTTTTTTTTTATTTTCTTGTTTCATTTTCTTATTTTAATTGCAGGCCGCCAGCTTATATTTAGGCCGCTAGCTTATGCTTAGACGCTAGTTTTATATTATTTCATGCCTTTAGGGTTTCCTTAGGGTTAGTCTATATAGTTCTTTTCTTATTTGTTTTGGGTAGTTTTTAGATATTTTGAGAGTTGAAAACACACTTTGTGTTGGAAACCTTTTGTGATGTTTTGATTATTGAGGTTTTTATTCTTTTTAATTCTTGTTCTTATAAATTCTTGAGTTATATAGAATTGTGGTGAACTTTGTTATTAGGATCTTGTGGTTCTTTTAACATCATAGTTAGATTATAAATCATGGATTCTATCGATTTATAATTTGATTGCAAAACTAATTTAATTTTATTATTCGTAGGACCTATCGTATGATAATTTTATTTATAACCTTTGATTTTACTGTTTCTTTCATATTCTAGAAAACCCTAAAAAACAAGAAAAATATCTAACCCCCTTAAGATCGCATCAGGTTTGGTATTAGACTAAAGCTTTGCAGAGTTTGTTGTCTAATGTGATTGATTCCAGGTTTGTTAGGTTAATTTTCCTTTCATCAATTTACTGTGAAATTGTTGTTGCTATTGATTTGCTGGAAAGATGTCATTGAGTAGTAGCAATAGTGTACATGGCAATGATGATGGTGAAGGAGATGTGGTTCCAGATAGGGTTTAATAGAATGTAAGAAGATGTGAGAAGGATTCTGGATAGATTGGAGGTGAAAGATAGAAGGAGTAATAGTGGATCCAACCATATAAGACATTCTAGTGGTAATTCTGATGGGAATAGTGAAAGGAGTAGGAGGCGAGGAGATGAAGATAATAGGCATAAGGGAATTGAGAGTATTAAATTAAAAATTCCACCTTTCACTAGCATCAATAAACCAGAGGAATTTCTTGATTTGGTACCTAAGGTGGAGAAGGTGTTTGATTGTTACGAGCATATGAAGGTGAACATGGGCTCTGATGAATAGAATGATGAAACGTAGGTTTGTATTAGATTACTATAAGAAGGAGATGCTAATGGAGTTACAGTCCTTAAGTCAGGGAAAGCAAAGTGCAGAAGAATATGTGAAGGAGTTTGAAACTTTGATGACGACGTGTGATATTAGATAATCCTCATATGAATCTATAGCTAGGTTCATCACCGGGCTAAAGATGGATATTGCCAGTGTGATAAAGCTCCAGCAATATCAGACCTTTGAGGATCTAATTAAGTTGGCTAGCAGGGTTGAGAGGCATTAGCATATACGATCTCAGAAATCATATCACCATAGTAAATTTGATGAGAAGGAGAAGAAGGAGGATGGGAAAGAGAAGAATAAAGGAAAATTGGTTGAAGACAAAGCGCCTAATTAAACACAGCAGTGAAGAAGCAAATATATAAAATGTTTCAAGTGTTTGGGATATGACCACATCGTTTCTTAGTGTCCTAATAAGAGGATTATGATCATGAAAGATAATAAAATTGAGAGCGAGGAAGAGGAACATAAGAGTAGTGAGGAAGAGGTGTTAGAAGAGGATATGTCGAATGTTCCTTTGCAATTGGTACTTGAGCAGGAGAAAGTAATTCTAGATTAAAGAACTAATCTATTTTATATTCAGAGTTTGGTGCAAGGAAAATCATGTTTGATTGTCTTTGATACTGGCCGTTATGCCAATATGATTTCTGCTAGATTAGTTTCTAAATTGGGATTGCAGGTGGAGTAGCATCCAAAACCATACACTCTTCATTGGCTTAATCATCAGGGGACTGTTCATTTGCATAAACAGGTTCGTGTACCTTTTTCTATTGGTGATTATACTGATGAATTCTTGTGTGATGTAGTATCTATGGATGCTACACACTTGGTTCTTAAAAGACCATGGCAGTATGATCTCAGAGCTACTTTTGATGGGTATAATAATGAATACACTATTTAGCATAGGGACAAGACATACAAGCTATTACCCTTTGAGTCTTGTAGAGATACAGTAGGCCAAGATGATGCATGTTAGAAGATTAAAGGCTTGAAGAGTTTGTTTGCATGGACTAGTAGGATGACCACTCCGAATTGAACTCTAGAAGTTCAGCGGTTGAAGGATCAAGATTTGAGGACAAATCTTCTTAAACCTGGGGGTAATGATAGGAATCAGGTTGATCAAAGCTGCAGAAAAGGGAATCAAAAGGGAAAAACATCAAGGAGCAAGATCAAGGGATGTTCAAGGTTTACATCGGCCAAAGGTCACCGGCCTTTCCCAAGTACACCATCGGTGTAGGCCTTTACACAATGTGTTTTTTTTTTTTTCCATATTTCATTTTCTTGTTTTAATTAAAGGCCGCTACCTTATATTTAGTCCACCGGCTTATGTTTAGACGCTAGTTTTATATTATTTCATGCCTTCAGGGTTTCCTTAGGGTTAGTATATGTAGTGCTTTTGTTATTTATTTTGGGTAGTTTTTAGATATTTTGAGAGTTGAAAACACACTTTGTGTAGGAACCCTTTTGTGGTGTTTGGATTATTGAGATTTTTATTCTCTTTAATTCTT
Organism: Combretum micranthum; assembly: GCA_024138025.1. Taxonomy (NCBI): domain Eukaryota; kingdom Viridiplantae; phylum Streptophyta; class Magnoliopsida; order Myrtales; family Combretaceae; genus Combretum; species Combretum micranthum. The sequence goes on along the minus strand of JAMXBD010000333.1, from coordinate 844,115 downwards.
GTTCTTATCCATTCTTAAGTTATATAGAATTGTGGTGAATTTTGTTATTAGGATCTTATGGTTCTTTTAACACCGTAGTTGGTTTACAGATCGTGGACTCTATCGATTTATAATTTGATTGCAAAACCAGTTTAATTTTATTATTTGTGGGCCCTATCGAATGATAATTTTATCCATACTCTTTGATTTTATTTTTTTTTTTCATATTTCAGGAAACCCTAAAAACAAGAAAAATATCTAACCCGCTCAATATCACGTCAATGTTTGCTTCATAGTTTGTTTTGCATTTGGTCTATATTGGTCGTATGAGAAAAAAAAAATAAATAAATAAACTTTTGTGTAACAGTCTAATCATTTCGACTTTTCTTTGCCTTGGCTGGGTTTGCACTTTTTATATTTATCTACATCAAATATGAACAAGCTTAGCCCAAAACGAAAAAAAGGAAAAGAAGAGAAAAGAAAAGAAAATTAAAAAATAAAAAAAGAAAACATAAAAATGAAATTGAGATATCTTGCTGCAATTTAGTTGTTAATAATAAGGAGAAATGTCAAATCGAAATGATAAAATGCCAAAAGGAATAGAATGAAAAGGAAAAAGGAAGGGAAAAGGTATGTGGTTCGAAACAATCATAGTTGCTAAAAAGGTGGCTCCAAGCCAGACCCCATCACATGATTCCAAACCGTGTTTCATCTACCCCATATTCCGAATGGCATTGACATATTTCCTAACGTGAACAACACAGATATGTAATGATAAATAATAATAATTGAACCAGTATGTTAATAATGAGTATTTTGATCGAATTGGATCACGGGAAAGTCAAACCAAATATCATATATTATTTTATGGTTTGGGACAAGTGAATACAATATAGGTAGGACATGGATATCGTTAGTACCCTATTTGTAAGGTACAAATAATTGAATTTTGGATCTGAAACATGCTATATAAAACATTAGAACTATCATGTATCCTATATCTCAAAAAACATATAAAAGTAGCATAAGGTACCATATAAAATTGTAATTCTTTCCTATTTTTCAATAATATCAAGATTATATGATAGATGTGTGTGTATGAGATTACAAGTTTTTTGATGTACAAACTTGTGAAACCTGTAGCAAAATACCCCAGGAACCTATATAGAACAACATAAAATAATGAAAAAGTAACATTTTCTCTTCCTTATTTTAAGTTCATGTGATATAAAAATAATAGGTGGAACCTATAAATTAGTGCAAGAGCAAATAAAAGAAAGTACAAGAGTAAGAAAAAGGCGGAGACGGCTTTAGAAACAGTTTTGTTTTTTTTAGCCTTTATGGGATAAAAAGACATGGAGAATTATTATTTATGGGTATAAATTATATTTTTTTATAGTGTCTTGAAAACTATATCCTTCTTATTAGAGGACAAGTTCTAGAAAAGAGATGATGTGTGAAAACCTCATATCTATATCTTATCATATGAGAACAAGTTTTGAAAAATTTATATTTAGAATCTAACTCATTTAGGTATTTTTTGGTTGCAAGAACTGAACAGTACAAAATAAAAAATATTAGATAATATAATTCTTTTATATTGTATTTAGTATGAGTGGTACTAGATAGTATTAAATAAAATTCTTATGAAGAGATTTTATTTTTGTATAGTTCTAACATTTTTTATCCTGAAATATAAAGAGAAAATTTTAAGTTTTGTTCAATCCTATAAAAACAGTTTTGTCTAGTTCTAAATATATTTTGCCAACCATGGTATAATTACCTTTGTCCAGTCAAATATTATGAAAAATTGTGCAACCAAGTATTAACTTAGGGTAAATGTCAAAATCAATCTGTTAGAACAAGTTTTCGAGGATATTCTTACTGTTTCCCTAACACTATTTACATTGTTTACTAACATATAAGAGACAACCTACCCTTGAATTTTTCTTACCCCTCTTAACAATGTTTAATACTAACATACTACTTTTTTTTCACGTTAGCAAATAAAATAAATGGTATTAAAGAGTTAGTAAAAATAACAAAAAATAGTTTAATTAGATATTCAATTGAGCATTTTAAAATTAAGATACCAGATTTGATACTTCTCACTAATTAATACTAAAAAACATTAGTTTACATTAAAGGTTGATATTGTTTCTTTTCTTCCTTCTCATTAGAACTTTAAATGTAAGATCTTATCAATTTTACTAAAATAGAAACATGATAATTATTGATAGTTCCTAACCTAAATCAAATCATAGTTTTATGAGAAAATCTTAAATTTAAATGTACACTTCAGTTTGAATTAATAAAAAATTTCCATTTATTTATTATGGGTTGGATGAGTAAATTAATTAAATTTTGCTGTTAGCCAAATTTAATTTTTAAATTAATATATACTTAGTTTACAAACCATAACAACTATATTCAAAAAATATTTTAGTGGATATTACACTTCATGTGTAACATATATGTAGTGAGTTTATACTAATAATTTTTTAGCATGTAATTGTATAGATGATGATTACTTTGAAAACTACTAACTACCTCTATTATATGCTAATGTATAATTGGAAGTTATTTGCTACATATATATATATATACATGTATTCAATATTTTTTCACTATATTCCAACTATTCCTGCGGCCCATAATGGCTTTATCTGCTAAAGTTATCACAAGTGTCCCATAAGGCTTTTCCTTGAATTTTCTACTGGGATTCTCTTTGTTATAACTGACATATCATGGCGAATATGTGCATTTTGGATAAAAGATAGATGTAAAAGAAGAAAAAATCTAAACCGACCTTACAAGGGTAATGTGTCTATTGGGTAACTGCAAAAAGAAGAAAAGGCGTTGCCATTGCTATGGCAAAATTTAATAAGTCATGTGCATGTAGGTGTAGAGAGAGAGAGAGAGAAAGGGGAAAAGAGAAGAGAAAGAAGCCGAGAGAATAATCGAACTTCGTGTGTCTTTGTCAGTCGGTGTGCATTAGTAATGAGGGTGTGGAGGTTTTTCTCACGCAGAAATGGGATCCTATGCGGGGTAGTCCTTCTGCATTTAGACGTATGGACAAGAGAGAGATAATACCGAATATAATATTTATATTATAATATGAAAAAAATATATGCTCCAGTCTTTTATATTTACCCCCCGAAAATTGGTCCCGTTAATTGTCAAAATTCTATATTTATATACAAAGACCTTAATTGAGTTTTTAAAATATCTATCATATTAACTCATATATTAATGGTAATAGTTAAATAATAAATTGAATGAATCACCCATGGAATTATAGAAGTTTTCATGAAATATCTATTTAGCATCCCATACCTGGCAATGATAAGCATATTTTTAAATTATTTTTAATAATTATCGATCAAGAAATATATATAGATAAAAAATATTTGATAGTTCTCATAAAAACATCAAATAAATAAAATAAAATAAAATATAATTACAAATCATATACCATTATATATAAAATTTAGATACAAATATAAATACAGAGGAAAAACAGACAATCAAAACAGACCCATAGTATTATATATATATATATATATATAATTTGACTTGACAGCTGAGGAAGGAGAAGATAAGGGGTTAGCTAGTTGGTGGGTACAGTTTCCATGGGATTCTCCCCGAGAAAGTGTTAAGATGAAAACAAAAACGAAGAAGCTGTCGTTTTTTCGCAAAGTCATGTTCAGGATGCATTGTGCCCATAAAAAAATAAAAAAAGAAAGAAAGTAGTTATACACAACTTTTTTTTTTTTTTTTTTTGCCCTTTGCCAAGTATTATCCAATCTACACCCCATTTATTAATTTAATGATTTTAATTTTGTTAAGATGTCTACAAACCATTACAAATTTTGGATAGACAAACAACTTCAATGGCGAAATTTTGGTCTAACAAGCAATTAAAAAAAAAATCCCAAGGAAGCTTTTTTATTTTTATTTTTCCTTTTTATTCCTCATGTTTTTCTTTCATTTTTCTTTTATTTATTTATTTATTTTTTTTTTTTTTTGGGTTCGGACATTAGTCAATTATTACTTTTGGTTTTGTAGACTATATGTGGATAAATGTTGCAAAAGAGAGTATTTTCAAACAATTTTCAGTCTTTTTTTTTTTTTGTGCTTTTTTTACTTTTCCTTTTTCTTCATAATAAAGTTGGGTATAAAGATGAATGGATGAACCTATCAAAATCTATAACCATCTCTATCTTGGAGGGTGAGCATTAAAACTCATAGATTACATTTTGGGTTCCAATTTTCCAGAACCTACACCTATAAAACTTGGCTATAAGATTAGGTAATTCTATATGCTATACTTATTTTGAGCATATGCTTTATAGTATACAAGTTATAGTTTCTAGGTGCCAAAACCCCCATCCTATAAATAGTTATTAATTAATAATATAAAGATTTTTCACTCAACAGATGATCAAGGCCAAAGCAAATTTACCCATTGCAAATTGTAAAAACCCTAAAACATATTTCAATTATCCAAAATTTTTTCACCTCTTATTTTCTTTCCTTAGAGCTTTATGAGAAATTTTCAAATTTGTATTGCCTATGTAACAAATTGTTTAGGAGTTATGTTCTTCTTCATGACAAATACATGATCTTAAAAATATATAACTAATTGTTTTAGTAACGTCCTTAAACTTCGTTCACCGAGGTATTATCTACTTTAGTCACACGCCGCATAACTTTATCTTTTTGAGGGGTATCGCGGTTTGAGATTACCTTCATACTAGTTATAAATATATTAAAAAAAATTGATAGGTTATTATGAACTCACTTGAGATTATAGAACTTATAATAATAAAAGCTCACAAATAATGTGTAAATTTCAAATTGACTTTTCAATAAATTAAATTCTAACTTAAAAATTTGAAAACCTCCATACTTTTACGGTCCTATCTTGCATCACCAAAACTCATCTCAAAGCATACTAACAACTATTTTCTACTGAAAGGAATAGATTACTATATAAAAAAAGAGCAAGTTTTGATGTATGTTATATAAAAAAAAAAAATAAATAAACTTATATTGCCGTAGTGTATTTGAATTTTCGCTTAGGAAAAGGGATCGATTGAACCGACACCGTCAATTTTTGTAGGAATGCACGATGCCTTTGTTCTCTATATATATGTACATAGAAATGTCTTCACGTGGGTCCCGAGGTGTCTTGCTATGCTTGTCATGGCAAATGTCAAAACAAGTAACAACTTTTGTCGTTCTTTGCAGGTAAAATAAAAAAGGACCATACGTGAGATTTAAATTGCCAGGTTTATGCATTACTTGCGAAGTAATTATTACAATTATGATTTTACTATTTATAGAAGTACATAGAATTAATAGAATAGTATAAAATTATATAAAATTATAAAATTATAAATATGTAAAATTATATATTTAAATTTATAATTTTATTTAAAATTTATATCTTAATAATTTTTTATTAAAAAAATATAAGATTATAAACTTGTATAATTATATATCCGATATGCGATTTTTATAACCATATTAATAGCTATAATAAATATTTTTATATTTTTTTTTCAAAATAATGCCCATGTACAAGGTTTCTTGGCAGCACAGCAGGCACACACCACTCGTGAAAAGTCCCCATAAATTTCATAACACCCAGCGACCGTACTTTCCTAGTAGGCCATTTAAATTTTTATACTCCCATAAGGATCTAAACTAGTTATTTTTTACTATCGCAACGAAAATGAGGGATTCAAACCTGAAATTTTTCACTTAAGATATCAAGAAGATGTCACTAGAATATTATGTTATTGAGGAATCTAAACTAGTTAAAATACTCAATTTTAGTTTATTATATATTTAACTCTATCTATCAAAAGCATTTGATTTAGTGTTTAAGCTATTATATAGTTAATCAAGTAAGGTTAATGACAAAAAAAAAACCAAGTAAGTTTAATTGAATTTAAATCATATTTAAATATTAATATCATTTTAATTAAAAGAAAAATATTTTTAAATAAATAGAACTTAAAAGGTTTTAATTAGATTGAGTTCGAACTTGAGATTGAACTTAATATTTATTGTGTTCTCTCAATTCAACTTGTAGATAGCTTTATTGTGCTCTATTTTATCTAGTATATCATCTAATCACTAAGATTGCTATATGAATCCATTAATTAACTGATTATACAATTCATAAAAAAGTACGTAAATATATTGGAGTGGAATAATTTTATTTAAGCCATTTATGATTATATTAACGACACCTATTAATATTTTTTCTATATATGTTTAGGAAGGGGTCATTTAAAAATTCCATCTGAGGATTTATCACTTACTCATTAAATTTTTCATTGCATAAACTTCTATAGTTCAACAATCAAATGAGTTGAATCATAAAAGTTTCCCTTATTAACTAGAGGAAAGGAATTTTCTTAATGGTCCCACATCATATACGAATCAAATGAAGGAAATGTAATAAATAAGTCAAGTTGTGTATGAAAAGAGAAATTTACAAAGGGCTAGAAATAGCAACTTCAGTGGCCTGAGTTGACATATATATAGCATCAAAAAGATAAGAAAGACGCATGACCAAGGCCACTCAAAAAATCATACTTCTCTTCAACAGCAAACCAAGCTAGCCTCTAGCGCCCAATCTCAAAAACACAACAACCTGGTATTCCACATGTCTAGTAAAGACCAACAACCACATGGTTCTCCACAAAACAAGCTCAAGGATGCCCTTCAAGGGGTAGAAGAAGATCAAAATCTTCACCCATCGGTAGATCACCACCAAGTAATCGAGTGTCGGACGCCAACTTCACCCCGCCACAAGATCCCCGAACGCCGAAGCTGCCCAGCGACACCGCAAAAAAAGAAGAAGGTAATTATGCTTAAGAGGAAGCACTCGGAGTTGCACTTGTTTGAAACCCCAAGTCATGAGGAAATAGAAGCATTTTTCAAATCGTTGGAGTCGAAGGTGCCTCGAGCTGTCAAAAGAAGATGTCCAAGCGTATGATGAGACGAGACCTTATTTTATTTTATTTTATTTCTTTAGCCAGGTTAAAAACCACGTAAATTAATTAATTAAATTTCGTAGTTTTATTATGATCTTTAATTATTAATAAAATCTGCTAGCTTGCTAGCATGTAGTTCGGTATAGGAATTTATTCTAACCCCCTTTTCAGATTTTTTTTTTTCTTTTTAATCTTTCTTCTTCTTCTTCTTCTTCTTTTCTTTTTCTTTTCCCCCCTTTGTTATAAGGTGTATAATAAATATTTTTTATTAATGTTCCAGTATAAAATAGTTTATTCACTCTTTTACTCGTGCATGTATAGTTTATTTTTTTTCCAGAGATGCTATGGGATGAAATTGTTTATTCCAACTGGGCTGTAAAGATTTGGCGTATACATATATAGTTTGTATATCACACACAGATATATATATATATATATATATGAATTATTAGAAAATCCTCTTTTGATTTATTTTCCAAGATGTGGGTAATTTAATAGGAAAGAAATCATTTCCCATGAGTTAATCATGCTTGGTTGTCTTCTTTTTTTTTTTTTTTTCTTTTTTAACCCCCCTTTTGTTGGCCAAAAGAATTCAAACATATGTGGTTCTGGTTGTAGACATGTAAGTAGAGTGAGTTTCTGATGGCCAAAAAAAAAAACAGTAGGGTGAGTTTCATAATTACAATTGGCAATCCGATCTACGTACCGAAGTTAGTTGTTTTTTTTTTTTTTTTTTAATTGTTGTAGGCGACACTTATGATGTCTTGTCTTCAATCTAAATTTGTAGTTGAATTATTTGCCTTGTTGTGGTGGTACGGTTCTAGGGCAGTGGTGGTCCGAGGAGGGTTAATTACACCCCACCGGCCACCTTAGCTTGGAAATTTGATTTATTTTTATTTATAATTTTGATATACGTATACATATTACAATTTATTATGTTGCTTATTTTGCCCTCCTATTTTTATTTATTTATTTAATTTTTAGTAGTGGCTCTGTCAGCTGGTCTAATAAATGCTGGGTCTGCAATTCGTTAGGGGTTCTATTTCCTTTTACCAATATCAGAAACTCATCTTGAAAGTTTCTTTTAAATAATTTGTCTTTTTCTTTTTGGGGTTTCCCAAAACACTGTTGTTTCGCGATCTCCTTTCGATATATTTCTTAATACGCATTCTAGTATTTTCGTATTAAGGTTGTACATTGGTGTTTTGAGATATTAATGAGGAATAAAAATAATCTTTATATATATTTATATTTTACATTGATTACGCCTTAAAAAGAGAATACGTACAAGGTACAAGGTTGGTTTTTATTTTTTACTTTTACTTTTACTTTTTAATGGATACTTAAAGCACTTATATATATATATATATATAGAAAAAATTACTATTCGGATTTACATATCCAATATATAGATTTAAAAGGGAAAGAGCTAAACCACATATTTGTCGTGTTACCATGTCATGCAGACTGGATCATAATAGTGATTAGCCCCTACAGTATTGTATAGCTGCATTCAATGCACCTAGTCTAAGTATATATAGTGCAAGATCTGGTAAAATCAAGCGAGTCTCACAAGTAACCGTGACTTGCATGCCATGAGTGAGAGTTTTGTGTATGTCTGGATGGCCTGTTTTTTATTTGTATTTATATTAGTATCGAAATAATATATAAATATATTTTATTTATATTTATATTTTATTAATATTTCACTGTAAGAAAACAGACCTTTAGAGATAGAAATTTTACAACGAAAAATGGTAAAACAAGTTATATTTCTCCAAATACAATTAGCGACGATGATTTTTATAATAAAAATTTACATTTAGAGATAGAATATTCATCTCTAAATCTCAGTTTCTTATAGTGTTTCATCTATTTAATTTTTCATGAGAACTGATAAATTTTCTTTTTATTTATATTTTTTTAATAAATAATTTGTTAGAAAAAATTTAAAAAAAATGTTCATATATGTTCAAAAAAACTAAACAAATATATTATTTCGTCATGTTTCTTAATTCTTGATTAATTTTCAGTCGTATAATTCCACAAATAAAGGTCTCTCTTAATGGGAAAAAATAAAAAATAAAAAAGGTCTCACTTAGCCATTAAGATGTGGTGTATATTATTCCTTTTAATGTTTAGGTAAAATTTATTAAAGATGCCCTTTTTCAATTTTAATTAACAAAAGTACCGTGATTATAGTAACGGAGCCGAAAAGCTATTAATTTGCTTGGATACGCAAAGGTTAAGACAAACAATTCCAAGAAAATATACTATGCAGCTATATTATACCAATGTCCCATAAAAATTTTTGAAATTATACGATGCTCCAATTTTTCAAAGGTAGCTTTTAAACCCATGAAATCTTTGTGGACCCAACTTTTTTTTTTTTTAATGAGTTTTTCCATGGACATGGTCCACCAAAAAAAAAAAAAAAACATAGAAATTTTGCAGAAAATTTGAAAAAAAAAAAAAAAACAAATATCTTCCAAGGGGATTTCCATGGGTAGTATTTTGATCACTTAAAATTACAATCTACACTACTCTGAGTTAGGTGAGTCTTACACTATAAGAAAATTAGGTTTTTAAATGTAAATTTCTGTTGTGAAAATATCGCCACTAATTCTATTTATATAAATATAAATTGTTTTACCAATTTTTTGTTATAGAATTTCTATCTCTAAAGGTCTATTTTTTTATAGTGAGAGACTAACATTTTATAAGCCTACAAGACAAAATCAATTAGTAGGCACTAGGTTTGTGTTCTAAGTTAGGTGAGTCTTGGGGCTAGCATTCCATGAGCCCACAAGATAGAAATCAATTAGTAGGCATTGCGTTTGTGTTCATCCACTTTGATATTTAGGTTAGCAATTAAGCAAGTATAAGTGCGCAATATCAAGATAGGGGTGGGAGTAAGGATAGTGAACTTGCATCTTGAGCAGTTTAGGAGAAGCTTTTATAATTTTGTACTTTTTTCCTTATAGAAAAGGGGATTTGTCAAGAACAAGAAATTGTCTCTTCAATATTTAGGGAAGATCCCATATGAATTGTGGGTAAGTATAGCCTGATTTATCATAATTCCTTCTAGAAGTATGTCCTTTAAAAATTATTGAGTCAATTATCCTCTTTACCTAAAATAGTAACGACGCTAGATTAGACATCGTCATCTTTTTAGGGGAAGGCTATCAAAGTAAGACCCATAGGCCTCGAGTGGGTTTAAATACATTGTTGGACTAACCAGTTACGTCCTAGGTTGGCAAAACCAACCTATATGATAGAGACATCAAACTAGGCCTTAGAGGCCATAACAAAATTTCGCCATTAACACTAAAATTCTATGATTGCCTATAGCGTTATAATTCTTTGACCAGCTTAGTATACCTAAGTTTTTTAGAACTTATGCTAATAATGAAGCCCGAAAGGGGGTTCAGTATATAGTGTTTGTAAATGCCAAAATCTAATTATGTTTGCAAAGGCTAGATTTTTGTAACAACGAATGTTCTAAATATGTTTTGTAGGGTTAATTTCTTAGACAGTACTCGAACTTTTTCGATAAAACAGTTTTATACTAAAACAGAATTTTGGTATAGAAAAATACTTAAACTTTTTAACTTATATTCCCACCCCCCCCCCCCCCCCCCCCCCCCCCCCCAAAAACCCCACCACCCCCCCCCCCCCAAAACCCCCCCAAAGGAAAAAAAATGCACCGCTGCTACTACTTCTTCTTCTTCCTCCTCTTCAGAGACCTAAAATCTCTCTCTTCTCTCTCTTTCTAAATTTATATAAACCCAAATCATAAACATCAAAATTTCATGAATCAACTCAATCCATCTAAATCCATCAAACTTCTCTAATCTCTTCACCTCTTTTGTTGGAGGGAAAATCACCATGTCTAGGAAATGATCTAATGGTCTCATCACTATCAGCAAGTCCACTACCGATAAGGATAAAGAGAAGGACAACAAGAAGAAACCCATCTCTCTTTCTTCTGGCATTGGTCTACAATTAATTTTACTTTTTTCCTTTCCTTTTTTTCCTTCCTTTTTTTTTAAATAAAATTATAATCCTATCTTTTGTTGACTCCAAATCTCTTATTTCCTGCATCAATATTTGACCTTGATTCCTTGGGTTGTTTTGTTTTGCTATTTTATGCAATGAGTCTTTGTTTGCTTTTGTATTTGGGTTGTTGGTTAAGGTTTTTGTCTAGCTATGCAATCGGTCGGGTTTTGGGCGGATCATATGAATCCAAACCCTAACTCGTTGTACAATAGGGCATACAAAACCCAACCCTATAACCCTATAGAGTTTTCCTTCTATATCCAAACTTGCCCTACAGTGTTTACTCTAAAATCCCCACCCGCTCGATTACCCATTCAACTATCGACCCGATTACCTGCCCGACCATCCGCCTAATTATCAACTCGAACTTACCTTGCTTATTGTTTTTTTTAATAGATTCAGCAGACTTAAGTCAATAAAATAATAGTATAATAATATAGTAATTCACATTCTCTTTGTTAACTTGTTTTTAAATTTAACTTGTTACTATGTTTATATTTAGTAAATGCATTTACATTATAATTTTATTTTACTATAACTAACGGGTCGGGTGGGTATCAATCGGGTTTTAGTAGTATTCAAACTCGATCCTAATACCCTATAAGGTTTTTTTTACCTATGTCCAAACCCAATCCTAATACCCTATAGGGTTGAACCCTATAGGATTTTTATCGGGTTGGACGGGTCGGAAACCAGTTAAGGCTGACCCAGTTGCATCTCTATTTTTGTCGCATGTAGAATGAGTTTTTTCTTGTGGGTTTGCTTTGAAGTTATGATTTTTTTTTATTAAGTGTTCCTATACTGTACGATTGAAGGTTTTCTTTTGGCATTTGGTGGTTTTCCTTGGTTGTGATAAGTATAAGGTGCTTTCTTTGTTAATGAGGAAACCCTTAAGGAGTAAATATTTGCTTGTAATGCTTTCTTTGTGGTGTAATTTGATATTTAAGATTTAGGTTTGTGTAAATATAGAAAGAAGAGGGAAATTTTGGGTCTATGAGAAATAAGAAGAAGTAGCAGTAGCGTGTGGCATGTGGAGAGGGGGGGAGGGGGGCGCGAGCAAAAGAAAGAGAGAGATGTAAGTGACAAAAAAAGGAAAAAAATAAATATATCACCAGACTTTTGGCTAGATTCTGTCCAAAAGTATTGCGAGTGAAAAATTTAAAAAGTATACATATTTTTGTGGGCCAAAATTTTGTTTAATTATAAAATTGTTATATTGAAAAGAAAAATTCATGTACTATGAAAAAATTAACCTATGTTTTGTAACATGGATTTTGTTCGGGATAAATGACATAGAAATGTATCAACATTTAGGGATAAATTCATTTAAGATATCAATGTTTTAAGTGGTTAAAAGAGGAATCAATGTTTAGAGATCAGTTTATTTAAGGTATCAACATTTCAAATGATTAAAAAAAGATATCAACGTTTTGCAAAGTGATTCAAATAAGGTATTAATATTTGACCATTAACAAAAATTAAGGAAACTTGATTGAAATCCAAACATTGATACTTTAAATGGACTTTAGAAAACGTTGATACCGCATTTAATTCACTTTACTAAACATTAATTCTGCTTTTAAACCACTTAAAATGCTAATACCTTAAATAAACTTATTTTCAAACGTTAATACCTTCTAACATAATTTACCCGTTTTGTTTCTTTGTCATGTAAAGAAGCATCGGTGAGTAGATAAGGAACAAAGTTTTTCTTTCCTTTTTTCTTCTTTTTCCTTTTTTTAATGGCATGTTTTATTCTAATATATGATGTTTGGAGAACAATGAGATCATTTCTTCATGTCAGCATTAAAAATTGAGGTTGCTTTTGCTTTTTCTTCTTCCCCAATTTTATCACCCATATAATTTATTAAAGACAGTGTATACATATGCACCTAACTAATAAAAGAACTCAAGCCCAAGCCATTTCAAGGATCAAGCGCTGACATTTAAAACATTTGAGTCTACATATAAAGATGATGTTTTAGTAATGTAATACCTAATAAATAATGATAAAGTAAAAGGAAATGGGGTGAGAGAAGATGAACCAAATATATAGATGTTTTGTCTTATGAATGAATCCTTCGTACAAGCATAACCACTAGTTCTCTTACCAGAGAATCCACTATAATACTTAGACACACACACACACACACACACACACACACACACACACATATATATATATATATGTATAAAAGCCTGAGTCCCATAATGAGAATATCTTTAAAATTGGCAATGAAAGCTCTCGATTGCTGCATTTATCATTGTTTTCTTAAGTTCTACTGACTCCTCCTTTTCTAAACCTTAAACCTTAAGTTATATTTGGTTGACTAAAATGAAATATGACTAAAAACAAATATTTATTCATTTTTTATAATTATAGATTTATTTGAAAAAAAAAAAGTTGCATGAGCTGGGCATACAGGCCAAATGGGTAAGAATTTCTTGGGCCTAATCCAGCCCACTTTGACCTATCCCAACTCTATCCATAAGGAATAGTAATTCCTTTAGTGATATGAAAAATAATAGAAATTCATTAAATATTCTACCTTTACATGGAATTGAAATTTCTTACATTAGAATTTTTAACAAACCAAACATATGAATAGTTATTCCATGGTAATAAATGTATAAAAGTAATTCCATTCTAATAATTCAAAGGTAATGTTATAACATACTTCTTACAAATCTTCCTAACTTCTCTAAGCACAAATAGAATCAAAGTCTTTATTTGAACTACAAAATACCCAACCACAAAATTGTCAAATCAAAAACTAGTTTGATGAAAGAAAGATGGGAGACATCATAAATGGGAATATCATTGGCGAGGCAAGAAAGGTTAAATTCAGAGATAAGGAGAGATAACCCTAACAAATGAGGCGAAGGATATGGAAATGGATATGAATGAAAATCAACAAGAAAGATCAAATGTATTTTAATCTTGTCGGGATAGACTGATGAAGAATTCATTGCAGAATCCACAACATGACACTAAAATTCTTGATGATGATATCTAGATCACGAATGATAAGTATAGACCCTTAGTGAAAATTTCTAAATGCCTTCATACGTTGATTGAGAAGCCATGGAATCAAGTTATGATAGTCAAACTTATGGGTAGACCAATTGGATATAAGGTGCTTGTAAGAAGATTCACGAACTTTGGGATCTAACAGGTGATTTTAGAGTTATTGACTTGGATAATGGATTATACATGGTACAAATAGCTAATGAGGTTGATGTTATGAGAGCATTATTAGAGGGACCATGTATTATTATGGGTCATTGCCTATTAGTTCAAAGGTGGTGTCCACTTTCCTTTCCTCTATAAAGATTGTCTTTAAAATAGCTGCTTGGATTAGATTTTCGTACTTGTCTTTACAATATCATCATGAGGCAATTCTACGGAAGATTGGTAATATTGTGGGCAAGATGTTATTTATTGATTATAATACAGGAATAGCTCAAAGGGGAAGATTTGCTAGAGTCGCAGTAGAACTGGATATTTCAAAGCCGCTTCTTCCAAAATTTAAATTAGACAATACATGGTAGAGAATTGAATATGAAGGACCCCCTTCATTATTCTTTTATTGTGGTAAAGCCACACACAATTCTATGGTTTGCCTAAATAAGAAACTAAATGAGCCAAATACACATAACCACTTGGATAATGGCCAGAAAACTAATGGCAATGGAGCTTCATCAGTATGAAGGTGATGGAAATTTCGGCCCTTGGATAATTGCACAACAACAAAATAGGAGGAGTTCAAAAGAGGTAATTGCAAATGATCAAGGAATAGTACCCAAAAATCAAGGAGCTGATCAAGGAGGGTTAAGATATGGGATATTGACAAATTTTGGAAGTTGCTGACGATGTTAATGTGGAGGAAAATATACCGATTGTGACTATTAAGGTTAACACCATAACCATCTAATCTAAAAGTTTAAGCTTTTAGATATGGTGTGGGCTATCATATTTATTCTACAACACTTCCCTTCACTTGTGAGCTGAGACTTTAATTTTTTTTTAAAAAAGGCTTATCAAGTAGACGACTTCATTTTTAATTGTTTTTTTTTTTTTTTGATGAGTGCATAAAAATTTAAACTCTGACCATAATATCATGTTAAAATAACATCACAACCATCTAATCTAAAATCTTAAGCTTGTAGTTATGGTGTGGGCTATTATATTTATTCTATAATGGTGACCAACAAGGAAACCCCCATTATGTTTACAAACGAGTCTCATGATTTGAATGTTGATAAGAAAAATAACAAAGGGAAATCTAAGGTCGGTCCATCTAGAAAACAACATGTTCAAATTAGAGATTCTTCTCCAGCCGAAACCCTAAGATTCACTTAAGACTTTAAATTAGCCATACGTAGGATATCAATCCAGAATAATTCCTTACTTCAAATAGACCCTTTTGCTTTTGATAACTCAGAGCCTCTCACATATGTCACTAATGTGTGGACCAAATCTTCCTGCTTAAATTTTGAATCTACTCCAACCTTAGAGAATTTTTGTAGACCAAGTTTGATAGTGTTTCGAAACAAGGAACCACCAAATGGAAGCAAAAAGAGGAGCCATACTTCCTCTCCTTTAGTAGTGGATCCAAACATTGATCCTTTGCTCAATCAAGAGGCAAAGCAAGCTACTCTCCTAATCAAAGTGTGAATGAAGAAAATGAAGCAACCATGTCGACTATGGATGATGAATTCAGTAAACAAGTTTAATGGCCTTAGTGATGTTTTCCCTCCCCTTCAACTTTTTATTCTTATTTCTTTGTTGTATTGGAATTGTCAAGGGGCATCTCATCCCATTTCCCTAAATGTAGCTCAAGATATTGTGAGGAAACATAGACCTTATATTTTGGTGATTTTAGAACCCATAATTTGTGGAATTAAAGCTGATTCTGTCATCAAGAAATTATGGTTTAATTGTTGGTTGAAAAAAGATGTTATTCATTATTTTGGAGGAATTTGGGTCCTTTGGAATGATTTTGAAATCTCTATTAACTTGATCGATCAAGGAAAGCAATGGATGCATGTTTGATGGAAATTGAATGGGGATGAGGGTGTATACACTTTTGTTTATGCTAATCCTTACTATTCCTTTATGTAGGAATTTGTGGAATGATCTTATCACAATGAAATTCATAATCTATCTCCCTTGGCTGGTCATTAGAGACTTAAATGTTTACTTAAGTAGTGATGAGAAAACAAGAGGAGCCAAAGTTAATCAAAGCAAATGCCGTGAGTTGACTTTGTTTATGGAAGAGTGTAGTCTAATTGATATTAATCTGCAGGTGCCAAAATTTACTTAGGAACATCAGCTTCTCAAAGAAAGATTGGACCGTGCTTTATGTGATCAAAATTGGAGAATCCAATTTCTAGAAGGATTGCTTATTCATCTTCCAAAAGTCAAATTGGATCATTGCCCAATTCTTTTACATCCTTTTGGCAATACAAGAGTTGATGCTGATATTTGCCATTTTCAATTTCAAGCTTATTGGTTATCTCATCCTAACTTCAAGATCTTTGTTAGAGATGGCAAGAGTTCAAGTGTTGATTTTGTGTCTACCTTTAGTAGGTTGTGTAAGAAACTGCAGAATTAGAACAAATATGTTTTTGGTAATATTTTCCTTTGGAAGCGTCGACTACTTCATCAGATTTCAAAACTAGAGTATATATTACATTCGCAATTCTCTCCATCTCTAGAAGGAAGAAGAAGCGAATTGCAAAAGGAATATGAGAATAGCAGTCTCAAGAAGAGATGTTGTGTTTCCGAAAGTCTCCATCTCAGCACTATCAATAGGCGCAGACGAAATAAGATCACTATTTAAAAGGGGGAGAATGGAGAGTGGATAGAGGATTATAACACTCTTCAGTCAATGGCGGTGAACTTTTATGGCAATTTGTTCTCTGAAGAAGAAAGTAGACACTTTTCTTTAACATGTAACATAGATTTCCTCGGGTGAATTCTGCTGATTTAGATTCTTCAAGAGCAGACATTAATATTTTGGAAGTGCGAAAAATTGTGTTTGATATGGGTCCCTATAGGGTACTTGGTCTGGACAGATGGAGCCTTATCTTCTACCAATCACAATGGAATATTGTTGGCCAAACTGTGTTTTATTTGGTAAAGAGGTTTCCAATATGGTGAACTCCTTCCATCTCTCAATGACACTCTTTTGGTTTTAATCCCAAAAGTAAGTAACCCGATGACTTTTGCTAGTTTTAGACAGATTAGGTTGTGCAACGTTGCATGCAAAATAATTACTAAGCTAATTAATAGTTAGTTAAAAGCTATTATGTGCAAATTGGCTGGTCCAAAGCAAAAAAGCTTTGCTCCAAGGTGGCAAATAATAGATAACACAATTATAGCCCAAGAGGTTATCCACTCTATGAAGTCAAAAAAAGGACGCAATAGCTAGATGGCTATTAAAATCAACTTGGAAAAGGCATACGATAGGATTCGATGGTCCTTTATTCATGAGACACTTGCTCTGATTGGGATTGATGATATTATTGTCTCTAGAATCACGACTTGCATTTCCACAACCTAGATGAGAGAACTTTGGAATTGAGGTTTATTTGGAATTTTTACTCTCTCAAGGGGAGTTCAACAAGGCAATTTACTTTCTCCTTACCTCTTTCTCCTATGTATAGAGAGGTTGTCACATGGCATTCAGGATGTAGTAGAGAATGGTAAATGGAATGGTATAAAGTTGGGAAGTAACGAGCTAACCTTGTCCCAACACTTTTTAGCAGATGATCTACTTTTGTTTGTCGAAGCATCACTAGATCAAGTAGCGGTGATTCAAGAGATTTTAAAGAGCTTTGAAGCTGCTTTTGAATAGAAGGTAAATAAGCAAAAAACAAAGATTCTCTTTTCTAAGAATGTAACTCGTGGCCTTAATGTTGAAGGAAGTAGAAGCTTTAGTTTTTGTAAGACAAATGACCTCGGGAAATATCCTAGAAGCCCTCTCCTGCATACAAAGGTACTAAAGATACCTATAGTAATATTTTGGAAAAAGTCAAAAATAGACTCACTAGCTGGAAATCTTCTTTCTTATCGTTTACTAGTGAACATGCTAGCTCAAATAAGCTTGCAATCTATTCTTATTTTTCAAATGCTGATAACTAAAATGCCAAGTGCCACTTGTAAAGAAATTGATTGTTTAGTTAGGAACTTTATATGAGGATCAATGGTAAAGAAGAAAAGATTGCATCTTATATGGTGGGATCAAGTTTGTAAAGATAAGGACTTGGGTGGATTGGGTTTGAAGAAGGCTCATCTTGTTAATGAAGATTTTCTAATGAAACTTGCTTAGGGAATAATCACTCAAAGGGAAGATCTATGGGTCAAGGTTCTTGTAAACAAATATATGAAGTTAGGTTGGAAAGACCCCTGCAGCATCAACACTAGATTTGCTTTGGTAATTTGGAGAGGTATTGTCTCCATTTAGAGCTCTTATCTAGAAGGCATTTCATGGTCTATTAAGGATTGCCAAACTTACATATTCTAGAGTAATAATTAGATAGAGGGTTTTCACCTCTTAAAAATCATATTTTGATTCCTCTTGATAATGCTGACTAGAAAAGACTAGTATCTACTTTGTTAGATCAGATGGTCATTAGGATTGGGGGTAGACTATGATATATCCTCCCTGAAGATATCTTCCTGCTTATAGCTGTAACTCCACATCCATCACATGTAGCTAGAAGTGATTACCCTTATAAATGTATAACAAGCCAGGAAAATTTTCCTTGAAAAGTGCTTATGCACTAGTTAATAATAATGTTTAGTGTTCAGAGAGGGAGGGATTATGGAAACTGGTTTGGAAATGGAGGGGTCCATAGTGGATTAGAACTTTTCTTATGGAAGGTAGCTCATAGTAGAATAGCAATAGCGAATTTATGTCAAAGATGTAGCATCATTTCCTCTAACATTTTCCAACATTGCAATCACGCAAAGGAAGACACCCTTCATGCACTTCAAGACTATGTATGTGCTAAATTTATTTAAAATAAGCTTTTCCATGACTCTTTTGCTCCTCTTTTTCTCAATGAATATGAAGGAATGGAATCTAAAATGGAAGAAAGGTAGTAGATATCTTGATTTGGAATGGGACATTATTTTCAATTCTACAGTTTAGATTTTATGAAAAAAAAAAAAAAATGTTCTGTTCCAGGAAATGGATGAGTGGGGTGGAAACTTAAGTCAGAATATTCTATATCAAGCTGAAAATTTCTAGATTTCGTATAATCAAAATGGTGCTTTGATGTAAAATAGAAATGCAAATCAATGGAAAGGATGGAGTCCACTTGAACATGGATAGGTAAAACTGAATGTGGATGGTTCTCGTATTCTTGAGAATCTAAATGTTACGGCTAGAGGCTTGGTGAGAGATGATAAAGGGAAGTGGATCTTTAGTTTTATGCACAAAATCAATCATGTTCCCCTTTGGATGATGAATTATGGGTCATATATTCTGGCCTTAAATTAGTCTGGCAGCTGGGTTTCAAGAAGGTTGTCCTATAATCAGATTCGAGGAAAATTGATTTAGTTTCTAATGCTGGGGGTACTCATCAAGCCAGATTAGTTTAGAAACTTTGATATCTGCAAACTGACACGTGTGAATTAATTATATCCTAAGAGATCTCAACTCACGTGTCGATTTCTTGGCAAGATTAGGATTGCAACAGGATCTGGGTGTTGAATTTCTTAATACTCCTCCTGCTCACTTTGATTTTCTTTTAAATGCTAATAGACAAACTATTACTACTAATATTGGTAGTATCTAGTGTTAATCTTTGGTCTTAGAGACTTGTAATTACCCAAAATAAATAAATAAACACACCTACCATAGCAAATTTGATTTTCAAAAGAAAAGATAACAAAATAGTACAAAATTACCATTAGAGTCATTACTAACTCGAAATTTCATTCTCTTAAAACAACTACTAGCATTTCTTAAGGTATATGTGCTATTATATCTCCTTGCTTTTTTCAATTTTTTTTTTTTTTTACATGTTTAGCTAAACTCTAATTTCTAGATAAGGTTGTGCCTATCCATGGGAATAGGTCTTCACTCTTTTCAAAATATAAAATAAACCCTTCATAATTATGGAAACCTATCATAATTCTTAATTAAATTATCAATATCAATTTTGAATGTTCTTCAAATTTTCTTGAATTTGCTAATGACATTTATTTAATAAGTCAAAAAAATTAATTAGATACTACAAGACAAGTGTATATACAAGAATTGAGCAATTGCCAGTTATACTAGACAAACAATTGTAACTACCAATAGTTTCTAAAAATATTAAATACCATCTATACTTTGCACTTTGTGTGTGTTAACTTTTTCTTGACACTTACTATCACTAATATTAGATATAGCATTTGATATCTAAAAAAAAAAAGAAAAAAAGGTCAATCAAAACATTCTTCCTGAACTTAGAATCTTTAGGATAACCGATCACTTTGGGTCTATTTGGATTGTCTAATCATCATCTGTATCTTATCTGTATTTAATATGTTTTAATTTTTATAAACATCTATACCTATTTTTCACAAATTATCTATTAAAAAGTGATAAAAATAAGATGCCCAAATGAGATGAAAAATGAAAAACAATCAGATTATGATCATCTAATACTAATACCAATAACTATAGATGTAACTAATGACAATTGTGGTTGAATTTCATAATTACAATGATAAATTATGATATCCATTAAGAAAACATTAGACAATTTTTACCCAAAAAAGAAATATGATATCATGTTGGAATCTTATTCTCTTATGATGAAATCAACTATATAAACAAAAACCACACCATATGCAAAACATACTTTCCATTAGTATATACATATAGCATTTGACATCTAAAAAATATCTCCAAAAAAGAAGACAATCAATTAAAACAATCTTCCCCGACTTAGAATCTTTAAGATAACCGATCACTTTCGATATATGAGCTCTAGTATCACTAGCACAGCACTTAGTACAATACTTAGTGGAATAATAATAATAATAATCAAAGATGAAAAATTTCATATGAAACTCTCAAAATGATTCACTAGTAAAATAGTATGAAATAAGGTTCTGACAAACTCTTAGAAGCAATGCTCCCACAAACTTGATTTTCTTAGGATTTAAACAGCTTACGAAGTCATTTTCATAGAGCAATGCTCCCAAGAATGAAAAACTATCTAACACGAAATTAGTATGGCAACAGACTTCAATTTAGATTTTCTTTTTAACTTTTTATTTAAGGTGGAAAGGTTCCTATTCGTGAGAGAGAAGAAGAATAAAAAAATTTCTACATTTCCAACGGCGTACTCATTGGTTAATGTGTACAGTACGTTTGACTTTATTGATTGGAAATAATGGTGAATTGGGAGATGTTTGGTAAAAGGCCGAGAGATATTGGGAATTTAGTATTAAATCTTTTGGATTTGGTAAATTGTACTTATATATTAAAATATATGTGATTTAGTATCTGTATTAAGTAATAATTTGATAAATCTATTTTGATGATGAAATAATAGTTTACTAATCACCTATATTATCATTTTTTTAGTAATTTAGTGCTATGTTTTTAGAACGTAAAAAATTATAGCAAAAAATAAATTTTAAGTTACTTAATCTATTATTATCCTATTATCAAAACAAACATCCATTATATTATAGGTATTAATTTATAAAAAATCTAAAGTAGCGGCATTAAATTATCAAAAATTGAAAGTATAAATACTTGATATGTGATTATCCTGGTTTAGCATTTGTATATTCAATCTTTTATGTGGTAGGTAATTAATCATGGCATTAGGAAAAATTGTCAAATGGAGGGAAAGAACAATACGGAATGAAACGGTAAGTCCTAAATAACATATATGATCTTTACACGTTTACTCTGTTTCTAGGATTCTCAGCAAAACGGTGCTACTTCACGTGCGCAGGATTAGATGTTGTTATCATGTATAACACCCAATCCAACTAATATTTGACTGCATATCTAATGCACAAAATGCAAACCCTTACGTATCCAGTTTTTTATTCGACCTCTCACACGAGCTTTAGTTGACTTTTTTTTTTTTTAATATATTCTCTCTCTCGAATCTTTATCACATCTATGGCATATTATTACATTTGGTGAAGAGGATTTGGTTATAACAAGCACAAGCTAGATATTTGAGAATGATGTGGAATCATGCAATTGTAGGGTTGGATTTACCACCTTAAATTGATATTATAATTACTCACAATAGAGATATTATCTTATTAATGAAATTATATTTTTATTATTTTGATTTTATAATTAAATTTTAATTTTATTGGTTATTATTGTGAGACAAACAATAAATACGATTTGGAAAAAGAAATGATTGGGAATTTAACCAAGTCACTTAGCCCTCTTTAAATCTTTCCATGTGTGAAATGTTTGTCTTGCTACACATGATTTCTAAGACATAACATGGAATTATGGATTAGAAAAGATGACTAAGGATAACAAACAAATTAGAGATATAAGCGATTTTTTGAATTGAAATGCATTTGTAATAGGTGAAAAAGATAAATTGCATCAATTCAAAGAGCTCACGTCTTGTACTCAAGAATTTCAACCCAAAAATTAATCTTAAATCGATATTGGGTATAGAACTCAAACTTCCACCTCAGCCCTCTAAAGTTATTAGCAATTACTTGAAATATTTGTGAAGTAAACTTATACATGTGTTGTGTACTTTTCTTTATATTATATTTATCAATATTGAAAAAAAAAAAAATCTTTTAGACTTTGGTAATTTGTAAGGCAAACTGCTAGTTGGACCATAACCATATGCGTACGCAACATCACTCAAATTCGTGTATTAGGTTTAGAAACGTTGACTCTCCATAGAACTGTGCGTTTCATACGAAGTGTTATTGTCAACTATTCCTCCATGGCTGCGTGATTGGTGTTAGTTGCAAACTTGTTCGCTGGTCTTTTCACAAATCCTCAATAGGTCCATTTTACGTATAAATTTCATTGTAATTTAATTTATCTGATCAGGCATTAATGGATTTGGTCATAGTGGGCACAAAATATGTGGGTCAACACGTATAATTACTTAATTTAATTAACGACTACTACCCTCTCTGGTTGATTTTTTTCCCTTAATCCAATTTCCAATGTAAATGATTGATCTAATAATTTGACAAGACCTGGAAGGAGGTTAGCTAATCTGAGAACCAGATTTTGCGCCGATCGAGGCCACACGCATGGTACAATCCCCTTTGGTCCACCATTAGCCTAGCCGTAAACGGTGGATGACTATTATTGATAATCATTGAAGAGTGTGAGCCATTTTAATTTTGGATAAATAACAAATTTGTAGTCATTCACTTATCGTAAATAACTGTTTATTTCTTTCTTATTCAATATAAATATGATATTATGGTATTCATTTGAAAGAAACAATAATTCACAATAAATTATTATTACGTAAAATGATGAATAGTAATTCATGTCTCTATCATGTGAATTGCCGTTCGGTTTTTTAACTTTGTCATAAAAGCCCATGCCTTGAAAATAATATATATATAATTATCATTTCTCTGTATAGAAGGCATTATATATATATATATATATATATTTTATCTTTTACTTTAATAATTAATTGTTTTACTTTTTAAACAAAGTGAACATTGTAATAACCATTACAACCTTATTACGTTTCCTTTGAAATAAAATCTTATTCCCTGCTTATTTCATTCAACAAAGTGAATGGGCCATTGGAATTTAAAGTTTGCAAAAAATATATAATTAACTACCTATACTTTTAAAAAAATCAATTTAACACTGAATTAAATTTTTAATGTTCATTTTCATTACCATGGCTAACTCTCTTACATTCCATGACTAGATAATTCATAAACTATCTCATCTTAATCTACACTTGAAAAATAAAAGAATGCTAAAATGCCTAGTATGCCATACCACAAACAAATACGCATGAACATACAACATACAACCTAAAACTAATGCAACAAACACAAGCTATTATCTTTGATTAGTCAAGCAAACAATACAGTTTAAAACTCATGACCTCAATAATACAAGCCTTTGTACAAAATATATAGTGATATTGGGTACTCTCCAAACATCATTGCATACCACCATTAAGCTGGCATGACTCCTAATCTACCAAAATCATTTCTAAGTATAACTTCACTCAGGACAATGGTATACAAGGATTATCAAGTTACCAGCGTTAGTATCACACTCTGCATGGTCTTTACTAACAACAGCCAAGCACAAGCAGCAAACTTTTCAATTATAAGCTAGATAGTAATTAATTCAATTTACAATTCTAAACCTACACACACATACAACAAACAAGATAAGATCGTACCTGAATCAATTTTAAGGAACAAGACTCTAAACCCCAAAACCTTGATCACATAAACAGAACAAATTTCAATACATCTCTTTTATAGAATAAACCTAATTTCAAACATCATCTAAAACCCTGATATTTAAAGAATAAAAAAAATCCACAAAATTTCCCTGAATGAAACACAAAATCAGACTAAAATTAAACAAAATTCATCTCTATACTATCATAAGGATTAAGAATATACAAGCTTACCTAAAAATGTGATCTTTAATCATTCTTGATCACAAAAATCTAGATCTTCAAGCAAGAGAGGGTTTTTCTTCAATTTTTCCTTCAAATCCAATTGGAAACTCTAAGAATTTGATAGTTTTCTTTTGAAATCTAAAGGTAGAGAAGAGATCCACTCACCTTGATTTAGACTTCTCAAACTCCTATGGATGCTAAGAACAAGAATGGAGAGGATTTCTCGGTTTAAGGTTACTTTTGGAGAGGAAACAAAGAAGAGATTATAAAGAAATCTTGTGAAACCTTTTGCTTTCTACGCACAAACGGCGGTAGTTTTAACATATATGCCGACAGCATAAACCAAAGGCCAGCAATGTAAACGTTAAGGCTGACGGGCAATTGCTCTCGGGTCGTTTTTCTAAAACTTATACACTGACATGTACGCCGCGTTGTATATGGCAAAGCTGGTGGTGTAAATACCAAAGCTGGTAGCCTTCATGTTCTTGATACAAATTTTTGCAAACTCAATGCTGGCTTTACGTGGGTAGAGCCATAGAATATACACCAATGGTGCTTGATCCTACGTCGGTAGCGTACTAGCTAGCTTACACTTATGAAATTTCAATTTCTGTTATGTGTCTGTTATGTGATCAAAACACAAATATATTTAGATTTTAACCATAAAACCTTCTTATTTTATATCAATTGGCACTTTTTTCCTTCTTTAAAACTTATTTGTTTGTATATTACAGTACTAGTCAGAGAGCTTAGGAGCTTGGCTCAGACATTAAGAGTCAACGAGAGAGACCAAAGGAGAAAGAAAGTAACAAACAAGGAAAAAAAATTGAGGAGAAAACCAAGTAAATGGGAAGAAAGAAGAAGAAGAGGAAAGTGCATCACTTGGATATAATTTTGTGTCTTTTCTTACTGAGTTTTTCACGAATCTTATTAAAAGATTGGTGAAACAAACAAATATAGGAAGTATTTGTTAGAAAAAACAAAAGGGAAAAAAGATCCTAGATTCTTGAAAAACTAAGGTTTGAAAAAGAGGAAATGTGATTGGAATCAATAAGAGCAAGCCTGATACAACGACATACATACACAGATTTAAGTAAGAAGAACACATTAACAAAATTAATTAAAATAAATTTTGTTCCATTTTATTCCTCTTACAACTTTCTCTCACCGAACTCTATGAACTAGCTACTTTCTCACTCTAGGATCATTTGAGTTTTGAGATAGAGTCATAGGAAAATAAGTTGATTTTTGAGGTCTTGAGAGCTCATAGGTTAGAAAAAATACAAACTTTTTCTTTAAATTTTCTCAAATTTATTATATCAAGAACTTGTTTTATTTTTTCTTTTCTATTCCATTATGTGTTTTCTTAAGATTGGTTAAGTTATACTAAATTCTTGGTTTGATAGAATGTAGTTAGGTAGAAATCAGTTTTTTAATTAATTGTTGTCACAAGTCAATGTTTTATAGGCTAAAGATGCCACATAAGCAAATAGATCTAACTAAGTCACACAGGGTAGTGAAAATGACATCAAAACTTCGATTCAATGTCAAATTAACTTTTTTAAAATATAAGTAGCAAATTGTATATTTTGGCAAATTTTAGGTACCAAATTAAACATTTTCCCTTTAATTTTTATGGATTCATGGGAATGTTAAAAATACACGAAATTCATAATAATATTATATATAAGGTGAATGCCAAATTTGAAATCTAAATTTTATATAAAAATTCAAGTCCATGCGGAATTATTTAATTTAATATTCAATCATTGGCTATTTTTGTTATTTCACTAACATTATACACTTTATCTGCTAACCTAAAAAAGATAATATATCATTGAATTTTTACTACTTCTTCTGATATTGTCTAGTATTGATAGACTACTTTTTTGCATATTAGAAAACAAAGTAAATGACGTTAATGAAATAAATTAAATAGTCATAAAAGTATAATTGAGTATTAAATTGACTATATTATAGTTTGGGTACTAAATTGAGTTTTTGTGAAAAGTCCAGGTACCGAATTTCATAATTTTCTTTAAATAATTACTTTATAATATAATTGCATTTATATACTTTATGTATTGTGTTAACTTTATATATATATATATATATATATATTAATACTTGTATTTCAAACCATGTTATATTTATGTTTATATTATTATGAAGTGTTTGAAATTCTAAATTCGAGTTAAGTGCAAAATTTTTAAATGAAATTATTATTTCATTAATCTCATTTTCACATACTATTTACATTTCAAGACAATATATGTAAGTTTAAAAAAGATATGTACTCCCCAAATGCGATCAAATGGAAGAAAATTTCATCTTTTATTCAATTCCCGTTTTAATCGGACTAACTTATTATTCGACACTACAATAAGCTGAAAAGAATTTCCAAGATCAGTCTTTAAAGGAGCAATACGTTGAGTCTCCGTAATCAAAAGAATGTCCAGTATAAAGCTCAAATATTTACATTTTCTATATTAAACTAATATTTTTGTTGTATAAAGATGTACGAATTATTAGATAATTAAGTGTGACCTGATGAATGAATGAAAGATGGATGAATTTATCTGACTAAGTGAATGAATGTGAAGAAATAAATAGGTTTGTTAGGATTATATATGAATTAACCTAATGTAT
Source organism: Combretum micranthum (assembly GCA_024138025.1). Classification (NCBI taxonomy): domain Eukaryota; kingdom Viridiplantae; phylum Streptophyta; class Magnoliopsida; order Myrtales; family Combretaceae; genus Combretum; species Combretum micranthum. The sequence continues at coordinate 816,777 of JAMXBD010000333.1, read as the reverse complement.
TAAAATAATTAAAAGGGAGTGGTCTAAACTTGTATTTCTCATCATTAAAGTTATAAATACAATTTAGGTTCTTTTTTTCTAATTGATTTTCTGTAATTTTCCAAAGCTCACATCACTCTTTATAATGCACCTGAGCTTTATTTGAGTGACAACTTATTTGATGATGTGTGTTTCTATATCCAACTCTATTTTATTTCTTCTTTTAACTTTCAACTTTTATGGTGAAATCGTATTTTATTTGAAATTGAGCATTAAACTTTAATAACCTAATCTTGATGCACAATCTTCTTTTTCCCCCTTCTAAATTTTGCACGATGTGCATGAGAAGCTAGATAGTTGGTGGCATATATTTTACAATATTTGACACAATACGATCAAATACCTTGATCTTAACAATAAAATCAAGGAATTGAGAAGACAACATCGAGAATAGAGTGAAGACATTCTACATGGTATACTTCAAGTAAGTACGTGATGCTAACATGTGGTAGAAAACAAAAATGTTATTAAGAAGTCATTCTTAATCATTAGAAGCAAAAGGACTAAAGTATTGGCATGAGAATTGTGCATGATGCCAAAAACTAGAAATTGTAGTTATCATAGCAGCTATGCTTTAAAAAGGCATTAAAGAGATTTAATATGAGTGATGCAAATCCAATGAGTTCACCACTTGTGAATTACTTTAAATAGCACAAACGAAGCAAATGCCTTATCGTTCATTTGTGAATACAATGAATTAACCACCTTCATCACCACTTGTGAATCCAATAAAGCTGTCCATATGTTGTCATATGTAAGTTATGGAATATCTAAGATTAATTAGATATTAGTGATACAATTAGGATAATTTTATATAATCTATTTATTGCAAGTAAGGGACATTAGACTACAATCAAATTGATTATTATGTATCTTTAGGCCGTTACCAAGCTATGTCTATACCTTTGTGATTATAGACCTATGGTTGAAGGCTTCGCATATGCAAATATGACTAGTGATATTCGTACAAGAAAGTCTATCTAATTACTTATATTGGAAAACTGTGCCATGGAAGGCAAAAACTACAAGTTAACGGGTTTTTCCATCACTTATGCATACAAACTATGTTATAACGGTTGAAATTACAAAAAATAAATTGCTCTATCTATTACTAAAGCTGAGTATATGAGCCTTAATAAAGCTTACAAAAAGGTTATATATATATATATATATATATATATATATATTTCTAGAGGAATTATGGCAATAGCAAGACAAGTACGATCTTTATTTTGATAATCAAAACATGATTTGTCACAGGTTCGATCCTACTTTTCATCGAGGAAATAAACACATTGATGTGACTGAAAATTCCTCAACTTAAGAAAATCCATACAAATGATAATGGATTTAATAAGAGGACTACAAGGGGAGATTGTAGGTCTGGGCCCAGCCCATATGCGATCCTCTTAATTAATAATTTATAAAGTATATATAATATATATATCTATATATCCTATAAACATAAGGTCTTAAAAAAGCGCGAAAGAGATGAGCCTTTTTTTCTTGTAAATATAGGCTTATTTGCAATAATAATGTGCAATGGTGGAGTAATCATTGTAAGGGGAAAACAAAAAACATGGGAACGTGAAAAAGATAGTGGGAAATGGAGGGAAGAAAAGCAATAAATCAAAGTTTTGAAGTCGGGAATTCAACAACTCCATATATCACCTCAGTCCGATATGGTTGTGTACCTTTCGTAATTTAAATCCCATCTTTTACAGCGAAACCCATTTTCTACATTTAAGCTTTTCATATAAAATACCGACGTTCTACTAACTTATAACTTATTTATTTCATTATATGAAATATGGAAAAAAATTGAATTGTAATTTAATATAAATGTAATATTATGTAGTAGATACTGTGTGTGTGTTATACATTATTTAGTTGACATAGAAATAAATGAAGGATTTATTAAAATAATTGTATAATTTCTATTATACTCCCTTGTAATAGATTATTATAGATTGAAATAAATGAAGGATTTATTGTGGATAGAGAATGGATCTATTGTTGATTTCTATAAGCAAGATATATTCATTACAAAATAATGAGTAGAGTATTGAATTACAATCCGACATTCATTATGTTTTATTATTAGTATTTAAAATGCAACTAAATATTGTAATAATTACTTCATGTGGAGTGGAGGAGGAATTGATTAATTTGAGTAAGCATATAATTTTTGTCTGATTTTCTTATTTTTATTGCTACCATCTTATCACACACCCCAAGAATTTAATCAAAATTTTCTGTAGAGTAAGAATTTCTTTCCCAGCAGTAATTACACTGAGCTAAGCCACAACCTATTGTTAAATTATGAACGAAAATTCATAATATGACTATCAATATATTTTAAGTAACTAAACCAATTTTTACAAATTTTGTAATATTATGGAATTCGATAAATATTGATTCTTTAAAGGGAAAAAATAATTAATTAAGTATAATAAGAACATTAATTTAAAGGAAAGAAAAAGGCAGCGGAATAAGAACTAAAAAAAAAAAAAAAAAACTTATGTTTACATATATATATATATAAGAATATACGTATACATAAAATGCACACAAACATAGGAAACTATTAAAAATCAAAATGCCACACTAAATATTGTTTCTATATTGTAGAGGATCATTTCAATAATTGAGCTTTTGCCCAATTTAATGCCACAGGCTAGTCTTTTAGGTTAATGACATGGCCTAGAAGACTAAGCATAATGAGGATATCATAGGGAGATTTAATTTGGTAAGCTCGAAATAGAGATCGTTGGACCAATTTACTCCGCTCTCGGCCTAATTCAGTTTTTTTGTGCATGAAAAGTAGACTAAAAAAATATTGGGTTTCGTTTGGCTAAATTAGGGCTTTTGTGAAATAAAATAAGCCTTAAGCCATTTTATATTTAAAATGAGAAATTTTAAATAAATAATGGTTTCTTTTATATCATAAAAGCTCTTAGGCTTTTTCCAAGCTATTTACAAGCTCAACCTATTACTAAAGAAAAAAAAGGCTTCAATCTCAGCCGTTGAATCCTCAGTAATGATCCAAAGGCTAGTGTCAGCTTCTAACATATATAAATATGATGTTACTCTTCTCATTCAGGTTAGAATTCTGTGCATTACTAAGATCGAGAGCAACATAGAAACTACTAAAACATCTTCAACAAAGATCAAACCACATATTCTACGAAGGAATTAAGAATGATCAAATCTATCTAATTTAATATTCCATCATACTTGCATACTCGAGAAATTGGGTTTACCTATTCCTCCTTCTACACCTCTCTTTGCGATATCTTACATGTGTTATCATTTTAGGACTTCTCGTAGGTTGACCACCACACTTATCGTACGTGATTGACTAGCTGCAATAACTCCACCACGAACATATCCAACAAGAAAGCTCATAATAGGAGATGCTCTTAACACGGTGGTTTGTTTTATGCTCTCATTTCATTGTCTTTTTTCCCCCCTTCTATTTTTCCCTCAAGCATTTGTCGAAGACTCGAAACAAAAATAAACACAGGAAGAAGACGCCAATCAGATAATCAATATGCAATACACAAGCGCTAATAAGGAAAGGATGAAGATAAAACCATCTACATAATATATATATATATATTATTAAAAACAAATAATAATGAAGCGCCACACATAAGACAATAAATAGAATAATAATGGTGCATATAGAAGAATAATCAGGACAGAAAAGTTGGCTGAAGATAAAAATTCTACGATGAAAAACCTTGTAAAATAAGTTATATCTGTATAAGTACAATCAATGACTATAATTTCTACAGTAAAAATTTATGTTTAAACAGAACTCTAAAAATCCTAATGTTTTTTTTTTTTTTTTTTAGAGTGAATATAAGAGTAAGACAATTGTAATAGATATATATAAAATTTGCCAGCGAGCCTTTAAGAGTTTTACTAAAGACCTTAATTAATTTTTTTAATAATATAATATTAGATAAGGTTATTGGATGTTGTACTGAGCATCGAATTGATTCAATAAAGCCTGTTCTAGAAGTTAATAAATCAGATCTTGGCTCGCAATCAAACCAAGCTCAAACCTCTAACAGCCCTTCAAGACAGGTTCAAGCCGGTTCACCGAGTCAACCCGTCCCTCTTTTCACATCATTTTGGTTATCCGGAAATAAGTTATAGAAGGACAACGCTAGAACAGAAAAAGCACTCTATTAAGTTTATTCCAAAAAGAAGTCGATTAAGAATAATGCATACACAGTTTGAACTCATAAAGGGCAGTAATTGGCTAATCTTATCATGGGCCGGGCCGAGACTTTTAATTTCTTCCTAGCATATAAGAAATAACACGTGACGGCCATGCTCCCGTGACTTGGTGTCGGACTATTCCTTTAAACTATGTTTTGCAATGGACACATCAAGTTCGAGCTGTTATTCCAAATTTTGGGCATTTGGAATAATTTCCAAACTCAAACAGAATGGTGGCGACAAGCCTTTTTTTTTTTTTTTTTTTCCCTTTTCTTTTTTTTAAGAACAAGAAATTTCATTACTTAATGAAATAAAGTAAGTACATGACAAATAAATAAACTAATGTGAGTGGATTGCTAATTCTAATAAGTCATATATTCTCCTATGTACAAAATGAGTACCGATTACTTGTGTACAAAGAAAAGGTTCTACGAAGAATAAAGATTCATACTTTACCCAAAGAATATACCCACATAGTAGTAAGATCACCTTTATCAACGGTACTTGCAACAAAAACCAACACTAAAAAATGGTGCTTAATCAATAAATCGCAATCCTTCCTCAAGCACCGTTGCTTTAGCAAGAAACCATGCTTAGTATTGCATTCAACTTTTTCTCTTTGCCGGCATGTTAGAGTGCTTTTTGTGTTTGCATTGCAATAAAAATAATTTGCTTGCTTCATGTTATTTGTCCCTTTGTTTTTTTCTTTTTTGATGTACTTTATTTAATTTATTAATCATAATAAATTAGAAATATATGATATATGTAAGTTTCATTATTTTTAAAATATTTTAACAAAATAAGAAATAAATTATAATGTGGATCCTTCTTTAAAAGTTGGAAAAATATTAGAGAATTTTGTTGAAATAACTTATAGATAAAGTAAATAGTTGCATAGAAAAAGAGTTGCTTAAAATGCTGATTTGGTATTCTAAGTAACTTCTTAAGCAATTTACGGATAAAATTAGTCTAAGAGGATAAAATAGCACAAAACACAAGGACATACAAACTCATGCTCAAAGAAGCCTTTGACAATGAATATAATTCTTTTCCACCTCAATAACTCTCTTACTTTTAGATTCGGTAATGTGGATACCCAAAATTTCAATTACTTCAATTTTCCTACTAGTACTGCAATTGAAAATACCAAATACACGCTAATAATCCCATGCTCTATGTCTTAAATGGCAAAGGAGATAAACGATGAAAATGATATATGGTGGGTTTTATTGCGTTTTTCAAATTGTAGCTGACAAAAGGAAAAAAAAAAAAAAGAAAAAGAAAAAAAAGATAAGAAAGATGCGATGTTGGAAAGCGGCCAACATGGACATCTGCCCTTAGGATTTTTTATATAAGATTTTCTTTGAAGTGGATATAAGGAAAGAGAAAGAGAAAGAGAGAGAAAGAGAAAGAGGGATTATTTCATTAAACCTTTTTGTTACTACTATAGGTGGAATCTCATTTAAGATCGGTGACAGAGGCAACTTATGGAAACCTATTAGGCTATTATCCTATTTCCGAAGATTTTGAGTAAATACAATTTTTGGTAAGGACAAAAAGGAAGTCAAGTTGGTGAAATAATGCTAAACTCAAGCTTTAATTTTAAAATTTAAAACCTAATTGATTGGAATATTATCGGTCTTAAATTTTACTTGGTTCTAATACTTTTGAGCTCAAGCTTCAATTAAAGTATTATTTATCAAGCTTGAGTATGGTTCAACTAATTATGACTTATACAAACTCAATAATTTAGAAACACTATATTCCTTAAATTTATACTATATCTCAAACTTAATTTGAATTTATAAAGTTTGACTTTAGCTAATTAAGCTAAACATATTGAAAATTTGACAAATTACTAAAATAACTAAAACTTAATTTATTTATAATTGTACTGAACTTGAACTAGTATTAAGATAAATCTAGATGACTTGCAAGTCAAGTTAACTTGTTTACATGCCAACTCATAACTTTGCTAATTTGCTTGATTATAATGTCCAACTTTAACTTGAGTAAGAATTAATATACTCATTTAAGACACAGTTTTATTACCTAGAATCCTGAAAAAAAACGCTTACAATCAAAATAGTACAACTATGTATTAATACGGAGAGCATTGTCATATATTGAAAATTGAGTGTGCATAAAAGGACATGTAGCTCTTAGAGTTTTCCATCTGATTGACGACAAGTGTTAGGATCTGGAGTATACATTCGATGGAGAGAAATTTAATGGGGTTTGTGAAGGATTACACAAATAGACTTTTAACACCATCCATAATCCAAAACCTTAAGACCTCATATTTCTCATGTGGGATTTTCACACTTGCTACCTAACAATCTCATCTTCAAGTGTGAGTCTCTACAATGGGATAGGTCATACTCCCTCTCAAGAGCTTATTGAATTGACCCTACTTAACTTATTTTGTAAGTAGCTTACTCATCATGGGTTTTACAAACGGGTCATACCATAAAACCCTTCTTTCCATATGATGGGTCAACCATGGGGTTTCCCAATCTAGCCAGACTCTGATACCAATTGTTAGGATCTGGAGTAGAAAGAAATTCAATGGATTTTGTAAAGGATTACACAAATGGGCTTTTCAAACCATCTATTACCTAAAATCTTAAGGCTCCATATTTTCTATGTGGGATTCTTACACTTACACCTTAATAATAAGAATATTGCAACTTTGAAAAATCAAAATAAGTACATATTATTTTCAATATTAGCATATTTTAGTGGACAAATGCGATTCCCCGTAACGTCATCTTTGGTGCTATGGACTAGCGAAAGCGTTCCGTTTACAGGAAAAACGTATATATTGGTTGACTAACATGGAAGCTAATAAATCCACTAGCATGTGAATGTACTAATACAAAAAGAAACACATGATTGCACTCGAGATGTATTATATTTCTTGGCATTAAATTGTTGGTCAACAGCATATCTACATTACTTACTTGCCAAAATATTATAATTACAAAAATCAATTATAATATCATGGCTATAAGATGGAATATAGGTTTTATACTTATATTACTTTATAAAATGGAATATAAAGCTTGTATACTTTAACAAAATAGCATCAACAAGATGTGATATATGTTTAGACCTCATTTAGACGGTGAGACATCCATGTGTTTATCCATGTATAACACGTGATAGAAGACCGAAATGCATGTTTAAATAAATGGTTTAATACGTGCGATTTTAAAATTATATTTTAATTAGGCCTTATTTATATCTTACCTTTAATGAGTATCTAAATAAGAAATAATTTTTTAAATTATCTCTTGTCGTGTAACAAATCATGGTTACAAAGTCCTGCAATACCAATATATATGATAACCTCAGGCTAGTATAATCGAAGTGCATTCTAGTGCTCACATATACGACACCCGTACTATCCCTGACATATGTTTTTTTTTTTTTTTTTTGGGTAATTATCCTTGACAAATGTTGTTTTCCAAGAGCATTTTGAATCAAAGGGGAATAATCTTATAATCTATAATATGTAATACCTTACTGAATTGGATCAGTTTTATGTAAGATCTGAAGGTCATACGTAGGTTGTAGCTATTATTCTGTAAAACATTCTCTCACAAGATTAGATACAGATACAAACTTCTTCATACAGAGTACTCACTATGAAACCTATATTCCAAAGTATGAAAGTATAAGTTTTAGGATACTACGTACTAATCAATAAAAATTATCAGATAATAATGAATGAAAAACAATATTGTATTCTTACTTATAGTTTCTAAGTTCTAAAGAAATAAAGAAACAAAGTAATATGTAGATGACAAAAAATAAAGGCATATATTTATGGTAAAAAGTTGGGCAATCTTAAATTACTAGCCAAACTTTTTATGAAAATTCAATTTGATTTCAGGACAAGAGAAATAGTGTTAATGAATAATAAAAATAAATACAAAAAAATTTGTAAGGGTGTTTGTCGAGTTTAGATTTTTCATTTCTGGTTTAATTTTTTAAAATTCGATTTATATCAAACCCTAAATCATTTGATTCAAACCCTAGAATAGGAATTAAAAGAAATATACAACTTTATAAAAGTTTTAAAAGTCATCACCAACTAGGGTTGTGAAAAATCGTAAGTTATGATCAATGGGTTGGTTAATTCTAATTTATCTACAGTTTGGGACAACTATTAATTTTAAAATCAGTTTTCAATTGCCAAAAATTCTTAGACTTAGGCGTTATCCTATTAAAACAATTTAGTTACCACCTTAAAATTTGTTAGTTAAAGTTTGTTCCTTTGATGCCCTAAAACTTGTAGAGGTTGTAAGTATTTACAAAGTCTAGCATTTGCAATAATTATCAAAATTTATAAGTTAATAGAATTGTTGTTTATATTTTTACATTATAATGAAATGTACAAAAAAGAAATTTGAATCAAATCAATATTTACAATAAAAAGAGAAAAGAACAGTTTTTTTCATTTTTTATATTGCCTTAGAGTTGTCTAGGTATCCGTTAATCAAGATTAAATATCATGTAGTTCTTTTTGCTTTTAAATTGTAGTGTGTTGGTTTCTTTTAAAATTACTAACTCATTTACTTTAAGCTCTTTAAGTCTTATTGATTTTGAAAATATAGTTTTTTATGAACTTTAAAAATTATAAGTTATTTTATTTTGAAAAAATGAGATATTTCTAAGTGATGAGAAAATTTATTACTTTTATGTGTACATGTACTCTTTACTAACAGCCCATTTTCATTCAGTTTCTTTTGTCATTTTTTTATTAACTTTATTAGTTTCAGAATTATTATGATTTTTATAATTTTATTTTTATTACTTATATTCTCATACAATCCTTATATCATATTAACATACTCACATACATATTTATTATTCATTTCACTAATCCTAGTTTGACTATTATGCAAAATATATATTTTTATATATGTTTTCCCCCTTTATATATATATATATTTGTATATATTTTCATTTTTTTTCCTTTTTGTTTTTTTATTCAATAAAAGAAAAAAGAGAACCCACCTAGAATTGGAGCGAATGCGGGTTGGGTTGGGTTCGAATAAAGGAGATGGGGCAATCATTGAAGGCAGATTCGTGAGATTTGGCGGTGATCGATGGCTGGCTGTGAAATGTCAGCCAGACCAATTTAGTGATGGGGAAAACTCTAGTGGTGGTTGTTTGCACAAAATAACAATTGGAATGGGCTGATCGTGAAGGGTAGAGAGGCGGTAGGCGGTGGTGCCCAGCTGGAATCGATTTTGACATCCTAGGTGATCAAGCAAGCTATCATCCTAAAGCTCTTTATGCCTTGAAGCTTTCTATACTCCCAATTACTCCAAAATTGCCTACCAAAGTGGATTTCAAAATAAATTTTTGAAACCCCAAAAAGTTAGCACAACTTGGATTCAAGCTTGTTAGTGAGATCATATGTGTATTAATTATTGCCAAATAGTTTGTTTCAGCTCCTATTTATACTATTGGAGCTCGAACAAACTTGGAAATGGAGTAGTTTACTTTGATTAAGATTGAGGAAACTAGGTTTTTCCTTGACTCAATTAATCATGATTCCATGATTTTCTTTGGTCATGTTCAGATGTTGTGAGTATATTCCTTGATGCAGTATCTCCAAGAAGCTTCGTCTTATTCAAATGATAAAAAATCACCATTAATGGTGATGGAGGTTTATCCCTGATAGAATTTTTTCCCAATGTTTAGGGTTCACTTTGGCCTAAAAAAATTATGAATCGAGACCACTTCTTAGTTCTATCCATAGTATTACATGTGTACTTTATGATTTTACATTAATTTGGTGAAATAATAAAAAAAAAAATTGGGTCAATAATGGCCAAGAAAGAGGCTAACGAAGCATTGAAGGTGCGAATTTTCCCATGTCAAAGGTTGAAGATGATAGCATTAGCATGATGTCATCAAGTGTAGTTGAATAACATGGTATTTTCTAGTGAAAGTAAATAAAGCCCACTTTTTTCACAATTCTCCAAATTTGACCATATGAACTCTCCCATGCATACTAGTAAATTATGCTTGAGCTTCGATATGAACTATAAATAAATTATATTTAAGGTTTGATGCTTGGGCCCAATTTAATAGGCTAGCCTATTATGAACTATTTAATTAGGTCTAAGATATAAATATAAGAAAAAGATATATTATATAAGCTTATATTACTTGGTTAAAGATTATAATATTAATCTATTATTATATATTTTTTAAAAAAGGTAAATTTTAGGTTTAAAATAATATCCATTTTTAATTATATATTAAAGCCTTAATTTTACATAAAAGGGTGTCTATATTATCAAATTGACCACTTTAAAATTCAAGTATTGAATTAAATTTTTGTGCAAAGTTCAAATAACGAATAAAATATCAACTATTAGAAAATTAGAAAAATAAAGGGAAAGTGTCAAATTAGGCACATGATTGAAGCAAATAAATAAATAAATAAAAAGAAAATTAATATAATCATAAAGATGGTCATGCATGTAGTAATAATAATTAAGATAATGGTAAAACTGTCCAACCAACTTAAATTCAAAAGGTGCAATTATGGTAACATATAAAATTCGTAATTAAAGACTAATTGCCTTTCTTTCCAGATACATTACAGAACCTTACCCCATCTTCTTGATGCAACGGAATAAAAGAGAGATAAATATCACAATCCATATGTCTGTTGATTCTAAGAATACCTAGAGAAATGGGCATCAAAATTTAAAAACTCAATAAAAGTTTGAATTTTGAAAATGATAAATATTGCAATCTTTTGATTTGTGTACAAATACTACAAAGCAATCTTCGATCAACCTGTCGATTCCATAGAATAAAGGAGAGATAAAAAAGACAAAACAATATTTTATTCATAACAAATCTTTGTCTTAACATTAACAAGTGTAGTCTATTTATAGGATTGAACTGAAATCTAATTAAATGACTTGATATAAATAGAAAGACATTAATCCTATTTAAAAAATTATGTTTCTATTAAATTAATATTAATCCTATTAAAAAAGATATTGTTGCTATTAAAATAACATTAATTCTTCTAAATATAGAAAAAGAAATTGCAATCTTCCTAAAATAATTATATTTTCTTTTTGTGCTTGTACTTCGTTATGCGCCCTACATCATTCTCCTCGTGTTAGAAAAAATTCGCCCTCAAATTTTCATCATTAGCTCTGATATCAACTGATGCAATGGAAGAAAAGAAAGATAAATATCACGACCCGTTGATTTTGAGAATACTTGAAAAGTGACGAGTGATAAAATTGAATCCTGTTGAATCTTACATGATTACTAGAACATGATTTTCTAAATGTGTGTTGATTTTGACAATACCCAAACAAATAAGCATCAAAATTTGAAAACTAAATAAGAGTGTGAATTTTGAAAAAAGATAAATATTGCAATTTGTTGATTTGCACACAAATATCATAAAATAATTTTCTATCAACCTGTTGATTACATAGAATACCACAAGAGATAGGAGAGATAAAATAATATTTTATTCCATAACAAATCTCTTTCTCAATATTTATAAGTCTATTTTATTTATAGGATTGAAATAGAATATAATTTAATGATTTGACATAAATAGAATGACATTAAAAAAGTTATGCCTCAATTAAATTAACATTAATCCTCTTAAAAAAGATACTACTGCTATTAAAATAATATTACTTCTATTAAATATAGAAAAAAAAATTACAATCTTCTTAAAATAATTATATTTTCTTTTTGTGCTTGCACTCCGTTATACACCTTGCATCATTCACCACATGTTGGACATAATTCACCCTCAAATTTTCATCATTGGCTTTGATACCAACTAACACAATGGAAGAAAAGAGAGATAAAATCATGATCCATTGATTTTAAGAATACCCGCAAAGTGACGAGTAAAAAAATAAAATCCAATTGAATCGCGCATGATTGTTGGAAGACAATTTTTTATATATCTGTTGATTTTAAGAATACCAAACAAATATGCATCAAAATTCGAAAACTCAATAAGAGAGCAAATTTAAAAAAAAAAAAGATAAATATTGCAATCTGTGGATTAGCTCACAAATATAAGAAAGTAATCTTCTATCAACCTATCGATTCCATAGAATGCAAGGAGAGGTAGGAGAGACAAAATAATATTTTACTTTATAACAAATCTATGCCTCAACATTTATAAGTATAGTCTATTTATAGGACTGAAATGGAATCTAATTAAATGACTTGATATATATAGAATAGCATTAATCCTATTTAAATAATTATGCTTCTATTAAATTAATATTAATTCTATTAAAAAAGATACTACTGCTATTAAAATAAATTAATTTTATTGAATATAGAAAAAAAAATTACAATCTTCCTAAAATAATTATATTTTCTTCTTATGCTTACACTTTGTTATGTGCGCTGCATCACTTTCCATCGAGAAAAGGACGTGCAGGTGTATCATGTACTCGTTTATAAATTTCATAACTGTTATGGTTAAGCATATCGACAACATCATCAAGTTCATGCCAAATCTGTTATTCACAAGTTGAGACAAAAACAAGACGATGGCAAAACTACCAATGTTATTGATATCACTTGCATCTTGAAGCCGATTGTAATGTGAATAAGATAACTTGTATTCTATTTCTGTTGCCATATTGAAGAATGAGGAATGAAGGTGTTGATGCCATATTCATTTTGAGGAGAATGCTGGAACAAAAAATAGATAAAAATTGAGAAAGATGTTATATGTAACTATCTCTCTCTCTCACTCTCATAGCTTTTCATGATGTCCCTTGGTCTTTTTAGAAAAATCAATAAATCTGTTAGAAACATGCCTGCATATGCCGATAAAAAATTGTCTTATAATTAACATTTCTAGTACTCTAAGAAATTTACCACAAGCATGTACAATGTGATTGCAAATAAAAAATAGTAATGCCTTTTCATCCAAAGGAAGGAAGGGACAAGCGGATGTATCGTCTACTTGTTTATGAAATTAACAACTATTATGATGAATCGAGTTAGCAACAACTTTAAGTTAATGCTGAAATGGTTATTCATATACCAAGACAGAGACAAGACAATGAGCCACTATCGCATGTACAGTGAAATCGTAGCATGATTGGGAGGAGGTTGGTGCAATACTCATGATTTTTTCCTTTCGATCTGAAATTAAAAGTAAAAAAACATAAGAAAAAGTGATGCTGTTGATATCACCTGCGTCTTGAGCCAGTTTTAATGTGAATCCAACAACTTGTTTTCTATTTTAGGCTCCATAATAAAGAATGAGGAATGAAGATGTCGATGTTATATGCATTTTGAGGAGGAAGCTGGAAAAGAAAAGTGGGAGAAAAAACTATGAAAGATGCTATATATCACTATCTCTCTCTCATAACTCTCCCAACTTGTATTTTGTTTCAATCCCTACATTGAAAAAAGAGGAATGGAGACGATAATGTTAGATGAGTTTTGAGGAAACAATGTAATAGAAAAGAGAGAGTGAGAAATTGGTGAGAAAGATGTTATATATCACTAACTCTTTTTCTCTCTTCTAATAATAATCTAGGCCTTACACTTTGGAATGCAGGTAACTTTAATATCTCAAAGAAACTTCAAATTATCAAGGAAAAGATTTATGCTTAATGGTTTAGTGATGCTTATTTGAGAAGAAATATAAATGGATGTAATTCCTCATTAGCATATGTTTTCTTACTAAATAATCATGTCATGGCTTGGAATAGTAAGAAACAATCATGTGAAAATATTACTAGCACAGATGCCCAAAAAAATAGCATGTTCATCACCCATGGCCACAAAGATTCTTGTAGGAGTTTGGAATTATTACTAATTGCGTAAAACCTGCATAATGTGCCGTTATAGCTTGTGAAATATACTTATTGATAAAAAAAATGTTTACTTAAAGAATTATTACAATACATATATTGACACTATAATTTTATTAAAATATATCATAAGTACTACTATACTACCTTTCAATTATATAAAATATATATAGAGGGTTATTTCAGTAATAAGGAGTCCATCCTCCCATTTTCCTATTGTCACACACTCAAACCTCTATACTTGTGATCCACTTTATTCTATGTTGGCCACTTTCGACTCCCATGGGCTTGTCCCTCTTTAATTTAAATAAAAAGTGGTTTCGGAACAGTAATGTTGTCTAAATCAAAGTGGGGTAGCCTCGAAAAATGTATCTACATATCACAAAAGAGCTATAGATGTATTTACTGAAGTTAAACCCATTTGCCTGGACTTGTATGGTGAACATGCTAGGTCATTGAATTTGTGTGGATTGTATTTAAATAAAAAGTGGTTCTTACATTATAATTTTATTATATTTGATATAATTACAGAAAAAATAGGTAAATTAATGGGCCTCGACGGCTCTTCCACCAGCAATTACCTTTGGCACTAGTAGAGCGCGAGCAAAGATGAGATATATTGGCTAGTCAGTGTGAATTTATGCTTCATTAAAGACTTAATATAAAATATTCTTAGTTTTTAATTTAAAGCTTCTCCATTTAACTAAGGATAAAATGCCAGACCTCCTTAAATACTTAAAAAACTGCATGAATCCTCTACTTTTTTAAAAGTCACATTTATACTCTTCAAATGCTGACTTGATAAATAAAATAGAAATTCAATTAATTCCATCTTATTATTTATTATAATAGATATTTTATTTTTAAAAATTTATTTCTCTACTCCTAAATAGAGATTAAGGCATAGATTAGTATCAAATTCTAGTTTTTAACTTTTTCTTTGATTGAGGATTTCGCACTAGGATCAAGTGGGAACATCATTTGTATTTGGACTTAAGAACGGGATGTTCTTGACAAGGTGATTTATTTTTCTTATATTCATTTTATGGATAGTGTTCAATACTTGTTCCTTTTGTTCTTATTTAAGTTTTGAGTTGATGATTTGGATTATCTAGTTGATGATTATTGCTATTGATTGATTCTTTGTTTGTGTTCAAATTGTTGACGTTAATTCGCTGAACATGTATTTTGGGTTCATCTTGGAATGCATGTTAGATTAGAATTATAATTAGGAAATTCCTTTCTAATCAATTATATGATTAGCTAATTTGGATTACAAATCACATAGGGATATGGATTTTAATTCAATTAGGGTTTAGCAATTTACAAAGATTAGTCAATTAATCAATTTATTAAGAATAAAGAAAATTAGCTGGTTAACTTAGGGTAATCACTCTCTTTGGGAACAAGAGTTTTGACTTGGTGTTCAATTGCTTGAAAACACTAAACCCATCATCAATTTAGATTTGCAAGCATATCTTGGTTAATAGCATATGCTCAATTATTATCCTAATCTTTTGGCTCTAAACCTAACTGAATTATAGGTGTTAGAAATCTTAAATTTTTGAAGGTTAGTTTTATCTAAAAATTCAATCTTTTTTATTTGCCTAGCCACGATTAGGACTAATATAGCTAAGAGATAATCCTTATTCCCTGTGGACACAACTCGATATTCACCAAAATTTATTACTGCACACGCACCAGGTACACTGGTCAGTAATTATTTGCACTTTTAAAAAGAAATTTAAAAAGAGCTTAAAAAAAGTTTTAAAAGGAGATATAGAACAAGTGTGATTAGTCCTCTATAGCTACTCAATGGAAATCGAAAAATCTTCTAGTTTTGAATAACCATCTAATCGCATCATCTCCATTGAACATGGAAATTTTCAATTTAATGCCTTTAAGGATGGAATCCAAATTGGCCTCATTGGAAAGTGAAGACTTCGCGCCATTTGATTGTTGTGATGTTATTATTGGAGTCTGATTCCTCGTTATTGATAAGCTACTACTTATAGTTTGTTTCACCTCTTCCATAAATACTACTAATTTTCTATCCATTTCTTGTGCAATTGTAGCTTGTAGTTTCTCTATTTTTCATCTAAAGTCATGTTTCTTGTCTCAAGTGCCATCAAGATCAAGAACTCAATGCTCACTTTCCAAGAACCTCCAAAATCTCAATACTACTCAAGAAGACAAGAGCACCAAATGATAGTACTTAGCCCACTTCTAAACAACTAAGCCCAGCTCTTATCAACCATCTAACCCTACTTTCCCCTTCTTTCCTCAATTCTGCCTCTTTCCACAACAGGTAATGAACCCTTACTTTATCTCTTTCCACAACAATTTCCTCTCTTGATCGAATTCACTAGTGGATGTATTGTGTAATTTTGCAGCTTTAAGGCTGATTTGAGGGAGCTTACTCTCTACAATCTAAAGACTCTATTCTAATTGGTTCCAAGAATGGTTTTTTCCTTTTTTTCATCTATTTATACTCGTGTTGTTTTACAATCCTATTCTGTTACAAACAGTTGCATGTATGCTTACTTTAACTGTTTTTCAACTGATTATTGTTATGCTACTACAACATCCTTGTATTTATTTGGAACATATCTTTGTCTTTTATTAAGTGCTTGCTAAGTTGTAACAAAAACCAATTATGGAAAGTAATTAAAGACATCCATTAGGCATTGATAGACAAGCTGTTGGTCATGAACTTTTGGGATGCCCACCAAAACATAGAAGATGTTGACTTATTCTAAATTGCAATATGGGTTCAAATCCACAACTTACAACTAAATTAAATGTCAAATCACAATGCCTTGAAGATTGGAGCCCACATAGAAGAAATACTTTAACATGAATTGGGAAATTTGAAGAAGGAGTTAATAGGGGCTATCTTAGAGTAAGAGTAAACTCAGATTATACTATACCTCTAAAAACTAGATTATAGGTGAGAAGAAATAAAATGAAAAGATATTTAGTACACTTCAAGTATGAAAGGTTGCTTAATGTTAGTTTGAAGTGTGGATGCTTTGACCATTCAACAACGGCCGATTGACATTTAGTTAAGAGCTCCTATCGTTAGACCATTGTTTGAAGGAGATGGATCACTTAGTAACTCATCTCCAACGCAATCCTCCTCCATGGAAACTGCTTTTAGCGAGTCTTGTCCTATTTTTATGAATCGCCCCCTTTCATCTAGGTTCAAAGGAAAGACTATAGATGTTATATGTGTTCCCATATTTTCCAGCCAATAAGAGTATCCAAGATCTTTATATCACTTATCCTTTATGACAAAATACTACTACATACCCACCAACAAACATATCCCTAATAAACTCCATACACATCACCATAAACCAACCATAAACTTCTAACATCTCTCCTACTCCGATTACTCCTTTCTACCCCTACCATAATGTAGGAAGATAATGACGAAGTAACAAGTCCAGTCAAGATTCCCCCATCCTCTCTTCCTAAACCCCTAAACACTTGCAATTCCAAAATTGCTTCTTCCTCTCAAGTTAACCAACCCTCCCTTTTCTAAACCCCTGTACCCTCAAATCGACCTAACCCTTCAAACCTGTACTTCATCACTTTCCTTAACTCGCCCCCTAACTCACTAACCTCCATCTTCTTACCGAGTCCTCCCCATCCCAACTCATACTAGCACTAAAGACTTTGGCTATTAAATGATCACATGAGGACAGCTTAGTTAGCCTATCCAAAAAGCTCGAGTATGATGAGGATTCAGCAAAAACATCCCTTCTACAAAGAAATCCCCTACCAAAAGAGGCAGAAAGCCTAGAAAATCAAGCACTAGATAGAAGAATGAAGCAAAGTCTCCTCAACAAAAAGACCTTTGTTGATACCCCATTTTTATTAGAATTTTAGTAACTTCAGATTAAAATTTAATCATGTCATATTTCGGTTAGGGTAAGAAAAATAAAAAAAAGGGAAAAGAAAAAAATAATTAAAAAATTGAAGAAAAAAAATTTGCGTTGATGTTAGCATATCTTCTTCAACCTTAGATAGCAAGAACACGCCAAATCAGTCAACTTTGTCCTAATTTGTGCCCTAAATTCAAATTTAATTTCGCCAAATTGATGGCGTAATCGAATATTAGGCATGAAAATCCTTCATTTGATACCAAATATGCATATTGTCATAAAAGATTGTTATATCAAATCGGTGCTTAAACTTTAGGAAAAGTTAATATTGAGCTTTCCAAATTTGTCACCATCCGCATTAAATTTTTTGGGCAAATTAAAAGATACAGGTGGCTTCAAATTGGTATGTAACAATCTAGTATATAATTTAATTAGAGAATTTTGATCAAATATAGTGAATTCCTAAATCCGAGCTTGAAACTTGCCTTAAGAACCCTAAATACGAATTTCTTCAAACTAACAGTACTTGATTAGGAATCCATGACCCTAATACAATAAATAGGACACACATAAAGCACTCAAGATACAATCAGGTTTTTTCTCTCTCAATTCCTACTAGTTTATGAATTTATATCCTTATTATTTGAGTTTAGGGTTTTCAATGTTCTAACTAAAGCTATTATTTTTGCAGTGGAAATTGAAGCAATTGAACATCATCAACGAGTTTAGGAGCTCGAGCCCTTCAAGACCCATAGCTGGTTTGAACCGATAGTCACCAGAAATCCCCCATTAGATGTGTTTAAAACACCACTCCAAGGCATTTGTTGGCTAAAACCAAGGATACCAGAGTGACTGGCACCGCTCGCTTGCCCATCCGACCAACACCTGCTCATTGCACTACCCCTTAGCCATCAGTACCTGCTCCAAGCTCAAACTTTTATCGACAGCCTAACTTGACCCAACAGTTTTCGACTAATTTCCCCCTTGCTCTTTCCTTTCACGTGTAAGGCCCCCTTTTTAACAAGTAAGTTATCGTGTTCTGTTTCTTTTGAGTTTTTAAACAACAGCAACAACAACAACAATGGGAAGACTAAATGGTAATATTCCAGAAATGACAAATAATAACAATAACAACAGAAACAACAACGACATGTATGATAACGTATGTTATATGTCCACAAAATTAATTGGTATTTGTCCTTTGTCTTCTAAATATCTAAAGTGATTGACATACAATTCTTATGCTTGTATCACGTAAAATACCCATTGTTCTTATCAATAATATGATTACATGAATAGTTAATAATATGGTCATGTCATGTTTCTCTATTAATATGATCTTTTACCATAATAACTTGTTAATATAAATTTGCTTTTCACCATGATAACTTATCTAATTTTCACCATTATTGGTTTGGTTTTTGTGATAACACTTCATCAATATAGATTTGATAAAATGAATTTTGACATGATATGTTTAACTAGCAATTTGTCAATAAGGGCATGTAATTGCCATGATTGATGCACTATATTAGATTTTTCTTTGGCATGTGATGCTAAAATTTATAATATGCCATATGGTGCCATCTTATGAATGTACCGTCTCTCATGTGTAGATTGATTCCGTGGGTATTATTAATATAAAATGAATCTAATTGAGTTTTCATGATGATGTCATAATCTTTGTCATTTTTGCTCTTATTTAAAATTTTTATCACATAGACAAATTGATTTTTATAAATTTGTCAAAACCTAATTTAATAGATTTAGGAACTACAACAAAGGAAAATCAATTTTCTCTTTTTAAAAATTAAAACCTAATGAACTTAAAGTTATAATAGTTCTAAATTACTAAAATTAACCAATAGATTAAAATTTTCATCAAATTCGAAAGAACTACATGATGTTTGATTTCACATAATGAGTACATAGGCACATAATGAGTACGTAGGCACCTAACGAGCGACTTAAAAAAAGGTAAAAACTTATTTTTGTAAACTTAGTCTTACTATTTTTATATTGCATATATATGTATTAGTTGTCTTTTCTATAAATTTTGATAAATTTGACTAACTTTGTTGATAAATTTGACTAACTTTGTTACTCTTAATACAATTGATGAGTAAACATCTTGTAAATACTTTAAATGGTATAAATTAGGATATTTAGGAAACAATATATAATTGATATATTAAAAGGTAGTAACTGTTTAGATTTTAATAGAATAGCTCTTAGACACATTATCTCTGGTTCTTTTTTAAAATTAATTTTACCGCAGGTCAGTAGCAAAATTAACATCAACCTATTCATTGATCTTAATTTGATTTTTTCCCTCAATTTTGGTTAGGTGGCGATCGTAAATTTTTTATAAAATTAAAAGTTTCCTTTAATTCTTAGTTGATGATCCATATTAAATAGGCTAGAGATTAGTATGAATCAGATTAAAGAAACTAAAAATCAAAATTCAGGCTCGACAGATTGATGACTCCACTGTGGACGCCTCTAAAAGGGCTAGCCACCTTATACCTTCTAATTATAAATTGTCCCCCTAATATTTTGTTTTTGCAAATTATTTGTTTATGATGCTTCTTTGTAAATAGTTGTACTAAGGTATTTAAACATACATACATACATACATACATACATACATACATATAGGGAAATTCTTTTGATTGGGGGGGATGGGGGTGGTGTTTGGTTATTTTTGTGAATAATGTGTATTAGATATGGTCAAGCCTAGGCTACCTTAGGAACCTAGGATGGAGGGCCTAGTAGGTCTCACGTGTTTTGGCAACCTAAACATCGGTACAGTTCGGGTCGGTTCTAGACTCAAACCTGAACCAGAACCGCCAAAAGCCGGGGCGGTTCACGGTTCCACGGAACCGCCGGTTCTGGCTGTTTCGGTTTCGGTTACACGCGAACCGTGAACTATTTTTTTTAATAAATTAATCTAAAAATGAAAAAAACCATAAAATCAATTTATTGTGTTAAGATTAAATTGGATATGCATTTTCTAATTGTAATTGAGTATGTCTATATATTGTTAATATCTAAAGATGACACCATTTACTCACAGGAATGCAAATTAATAGCAAAAGTCTATGACACTAAAAAAAAGGTATGCGTGCTTATTGAAAGCACCTTCTTTTTTCTCCTTATTGGAAACTTAAAATCTCTTATAGTAGCAGTCCGCTATAAATAATTAGAATTATTCTAATGAAGTTACTCTTGTAAAGTCAATATTTAACATAAAGATTTAGGTATTATGATTCTCTTATTAAGATTTAAAAAAATATTGGTAAAAGTAATCAATATGGATGTTGCAATTGTGACTTTCCTTCATTTTTTCGAAAGCAATTAAGACCTTTCCCCTATTTCGCATTAGAATTATAAAATTTATTTCATTTTTCCTTTTGTTTGTTATGTAATTGTAATATTTTTGGTTAAATTACAAAAATGAAAAAGTGATTTGTATTTTGGAAAGGTTGATTTGAATGAATGAATTAATTAAATGATATTGTTAAATATTTTAAATAATTAAATTTCTTACAAACTTGATACGAAAATGCAAAAAATTTAAATGTAAAAAACTGAAAAATAAGTAAAGAGTAAATAACAACCTATCATTAGCCAAAAAAAAAAAAAAACAAATAACAAATAACAATCTATCGACAACAAGGTGGTCAGTCAACAGTTTCATGCTTTTTTTTTTTTAATTTTGAAAAAATTTTCCCCTCCTTTGGTTTCAATTTCTTTTATATTCTTAAATAAATTAAGTTGCATAAATATATGTAAAAGCATCATTTATTAATTTAATTATTTCATTATTTATTAAGAGGAAATTGCATGTCTTTAAGTGAAATCAATAAATAAATGTAAAACTCATTTGTTTTTTAAATACAAAAAACTCTGTAAAATTGTCAAACACCTAAGTTATTTTCTCTAATTATTTTTTAGGGATTTCATACAGTACTTTCACTTGTTTCATCATTTAGATTAATGTTGGTGAACGTTTATAGTAAATCTTCTTCAAACCTTTTATTTTCCTTTTTTTTTTCTCTCTTCATTTTTTGGTCATTGTAAATTTTTTTTATACCAATGTCTATGTATGTACCATGATATGATTCTAACCCTTGGAAATAGACTAGAGTCCACAAAAGACACTAGAACCCAACCTGAGGAAATAGAAAGAAGCTCTTTCTGAAGTCACTTACTAAACAAAGTTAGCCAATCTGTGATGTATGTGTTTTTTTTTTAAATTTTCTATACTAGTCGGGTCGGAACTGCCGGTTCTGGGTCTGGAATGGCGGTTCTCGACCCAGCAGAACCACTGGTTCATTGCGGACCAACGGGTCCTCCAGTGGTTCTTAACCCTCCCCGATGGGGCGGTTCTCAAGTACGGAACTGCCGGGGATGGTTCGAAGCAGTTCACGATTCAAAACCGTCCCGTGATGACCTCTATGGCAACCCACCCTTTCACATTGAATTAACCCCCCACTCCATTTAGCATGTCTTATGGCTCATTAAATCAGGTGACCTTTAGAACACACCAAATTACACTCATAATTACGAGTTAGTAAATAAATATAATGGGGCATATCTTTAAAAGAGTTACGATTTTATGTGAATATTTTCTTTTTGAAAACCTTTATATATATATATATATGTATATTTTAGAAAGTTGTAACTTAAATGAAAGTATTGAAATAACCCCACTACTAGTTAATTGCAAGCCCTATAATATTTGCATCCATGTGACTTGCATTGCATTTTTTTTTTATGCTTTCTTTATATATAGTGTATAAAACAACAAATTTATTTGTAAATAGTTTATAGATTGTACATAAATAAAACCCTTATAAAACTATATTTTGTAAAACTAATAATAATAATTCCTTTCTCACTCTTGTTAATAGATAATTTTCCAAAAATAAAGGCAAAATCCCTTTTATTCTTATTAATATAAAAAAAATATTTATGTATTCTCTTATAGTTTCCCGGTATTGAAAGAAAAATGATGTAAACTTTGTACTTAAAAAATCAACAAAAATATAGGACTTGTGAATACCATATTGTTACAGCACAAGTATGGACCAAACAATGTCCTACATGGATGCAAGATTAAATAGAAGTATTGATGCATGTAACAAACACAACAAAAAATTAGTTGTCATGAGTGGTACGAATTTCAAATTCAAATTACACATCTAATGTACATGCATGCATATAAAAGGAAATAAGAAGCAATAAAAGGGTATGAGTTGTATACCCAAAGAAATATTGTGAGGAGTTTGTGGTAGCTCGAACAAGCACACTTAACCTACAAAATAGAGTTAGGGATTCGTTAGAGTTTTTTAGTCCGAGACTTTAAATGAAGAAGGAGAGTTATGTAGAGAGGACTTATCGATGGAGTGAGAGGCAACAATTCAACTAGGTTTAGTTCTATTCTAGTAGGCTGGGCTACATTCTAATGGAGAAGGGCTAATAATATAGCCTCAATAGATTAAGGCTATATACACACATGGCAAATTCATAAGTAGGAAATTTGTTAATATACCATATGTTGTACATAATAGAGATCATAATACTAAAATATAGTTTAGTATGAGACACTGGAAGAAATCATAAGATAGCAAATTTGTAGATATCTCATAGGTTATAAACAATAAGAGTCATTCTTTAGTATGGCAAACTTGTACAAATTTGCATAGGTTGTAAAAACTAAAATTAATATATTATAGTTTAGGAATCACATAGCTTAGCATGACTGAAAAAATTTTAAAATAGCAAGCCTATAAATACTGTATATGCTCAATAGAGTGTAAAAAGACAAAAAAAAATAATAGTTTGTAATCAATAGGAAACTTGTAAATGTGTCATAAGTTATGTCAAGCCTGGTTTTCGATTTTCGATTCGATTTCCTTTAATTCGATTCGTACTAAACTCTAATCCATTCAATACGAATCCTCGACTATGAATTAAAGAAAATTTTAAATTTTTAAAATATTTTGGAGTCGCCACTCGACTAAAGTCGAGAAAAAAAATAAAACAAAACCAATGAGTAGGTTGATTTTGGTTTTGCTACTGATCTGCGAAAAAATCATTTTTGAAAATGAGAACCAAAATTAACTTGAGTTCAGGGGCTAACCTATTAAAACCTAAACGGTTACCACTTTAAATTTCCATATTTAAATTGCTTCCTTTTAAACCCTAACTTCAAAATCTAAACTATTTAAAAAGATCTAACTAACTAAACCTATGTCTAATATGCACAAAAATACTAATCAAATTCCATCAATAATCATATATAATTTGAAAACTTGCAATATTCAAATTAATCAAATCTTATCAAATTCTATCAATATTCATATATTCTAAACTAAACAAATTAAATAAATTCACCAAAATAATTTTTTTACATATTTTAAGTTGCCCATTTAGGTGCCTACGTACCCGCTAATCGGGATCAGACCACACGTAGTTCTTTTAGAAAAATTTAATTTGTTGGTTAATTTTAGAATTTTTTGAAATATTTTCGCTTTAAGTTTATTAAATTTTATTAATTTTAACAAAATTAATTGTTTTCTATATGGATCCTAAATCTATCAATTTTAGGTTTTTTTTATATAAAAATTGGACTTTTCTATGTGACAAAAATTTTGAACAAGAAATTATAACCACATATCATGCTTATCAATTGATCCTGCATATCATCAAGAATAAAAATATTATAAAGAATATCAATATTTAACAAGCTAATTTTAACAAAAACAATATCATGGCATAATCAAGATTTATATATCATTAAAATTACATTATGAAGGGGAAGATTTCAATATGGTTTCATATATGGTGAAATCATAAAATTCAATGTTACTACAATCAAGGTCATCACTATATTATAATAAGGCGAAATCATGGCATAAAGGGAATCTTAATGACTATTATCATACATGATCACACAATTTCAAATGTTGTAAACCTAAAACTCTAAAAAAAAAAATTCATATATTCCTTATGATTATGGCGTGATTATAGTTATATTATCAATAACAAGATCTTAATGCAATTCTACGAACAAGTACCTAAAATGATACATATCATAAAATTCAATTTTATCACAAAAACAATATCATTACCATATTAATGCAAAAAGATAGAACATTCAAAAACTATATCATGACAAACTAAATCCTAAAATTTCAACTTAATATTTTTAGAACAAGTTTATGAAACAATCATTCATTGACAAAAAATTGAATTATAATGACTATACTATCATGATTAAAGCTATTACTAATTTTACATATTTTGAATTTTCAAAAATAACACAACACATTCATAACAAATTTTGATATTTCAATTATATACTAATTTTTCATTTTTTCCTATTATTATTATTATTAGAACTTTATTGAAACTTACCTGGGATGCAGAACCGCGCGTGGGGAGGGAAATGAATTTTCAATGAATATTTGCCGATGTCGGACTCAGAAGTAGGGTGCGCGCCTGGGACGATGAAGATGGAGCGACAAGCGACATAGCAGGATTGCTGTTAGAAACGGAGATATCGAGAGGAGTCCAGCAATATTCATCTATACACGATTTGTAACTGGTGCTGTCTACATTCAGTGGTGATAAAGTTGTTATTGATCTAGTATAAATTAATTGCTTAACACTTCCTGACCGGATGTAAGAATCGGCAATGCTCTTCACCCCAGCAATAATTCGATCAACCGTAATGTCCTATGTTGCAGCTGGAGTGCGAGTGGAGTCAGGGTCGAATCACAGTGGGCTCTAGCGAAGAGGAGTTCGGGTCGCCGTTGATCAGAGGAGCGGCAGTCAAGGGATGGTCGGATCGGCACATAGGAGGCGGAAAATCACTCCGGTGACTTCAATTTCTTTCAATAACAACCTCAACTGATGTTTTCGAACACCCCGGTAGCCTTGGACAGCTGCAAGGGCGAACGGCGGTTTTCAACAGCAACCAACTTATGGGGATGGAAGTTCTCGACCTCCTAAGTATTTAGATGCTATTTGATTTTTCTTTTCTTTGTTTTTCGTCTCTCTATTCTCCCTTTTTTTTCTTTCTATTTATAGAGCTAGGGTTTCAAAACGTTTTTTATTCAAATCTGAAAAAATCGGGCTAAAAAGGTTATAATCTTTAATTAAATGCTTATAGCTGTCATTAACATTCTAATTTTAACAAACAACACGCGTTTTTAGTGAAATTTTCGGATTTTAAGATTTTTTCGGAAACTAAAAAATGAGTTTTTTTCAAATTTCAAGTCCGGATTTGAAATCCTTATTGCTGATCAATATGCCTAGATTATATATCAAAACAAACTATTCCATGCCTAGTTTTAATATGTATATTTGGTTTGTGAAAAATGGGTCCGAAAATGAGCTCGAAAATGGCCCATCGAGCGGCCGGAGGTTGAAGACGATGAACAGTGACTTTTTTTTTTTAAATTATAATACCATAGTATGTATATATATTACATCCATTATATTTATTTCCTTTAATTTGATTTATTTTTATAATTTTCATTCTTAATTTTTAAAACTTATAGTTGCAAAAAATTTGTTCAATTTAGTTATATGTATACTAAAATTAACAAATAATTTGACAAAAATAAATGTCAAAGTGAGATGTCTACAAGTTATAAATAACAAGAATCATTCTTCTAAAAATATATACCTATATATATAGTTTGTAGAAAATTACTAAATAATAGGAATCATTCTTCTAAAGAAAAGGGATATAGTTTAGTATGACAAACTTGTAAAAATTATAAGATATAACTCGTAAATTTCTCATAGGTTACAAATAATGGGTTTGGCAAACTTGTAGAATTTATAAGATGAAAAATTTGTAAATATCTTATTGGTTGTAAATAATAGAAACCTTTGGTCATCCTTTAGAATAATTCTTCCTCTTAGATAGTTTCAAAGGCTTTTTGTAGGTCTTGTATATTCCTTTCTTATAGTCTTAAACTCATCAATCCCTCTTGTGAAATTAAATTGAAATCCTGTCTTGTAAATAATTTTCAATAAAAGTATCCCTTTTGTAAACATTCACTAAAAAAGAAAAAAAAATTCTACTACTTTTTGCACTATTTTTTTTAACAAAAAAAGGGGTATCAATTTGTAAAATAAGTTTTAATTTGAAAATTATTATTAAAAAAAGGAATAAAGAAGAATTTTGAGATTAGCCAACAAGTAAAAACTTTTATAAGATTTTTAAACTACCTTTAAGCAAGCCTAGCTAATCACTAAAGCCTATCCATTTAAGTTAAAGATAGCCAGAGCTAAACAAAAGATCAGTTTCCTTGAGAAGTCCATGCTCAAGATGTCCAAATAGCTTCAAATCCTCACTCAAAATGTTAGCCTCTGGAAAGCCTCTCAACTACCATTTGAAGGGCACCCTAAGGTCAATAGCCTGATTATTGAAGAGGAAGGAGCTAACCATGTACCGTGACCCACTAGTAAGCCAAACTCCATCAAGCTTAGAAAAGAATTAAAGGCCCAAAACAAGGAATAGAAGAGAGACCCATCTTCCAGTTCAATGAGAAGCTTAAAGCCTTTGAAATAAAAGGCAGATTTGATCAAACTGGGATCATTGGTCCACTCATGAATGATATTGGAGCCTTTCTTAAAAAGTTCAAGATCCCCGATTTTGAGAAGTATGATGGCATCAGCTGTCCAATTTACACGTAAGGCTTTATGTTAGGAAGATGAATCAATACACCTAATATAAGCAGCTGATGATCCAAACTTTCTAGGATAGCCTCATTGGTCCGGCCTTAACTTGAAATGCTCAATTAGACATTAATGAAATTAACACATGGGACAAGTTGGAAAAGGCATTCTATGAGCAA
Source organism: Combretum micranthum (assembly GCA_024138025.1). Classification (NCBI taxonomy): domain Eukaryota; kingdom Viridiplantae; phylum Streptophyta; class Magnoliopsida; order Myrtales; family Combretaceae; genus Combretum; species Combretum micranthum. The sequence continues at coordinate 788,874 of JAMXBD010000333.1, read as the reverse complement.
TATAAGTTCAACATGGAAGTCACGCCTTCCATATGGGACCTAAGTAACCTAAGGAAGGAAAAGGAGGAGACTTTCAAAGAATATGCCCAATATTGGAGAACTTAAGCATCAACGCTGTCATTCCACTACTAGAATAGGATTTAACATTCACATTCATCAACACATTAGAGGAACCTTATTTCTCTCACTTTATTAGGCACTCTCATCTAGTTGCTCAGATCTAATAGGGGCAGGGAGCAAAATTGAGAATGTCTTCATTACCAGTAAACTTCAAGTTCATTATGAAGCGGATACAAAACCAACAATCACAATTCATTTGGTGAACACAAAAGGCTACACCAAACCAAAACGGGTGCATATGAGGAAGTTCATTCATACCCCTATCCCCTTATCTTAAGTTTATGAAAAACTAAGAAAAGACCATTTGTTGCACCCCAAAGAGCCAATGTTGGGATATAGGCCATGAAAATATGGTCGTAATGCACAATGTGAGTATCACATGGGTCAAAAGGGACGTGCCACTGACAATTGTTGGGAACTAAAGAAAAAAATCCAAGACTTGATTGATGCAAACATGGTTCAGTTGCACTTTGTAAGAGTCAACCTTGTCATCTAAAGGGAAGGAGAATACAGAACTCCATAGCAAAGGTTTAGAGCATTGGCAGAATGGGTTGAAACCTTAGAAGAGGTTATGAAATATGTAATAGATAGGCTTCAAAGTTTGGACCTTGCTGTTAACTAAGCACCATCTCATGGGGATCAAGGGAGTTCATTAGGCTATGAAAACAAAAATAGGCCAAAAGAGGAGAAGCAAAGGGCTAGGCCTCCAAATCCAAAAGTATTAGGCCAAGACGAGTGTGCTCGTCCAATAAAACGGCATTTCACGCAGTTAAAGATTCCAATGGCCTAATTTTATAGTAACATGTGACATTCCAACAGAAAGGTATAGATGATGAAGCTATGATCCTAATCACAATATGAGTACCATATAGGACAAATAGGATATTCCACAAAAGTTATTGGAGGTTGACGAATAAGATCCAAGATCTGATTGATGCTAAGCTCATCTAACTCGAACTTCTTTAGTCTATTGAATTTACTAGTATTGGAAACTCTTTCCTAGTATTAGTAGAAGTTACAGATAGACCCTCTTCGACATTGGATATTAAAGGTTTATTGCCACTATCTAACAAGATAGCATATCACTTGCAGCAATTGAAGGGCCAAGGTCCATAGGGGCATGGCAGAAAAAAGATAAAATTAATGACCATTTTTTGTAATGAAAATCAGTCATTTGAATAAAATTCATTCTTTATCTTTTTCCATTGATTAAAGTTGCAAGCATATCACTTTACTAATCCTTCGTAAATGAGGCAATTTGAAAATAATAAGATATTTTATTTCTTGAAAAATTTAGCAAGAAAAGAGGTTACCAAATCCTAAACACTAACCTTTAAACACCTGAGAGTTGAGCGACTTTAAAGTGAGGCATAGGATTCATTCCCTAAAAGAGGTCAGTTTTGAACATGGTACGCAGGTTAAAATGACACTAGGGATTCTTTTTGGTATCCTAAAACACAATTACCACTTGCTAACCCCTTTGAGCCATTTAAAGGATTTTTCAAAAATAAATCCTATCAAAAACCACCCTACAATGGGGCACCCATGATGGAGAAATCAAGAGGTTAGGATTGTTAATCTAGGGAAAAGAATGGATTGATCTATGTTTACCTTAGTTACACCAATTCAAGCGTGATCAATTGATGCCAATAAGTCATTTTTTAAGTTAGAAGAGCATCTACTTTAAATGCACCATCCATACACTTCAATGCTTCTTTTGGCCAATGAAAATAAATAAAAATCACCAAAACCTTCTTGAAAAAAAAATAAAAAAAAAGACAGAGAAAAGGAAAAAAAAAGAGAGATAAAGAAGAAAAAGGGAATACTCAGTCAATGTGTCTAAATCCAAAAATTAGGGCATTTGTTCAAGGCCTTAAATCATTAAAAGATAGAGACACCTGTTCAAATACTAAAATCACTTGTAAATCCAAAGAGATATAAAATAACATCTTTTTAAAGTGGCCGGTACATAACATCCCTTTTGTTGCAAGCCAATGACCAAAACCCAAAGTTACAACCTAAGAAAAGACCTAGTAGATTGGCCCAAGTATACTAATTACAAATTAGACCATAATTTCTAGAATTTGAATCATGTGTGAAAATAAGCTTAAGGGAGTACGAGGAGGCCCTCTTTGACCAGATACATCTAACATAAGATATTCGATTCAAGATTAAGAGAATAAAAGTGCATTGGCTTCGGAATCAGATAGTTAGTTATCGTAAAGGATATGCATCGCTCAAATGGAAGAAGGTTATTAACAAATGCTCATTAACATAATTGAATGAATAGGGAAAAACTATTATTTTTTGTAATTTTTGAAGTCCATAAGACTCTTCACTTGTTAGCAAACTGATTTTTGTGATGGGGGCATTAGCCTAAACTTTGAAGAAACTTTTTCCACAAAAAACAAAGAGAGAAAGAGAGACAAAGAGTGAGAGAGAGTGTGTGTGTCCTTACATCCATAATATTTTCATGTAAAAAATTTTCTCAAAAGAACAATCCTCAATAGACCATTAAGATTGTTTGCTCGAAGGAGCATTGTCCTAGTTTTAGAATAGCTTGCTCTTAAGAGTTCTATCCCACGGAGAATTAAAATCTTCTACTCGAAGTAGCACTACCCTAATTTTATTATTCTTTTCTTGAAGGAGCACTATGCTAGTTTTAGGATTGCTTGCTCTTGGGAGCGCTGTCTCATGGAGTATTAGGATAATCTGCTTAAAGAAGCACTATCTTAGTCTTGGGATCACTTGCTCGAAAGAGCATTATCCCATGGAATATTAAGATCATCTACTCGAAGGAGCACTGTTCTAATTTTAGGATCATCTACTCGAAGGAACACTATCCCTGTTTTAGAATTTCTTGCTCTTATGAGTGCTATCCCACAGAGTATTAGGATCATCTGCTCGAAGGAGAACTATCCTAGTTTTAGAATTGCTTTCTTGTAAAAGTGTTGTCCCACTGAAAAACTGGATCATCTGCATGAAGAAGCACTATCCTAGTTTTAGGATCACTTGCTCTTATGAGCTATATCCCACAAAGAATTAAGATTGTCTACTCGAAGGAGTACTATCTTACTTTCAGGATCACTAGCTCTTAAGAGTGCTATCTTAACTCTGTCTTACTTTCAGGATCACTTGCTCTTAAGAGCGCTATCTTATAGAGAGTTAAGATAGTTTACTTGAAGGAGTACTATCCTAATTTAAATATCGCGTACTCGTAGGAGTGCTATCCTATAGAGTAATTGGATCGTTTTCTCAAAGAAGCATTGTCTTAGATTTAGAATCACCTGCTCTTAGAAGCACTATCCCACAGAGCATTAGGATTTTCTACTCGAAAGAGCAGTGTCCCATTGATCGCTTGCTGTTAGGAGCACTATGCTAGAGAGTTAAGATCATCTCCTCAAAGGAGCACTATCCTAGCTTTAGGATAACTTACTCTTAGAAGCACTCTCCTACAGAGAGTTAGGATCGTCTGCTCGAAGGAGCACTATCTTAATTTTAGGATTGCTTGCTTTTAGGAGCACCATCCCACAAAGTGTTAAGATCGTCTGCTTGAAGCAGCACTATCTTCATTTTAGGATCGCTTGCTATTAGGAGAGCTATCCCACGAGAGTTAGGATTATCTACTCGAAGGAGCACTGTCCTGGTTTTAGGATCGCTTGCTCTTAGGAGCACTATCCTATAGAGAGTTATGATCGTCTGCTTAAAGGAGCACTATCCTAGTTTTTGGATCGCTTGCTCTTAGAAGTGCTATCCCATAAAGAGTTAAGATCATCTGTTCAAGGGAGCACTATCATAGTTTTAGCATCGCTTGCTCTTAGGAGCACTATCCCATAGTGTAGTAGGATCACCAGCTTAAAAGAGCACTTTCCTAGATCTAAGATCACTTGTTTGTAAGAGAGCCATCTAAATTAGTACTAGGGTCACTTGCTCATAAGAGCACCATTTGGCATATTTTCCTCAGAATTGTTTGCTCTGGGAAACATCGTCCTCATAATCACTTATACAAAATAACTTTATCTAATTAATTTGAAAGTTATTGTCTTTGTCTCTTTTCAGGTTATAGCAAACTCAAGAAGCACCAACTCAAGGAGTAAGCAAGCTCAAGAAGTACCAACACAATCCAAGGAAGATAATCAAATTCAATACCAGCTAGCTCGAGAAGCGTCCACAAGATAAGTGTTCATACGCCTCATTACAAAAATGAGGTCTCTTTTTGTCTTTATGATGAGATTTTAGCAAACCTTAACATAAAGAGGGGCAGTTGTAGATAGCCAATTTTTGCTAAATTTTAAGTAACTTTAGGTTAAAATTCAATCACGTCATATTTTAGTTAAGGAAAGAAAAATAAAAAAGGTAAAATAAATAAAAATAAATAAATAAATAAAAGGGAAAGAAATAACTAAAAAATCACAAAAAAAAAATTTGCATTGATGTTAGCATATCTTCTTCAACCCTAGGACAACAAGCCCGACCAATCAACTTCATGCCTATTTTTTACCTAGATTCAAATTTAATTTCACCAAAATGATGGCGTAATTGAAAACTAGGTGCAAAAATCTTTCATTTAATACTAAATGTGCATATTTTAATAAAAGATTGCTATAACAAATTAAATTTTGAACTTTAGGGAAAATCAATATTGAGCTTTTTAAATTTGTCATGATCCCAAGTCGAATTTGTGTATTTGAAGTAGATTAAAAAACACAAGTTGAATCAAATTGGTATGCAAGCATCTAACATCTAATTTAATTAGAAAATTTTGATCGAATCTAGTGAATTCCCAAATCCATGCTTGAAACTTGCCTTAAGAATCCTAAATATGAATTTGTTCAAATTGGCAAGGCTTGAGTAGTAATCCTTGACCCTAATACTATAAATAGGACAACAATGCACTTAAGACACAAAAGTTTGTTCTCTCTCAATTCTTCATAGTTATTAGAATTTAGAGTTTTAAATGTTCTAATTAAAATTGTTGTTTTTGTAGTGGAAATTGAAGCAATTGAACATCACCGGAGTGTTTAGAAGCTCAAGCCTTCAAGACCTACCTGTTGGTTTGCTCCAACGGTTGCCAGAAATCCCCCGTTGGAGAAGCACTGCCCTTGCCGCCACTGTTCCAGATGTTTAAAACACCACTCCAGAGCATTTATCAGCTGAAACGAAGGATACTAGGGTGATCGATGCCCCTCGCTTGCCATGTCTGACCAACACTCGATCGTCGTGCTAACCCTTAGTCACCGGTACCCGCTCCGCACTTCAACTGCCACAGGCAATGCGACCCACCGGCGTCAGAAGTACTTCCCCCTTTCTCTTTTCTTTCACGTGCGAGGCCCCCTTCTGAATAGGTAAGTTTCCCTGTTTTGTTTCTTTTTTTAAATAATAATAGGAAAACTAAATTGTAATATTATAAAAATGATGATGACCTGCATGATAACATATGTTATACAAACATGAAATTAAATGGTATTTGTCCTTCGTCTTATAAATGTCTGAAGTGATTAACATATAATTCTTAGGCTTGTATCATGTAAAATACTCATGGTTATTATCAATGATAAGATTACATGAATAGTTAATAATATGGTCATGATATGTTTCTCTACTAATATGATCTTTTGCCTTAGTAACTTGTTAATAAAATTTGTTTTTCACCTTGATAGCTTGTTAATATAGGTATAATTTTCACCATGATAGTGAAATACCCCAAACCTTCACATATATTAGAAATTGGGTTTAAATAGATTTGAATGAATTAAATTAATCATAGGATATAAATAGACAAGTTGACAAAGTTAGATTAGTAATTAATTAAATGAAATTTGAGATTTGAAATCTAAATTCTCTAAACAAGTCATTGAAATGTTTAGAGGATTCCTAAACTCTTGATTCTTAGCTTAAACACTAATTCCCAAATCTCAGTAAAATTTGAGTTCATTTGCTTATCTTAAAATATCAGTTCTTAAACCCGAGCTCAAATTAAATATCTTTTATCTAAAATAAAATCTCAAATTAAGTTCTTATTGCAAGTTCTTAATTTCTAACATATCGGTTCAGAAACAAAATTTTAAATACTCTTGGAACTATAGATATTTGATCTGATAGTTCTAAGCCTATACCTATATTCGTTTAAATTAATTTTAATCCTTTTTATTTTCCTTTTAATCTCTATCCTCTACCTCTCTCGTCCCTCACTTTTCCCTTTCTTTCCTTCTAATTTCCCAACCGATGCCTTCTCTTCCCTTTCCCTTTCTTCTTCAATTTTCTTTCTTTCTCTTCATTACTTCAACAAATCTCAAGATTCAAAGCCAACTAGATGATGAATCAAGATTAGGAGATGAACTAGATAGAGAAAACCGAGCTAGATGATGAAGCTTAACTTCTTTTCTTCTCTAAAGCTAAGTTTTCTATTTCTATTTCTATTTCTCTTTGTTTTTACTTGTTATTTACATTTATAATTGATGAGTTAATGTTGAATTGGGTTGAGAGTGCTGTTTATTTAAGTATTTGTTGATACATGCTTGTTGGAGGTCGGGTTGTGAAGGAGGAAGAAGATGATGAATAGTAGTTATGGAAGTTGATGAAGTTTGAGATGTTTGATGTGGTGATGTGAAGTTTATGCATGTTTGAGGATGTTAGAATAGATGTAGGGTGTAGTATGATGGTTGTAAAGTGTTTTGGAGAAGGTTTGAAGTGTAAAAATTTTGTAAAATTAGTGTTTGAAACAAGGAATTTCGCAAATATGTCAATACACCTGTCAAAACCCCTGTTGCCAAGGGTGTAGTGCTCTCGGATCAAAAAATTTCACTTCCCCTGAGTCAAAACGGCCTTCAAAAACCCGTTGCCAAGGGTGTAGCGCTCGCGGATTTCTTCCCTGACGCGACACTGTTTTGTAAATTGATCATAACTTTTTCATACGAACTCCGATTTGAGTGATTCAAGTTGCGTTGGAAAGCTTAAAAAGAGATCTACAATTTTATGTTTTGAGTTTTTACAAATTCGGAAATTATCGATGCTTAAATTTTAGTTCTTTCCAGATATTTTCAAACAAAGTAAAAACTTGTTTTGTTTGTTTTATGTGTTTTTGCTTAGGAAATGGATCTTTTTGAGCTAAAATGAGATAGAAGTGATATTTGATGTGTAATGATGATTGAGGGATATAATTAAGCATGATTTAGATAGATTTATAAATTCAACAAATAATTGAATTTCTATGAGTATTAAACTAAAAGTAGTTATGTTGTATATATGATTTCCATTGCTTGATTTATGATGTTGTGATGACTTAATGAAACTAAATGATCTTGGTAAGTATATAAATGATGACTTATGTATCTATATGAATTTTATTTGAATTTCCTTCATGCTAAGTTTAAGATTTGTTTATTATTTGTTCTTATGATTAGCTTGAACTTAAATGAACTTAGTTAACAAAGCCTAGGTTCAACTTGACTAAATGAACTTGAATGAACTAAAATGGATTAGATTATTTAACTTTGATGAATTTGGCTAGGTTTAAGCTAACTTGGGATTAAGTGATTAGATCTTAGATATATAATGAATTAGTAATTAATCTAAGTCCAATTTGACTTAATGAACTTTACTAAGCTAAAATGAATTAGATTGTCTATGTTTAATCAACTTGACTTAGTAAATGAATCAAATGACTAATTTTAATCAAATTGACTAAGGTTAAGCTAAAATGGGTTAGTAACAAATAATTAGATTAAATGAATGAATTAGGATGATCTTTGATTAATATGGGGAATATGTTGTTTCAAATGTGTGTTTACTTGGAAAATGAATGTTTTTGGTTTGTGAATTCTTTGTTAATGCTTTTGTAATAAAACACTATAAATAAAGAGAAAAGAAATACTTTGACAGACAAAGGAGAATGTCCATATTTTGGCGGGGCGATCTTCGCAGCCATAGTGGGGTTCCACATTAGTGTCTGATCAAATAGGATTTAATAAAATGAGTTTGAGATAAATGGATAAATAGCTTAAGTTCTTATATGATTTTGATGAAGTAGATGGTTAGTTTAGTTTAGTTTCTTATACGAATTCTTTCCTTAACAGAATGGATATCTAATTTATCTTCTGAAATTCCTTCCAAGGCTATGTTTGGATTTCATATTCAAGGTACGCAGTAACTTGCGTGTTGAATGTTAGGATAGGCATTCTAAACTGATTAAGACTTAAACTCGGCTTAATAATTGATGAGTGTTGATTGTGCCTTAAGTCGTTGAATCCGATCCGAGGAGTGACAACTTGTCATGATGCAATGACAAGGTTAGAATAAACGCTTAGGCCACTTATCATGATGCAATGTTTTGGCTCGGTGGGTTGTCATGATGCAATGACAATATTATAATAGGCGCTTAGGCCAATAGTCATGATGCAATGACTAGGCTCGGCGGGTAATCGATAAGGAATGTGGTAACTGCATAACGTTTACCTAATCTTGAGAGGAAGTAATATGATTTAATTCAATGTTTATGGGAGCATGTGAATTAACTTATATTATGGATTAAGTTAAGTGAAGTTAAGTAGCGACTATGAGTCCTGGATGAGATTACTGTTTCTTTTTTAGTGTAACATTATCTAGGAGATATAAGTATTCGGGCTGCTTATATCAACCCCCTGAGCGTCGTGAGTGTTACTCAAGATCCCCAGATTCCCATTGGCTTGTTCCGGAGTGTGAGTGCTCCATTGTTGATTTGTTTATTTCAATGAAAAGATAATAACTTGTGGATTGATGCATTGCATTTAGTTAAGCTCGTGTGCCACTCCGTGTGTGATTGTATTACTGTGTACTGGGCTTCGGCTCATTATAGTTGTTGTTATTCTTTTTACAGTATTGATGTTGGATAAAGATGTTTGATGAAGTTGATAATGATGAGTCCTTGTTGTTGTTGGTAATGATGGACGATGAGATGATGATATGATGATGTTGTTGTTGTTGATGATGTTGTGTCGAGTTTTGGGTGCTTCCGTTGACTCGGGAAGGATTATGGATGAGCGATATGAGTCAGGAGCGTTGAATAGTTTAGTTGTTTTGTTTCTCCTTTTGTTTGCTTTATAGAGACTGGATTCATTTATAAATTTGTATTTTCATTAAGGGCTTGTTAATGCCCATGTTTTGTAACTAAGCTTTTGTAAAAATTTGTTTAAGTGAAAGCTTTTCCATTTGTAAGAGTGGAAGTTTGAAATGTCTTTATTTCTAAATTGATTTATAAAATTTATTTCCGCTGCTAAATCCAGTTATCTGAAAATCTAACTAAATGATTTCTTAGATTAAAATTGGTTTAGCAATGTTCAACATAAACACCTTCTTTTAAGACAACCTTACGTATAATTCGTAAGAGTTATACGTGGTTGGGGACTTGGTGTGCTTAATTTGAGAATTGAGCATGTCGGGTCTTTACAGATAGCCTGTCCAATCTTCACCATTGTTGGTATGAATTCAGTTTTTGTTATAACATTTCATCAATTTGATTTGATAAATTGAATTTTGACATGATATGTTTCATTAGTAATTTGTCAAAAAGGGTGTGTAATCATCATCATTGATGTACTATATTAGAGTTTTCTTGAATATGTAATGTTAAAATTTATAATATGCCACATGAGGCCATCTTGTGAATCTACCATCTCTCATGTGTGAATTGATTCTTCAATATTATTAATATAACATGAATCTAATTGTATGAGTTTTCATTATGATGTCATGATCTTTGTGTTTTCGCTCTTGTTCAAAATTTTTATCATTTAGACAGATTGATTTTTATAAAATTATCAAAAACCTAATTTAATTGATTTAGGACCTATAACAAAGGAAAATCAATTTTCTTTTCTAAAAATTAAAACCTATTGAACTTAAAGTGATATTAATTTGAAATTACTAAAATTAACCGACAGATTAAAATTTTCATCCAATTTAAAAGAACTACGTGATGTTTGATCCCGAATAGTAGGTACATAGGCACACAACTTAAAAAAAGGTAAAAATTTAATTTTGTAAGCTTAATATTATTATTTTTGTATTGTGTATATATGTATTAGTTGTCTTTTCTATAAATTTTGATAAAGTTGACTAACTTTGTAACTCTTAATACAATTGATGAGTAAACATCTTATAAATACTTTAAATGATATAAATTAGGACATTTAGGGAACAATCTATAATTGATATATTAAAAGGTGATAACCATTTAGGTATTAATAGGATAGCTTCCAAACTCATTATCTTCGGTTCTTTTTTAAATTGATTTTAAAATCGATTTTACCACAAATAAGTAAAAAAAATTAGAATCAACCTACCCATTGATTCTAATTTGATTTTTTTCCCCTAATTTCAATGAGTTACAACTCCAAATCTTTTTAAAAAATTAAAAGTTTCCTTTAATTGGTAGTCGAAGATTTGCATTAAACCGATTACGGTTTAATACAAATCCAATTAAAGAAAATTGAACTAGAAATCAAATCCAGGCTCAATAACCTTACTTTGAAAGGACTAGTGAATGTCTTGGTAAACTTCCAACAACACTTAACTGATGGCTATGGTGGCTCATCAGAATTAGCCACACGAGCACCATGATTGCAATTAGATAGAACTTTCAAGGCATTGGGTTCGACTTGATAGTTCAACATCTTAAGGACTTGGTCTTTAGGCATAATCTTTATATGGTTTTTCTCATAAATAAATAAATAAAATGAGGAGACTGTCTAAGATCCACTAAATGATGCATTTTAGTAATGAGTTCTATGTTCCTCCTTCTGGTTTATCTGGTAGTTTGGTCCTGTGGTATTCTAAGGATGTTCAAATATCCATACAAAAGTATGAGAAGAACCATATCAAATCTTTAGTATTTTTAGCAGATGGTTCTCTTTTTGCACGTATTTCATGGATCTATGTTGATCCAGACCCTAATCGAAGGAATACTTTATAGGCAAATTGGAAAGCATTGGCTCCTCAATGAATGACTTTTGGATGTGCATCAATGACTTCAATGACATCCTTTTTAATCATGAGAAGTAATTTAGTCACCCTAAGTGCACAAGACTTATGGAAATGTTTAACTCTTCTTCACAAATGCAAATTTCAATGATCTTAGCTTTCAAAGAGCATGGTTGGCATGGCTTAACAAGAGAGAAGACAATATGATGATATTAGAAAGGATTGATAGAGTTATGGTCGCTCATGAATGGTCCTCTGCTTTCCCTAATGTACAGTAATACACAGTGAGATGGTGAGGTCAGACCATGTAGCATTAATCATTTATCCTTGTTACTCTAATGAGAAGGGTACAAAGCACTTCAAATTTGCAAACATGTGGACTACCTCAAATAAGTGATCAAAAACCATAAAAATGCATGGGATAAGCCCTCCCCTGCCTACAATTCATCCCAATCCACTCAGCTTTAAGTTAAAATAATGTAAAGCCAAACTCAAAGAGTAGAGTCTGGAAACCTTCCCTAACAATATCAAAGAAATCAAGAAACTACAGAAAGAGTTGCTAGAAAGTCAAAAGTTAGGTAGCCAAATGGAGAGAGCAAAAGAAAGACACCTTATAGAGAACTTAAATATATTATGGACAATAGAAGAGTTGTATTGGCATCAGTGCTCTAAGGTAAGACACCTTATAGAGAACTTAAATATATTATGGACAATAGAAGAGTTGTATTGGCATCAGTGCTCTAAGGTCAGTTGGCCATGCAAAAAATATAGAAATACTAAATCTTTTCACCAATCTACTTTAATAAATTGCCGAAGAAATAAAATGCTATGGATAAAGAGTGTAAATGGTAGCTGACTTGAAGAGGAAAAGGAGATTATGGCCTCCTTCCATAATTTCTATACAGATCTGTTCCATTCAAAAGGGGTACATGATTGGTGTAATGTGCTAGAATTGATTCCTACTTTTACCTTAGATGAAATGAATAATAAATTGAAAAGGTCGTTGTCCAAGGAAAGTCAAAAGTGCTGCTTTTCATCTTAGGGCAATGAAGTCTCGAGTTATCGATGGGTTCCAAGCATTTTCTATCAATGCTAATGGCAAATTGTAGGCAGAAGTGTAGTGGACACAGTCACAGCCTTCTTCTCCTCGAGTACCATTCCACCTTATCTTAATCTCACGGAAATTATTCTTACCTCAAAAATCATGTCTCCCCAAGAAGTTGGTCACTTCCATCCAATCAATCTATGTAATTTTGTGTTTAAGATAACCTTTAGCATCTTGGTTAATGGTTTAATTTCTTAATAGTATCATTACAAAGCCTCAAAGTGCTTTTATGTTAGGGCGGGTCATTCATGATAATATTATTGTTGCTTAGGAAACTTTTCGCTTTTTGAGAGTAAAGCAATTGTCCCATAAATCCTATTGTAGCCTTAAATTAGACTTGAATAAAGCATACGATAGGGTAGAGTGGGAATTTTTAAAAGTAACTTTAGATAGGTTTGGTTTTTGTGACATATGGATAAAATGAGTGATGGCTTGTGTTCTTCAATTTCATACTAAGTGTCTATTAATGGCAAAATAGTAGGTCAGGTTATCCCTACGTGTAATCTTAGACAAGGTAATTATTTGTCACCTTACTTGTTTATTTTAGTTGTTGATGTTCTCTCATGAATCATTGAGGGCTGTCAATGATTCTTAATCCAAAGGAATGAGAATTAAGAGAGCTTGTCTCATTACTTCTTATTATTATTTGCTGACCACTATATTTTCTTTATTGAAGTTGTACCCTCTAGCATTTAGGTCTTGAAAGAAATTATTCAGAGCTATTGCAATGCTTCTAAATAGAAGGTAAATTTTTATAAGTCAAGCATATTTTTCAGCAAGAATGCTCAAGTACAGTTGATACATGAAATATGTGAGCTAATTGGCATCCCAGCCATGATAAATTGAGGTAAATATCTTAAGTTACCATCAATCTAGTGAAGAAATAAATTTGAGACCCTAAGTAAGTCCGAATGGCATCACAAACCATTCGTAGACACCATCCTTGTCTTTAAAGGTCGTCTTCCATTCATCTCCTAGTCTCATTCAGATCTAGTGACATCAGCTTCTCAAGTCTACTTTAGAAAATATCTTAGCTCTATGAAGTTCATCAAGCATGTTATCCAACCTAGTTATCAGATATTGCTACTTGATAGTGATTTGGTTGATGGCACAGCTATCAATACACAATATAATCATTTACCATCTTTCTTTAGCACTAGCAAGGTTGGTACTGAACATGGGCCCATGCTTTCCCCCATAAACCCCTTTTCTATCAACTCATCTACCCGTTATTTAAGCTCCTTTGCCTCTTCTGAATTCATGCTACAAACAGGTCTATTAGGTAATGTTGCTCTTGAAACAAGGTCAATGGCATGTTCATTACCTCAAATAGGAGGCAATCTTAGCGGTAATTCCTCTGGAAAGACATCAACAAAATGTTTCAAAAGATGTTAAATCACCTGGGGTATAATAGTTTGGCTATCAATCTCTAATATCTATCTAAGATGCAATAAAAAAACACGGGTTCTCCTAAATCCATAACTTGCTTCAACTCACCTTTAGTCATCATTAAGGCCTCCTTATTAGGTAGGTTGGTCTCAGAATATGTAAACGAACTTCAGTTGGACTCATAAGTCTTAGGAGTATCTTCTTTCCATCTTTCACAAAGGCATAAGTATTCTTATACCTATCATGAAGAACCTGTTAATCGAAAAGCCATAGCCACACTAAAAGAATATGGGTGACACTCATGGGTAGAACATCACATATTATATCATCTTCATGTCTCCCTGGAATTGAGACTGGTACCTTAACTTGTCGAGTCACTTGAACTAATCCCTTATCACACAACCAATGTAGCTTATAAAGGTGTGGATGTCGAATAGTAGGAAGTTTAGGTCTCTCGACCATAGAAGCAACTACAATATTCATACAACTCCCTCCATCTATAATGACAACACAAATTGCATTCTCAATGATCTAGGCTATATTCAAGGCTCGTCTCTCTACTAAAGACATGTTAGTAGTGGGACCTAACACTCTTGTAGTACCATCTTCCTCCTCGTCAAAATCTACTATTAAATCTCCGTCCTCCTCTTCCTCATCTCCACACTCACTACTTCAAACTCTGCATATTTAGACATAGCATCCATCACTCTCTTATTTAGACATTAAGCAGTAATATGCCTATATCCTAAACATTTGAAGCATTTCATTTGGCTACTCCGCCTACCAATCGTTTGTGCCTCAACATTGGCACCGTTAGTATTTGCGACAGCTTTAACACGGTTATCAACTCTTTTATTTGTCCTCCTTGCAACTCTGCTACTTTCCTTCTGTAGTCTTTCTCCTGGAAAGATTGATTTGAGCTAGAGGCCTTGTTAAGAGGTAATGAGGGTTTATATGAGATTCTCTTTCTTTGCTTCTCCACTTTGCAGGCTAAATTAATAGCTTCTTCTAAGATGTGAAAACTTTGGACCTCTACTACACTTGCAATCTCAAACTTTAACCTAGTAATGAAGTAGGTTATAGTTTGTTCCTATGGCACATCCACATTACACTGGGTCATCAACGTTTCAAACTCCTTAACATAATCCTCCATACTCATCTCACCATGGCACAAAGATTGCAACCTTAAGTATAATTCCTGTCGCTAGTAATTTGGCACGAATCTCTTATGCATCACCTGTTTTGTCATCTACCATATGGTAATTTTAGCCTCACCATTCCTCCTCATACTATTTAGCAAGTTATGCCACAATAGTACAATATAATCAGAGAATTCTAATGCGGCAAACCTAACCTTATAAAGCTCATCATATTCACAACACTCAAAAACTTGATTCACATGTTGTTCCCACTCTAAATAATCATCACGCGATCCTCTACCATTGAAGGGTAGAATCTTTATCTTAACTTCTTTAGCTCCTCCATGAATTTGAACTTCTTATGCAACAAAATTGTCACCTCTACCTTTTACCAGTGGTTACTCTTCTGCTCTCACAACACATTGGCATGGTACTAACACTTGCTCTTTTAAACGCCCTATCATACATTCCATCAATATAGTCAAGTAATCAATGTGTTGATCGGTAGTCATTTCAGTAGCATCTCTAGGATTTTTCCCATGATTTGTTGGTAGATTACCTAGGTTTCCACTATACACACTTTCGTTGGACATGACTAATCACAACACTAATGCGATACTTCAAAAGAATTTTATTGAACACTTGACATGTATAATGTTACATAGGATTCCAATGCAATTTGTAACATCGCAATATCCCAACCAATCCACAACACTCTAGCAATATATATAAATAACATAATGTAACAACAATTGCTACTCAACTGAATCACTACTAGCTACAAACTTTATTTAGGCATTTCATCGATCACCTTGCATGTACACTTCCAACCAATAGTATTACTCCACAAATTCTCCATTATAGCAATAGTGACACCAACAACACAGTCTCTAGCAATTAAATATACAACTATAAGCATTAAATCAACAATTCTCAACACTTAGTACAACTTACCTCGATTTCTTCTTCACTACAACCGACTCTTGTTGTAACTGTAGCTCTAATATCAAGATGATACACCCCTTATGTCAATAACAAAATAATCCAATTGACCAATGGTGAATAAACATTGTATTTGCTTGCAAGAAACTAAAGGATATGGATAGTATACTTAATAGATATGACACATTGATAAAAATCAAAGTATAGTCTCACTCTCTTGACATTACGCATAAGATTGATTAAGTGGTTGTTCGCCACAATCAATGATAGAAGTGAACTAGGGTTTTGTTCTCAAAAGAAAATACAAGAGAAGTATATATTATTCATTAGTTGTCTAGGGTTTCTTCATAATAAGGTATTTATACAACCCTTACATAATGGAAAACTTGTAAATAACATAATATAAGAAAATGAAATGGAAAAATAAATCAAAGAAGGACATGCATGACATAATGGAAATCACGCTTCAAGATCACAACTGTGGTTTAAGCTGTGGAAAAACTAAGTTTTCTCCTCGTTGGTTGCAATTTGGGTCATGGTGTGAACCATGGTGATGGTTTCGGTTGTAGGAAATTTAGTTTCCTTTCATTAGATGTAGGAAATTCATGGTCTCAGGTGTGCTTGCACATCTAACCATGTTTCCCTCCATGCTTGTTATCTACTTCCCTTTAGTGTCCAAATCACGCCCATGTTTAAACCCTTGGTGTGATCCTAATAATTCTTAATGAATTATATCTCCTCATTTGTAGCGGTTTTATTAAGGACTCGTTGGACTAGTCCTTGTAATCCTTTAGCTCGTGCTCTAGTAATGGGGTCCACTTGAAGTTGATTACCATCACTAATGTTTGTTAAAGATAAGATACAATCTAAACTAAAAATATGGAAAAGATGTATATTATCTACTATAGGAAGAGAAACATTTATAAAATTTGGGAAAATTTATCTCTCTCAAAATCAAAGGGTAGACTTCAGTTTAAAGACCTATCCATCTTTAATGCAGCGCTTCTAACCGAGTTAGCATGGAGAATAGTGCAAAATCCTAATGCATTATGGGTGAGAATTCTCAAAGGAATATATTTTCTTCATTCTTCCTTGATCCCAATGTGGTCAAACCTGGCCCTGACTTTAGCCCGAACATGCTAGGGGGTCAAGGGTTAACATGTAAAATCAGGTTGAAATGGGGTAGAACCATAGTTGAACTAGGAGTTAAACCGTAGTTGAACTGCCCATTTTTAGGGAGGGGTTAAGGTTCAACCAGGAGGTCAACCCATTTTTCACAACACTGCTTTTTTTGTAGGCATCCAAAGGTTCAAGAGACTCTTGTGGATAGGCAAGCATTTTATATGGCAATGAGCTTTTGCAAGGAGGAGCCTTATGGCAAGTTGGAAATGGACATTCTATCAAAGCTGCACTTGACAAAAGAATGTACAATTAGAGCTCTAATCACTTTAGATCTTTTGAAAAGAGGTCTCTGACTTGATTAATGTTATATCACAATCTTGGTGCATTCGTACCTTATGCATATGGTTTGACTCTATTAAAGCCATCTGTCAGATCCCGTTACCTAAAACAAACTTAAAAGATTGGCTCATTAGGCCTCATGAAAATTCTAGTACTTGCTATTAGAAAAAACCCTTTCAATAAATAAATCTGGAAGAAATCACAGTGAATTTTCCTCTTGCCTATAGCAATCATAACACAATAAACAAAAAATAGAATTAAAAACAACAACACACTAGGATTAACGTGGAAAACCCCAATTTGGGAAAAAAATCATGGAATCGCTACACAATAATCTTCCACTATCAACAATAATGGGATACAATAGTTTTTCTTCACTAGAGAACACTAGTGGATCACATAAATCCTCACCAAAACGATGGATTTCATCAACAACAACAAGCCTCTCTCTTTCTAAGATTTCTCTCTCTATGATTTAGGATAGCCTCCATCATAACCCTAAGACAAGATAAGGAGTATTTATATGAAACACAAAGGAAAAGCACATCGCAAATATAGGCTGGCTCAAGAAAAATAAATGTTGATAGCTTAGGCCGGCGTTGAAAATGCCATTGAATTAGAAACATGTATGTTGGTCCATACACCGGCGGGCTATGCATCCTAGGCCGGTGGCTTTGACGCTGGCCTTAACTTATATGTGCTTTTGGTAAAAAATTCCAAAATGGAGGCTGGAAATTATTCATCCAAGGCTGGTGGCCTTTGTTCCCTATTGGCCAATGTACGACAATCCAACTCCTTTGTTTGCACAAAAACTCCTTATCATCCAAGTCTTCTACCATGTATATGTGATACACTAAAGATTTCCTTGATTATATGGGTTAGATCTATAAGCTAACAAACTCCCCTTCCAACTCATATGGGGGGTTTCCATCACACCTGCAACCTGTCTGCAACAAATAAATTTGTCGTTAGTAGAGCTTTGGTCATCATATCTGAAGCATTATTATTAGTATGGATCTTTTCAAGCTTCAAAGGCTTCGATTCTATAACATCTCAAATCTGATGATATCTAACATCAATGTGTTTAGATATGGAATGAAACATTGGATTCTTATTGAGATGTATAGCACTTTGGCTATCACAAAAAAGCCTGAAGTCTTCTTACTCTTGACCTAACGCCTCTAAAAACTTCTTCATCCACAAAACCTTCTTGCAAGCTTCGGTTATCACTATATA
Source organism: Combretum micranthum (assembly GCA_024138025.1). Taxonomy (NCBI): domain Eukaryota; kingdom Viridiplantae; phylum Streptophyta; class Magnoliopsida; order Myrtales; family Combretaceae; genus Combretum; species Combretum micranthum. The sequence goes on along the minus strand of JAMXBD010000333.1, from coordinate 770,526 downwards.
TTCTGCTTCAATGGTAGACAGTACAACACACTTCTACAATTTTGATTGCCAAGACATCATTCCCCCTGCATATGTAATCAGATAACCTGAAGTAGACTTCCTGGAATCCAAATCTCTATCCATATCAGCATCTGAAAACCCTTTTAATACAAACTTACTACCACCAACTGTAAACTTAACCTAGAAGTGCCCTTAAGATACTTGAGAATCCATTTAACAGCGGTCCAATGCTGTTTACTTCGAGTCGAGAGATAGTGGTGATAACCACACCAACAGCATGAGTAATATCTGGTCTAGTGCATATCATGACATACATTAGACTCCCAACTGCAGAAGCATAAGGAACCTTTTTCATGTCTTCTTTGTCTACCTTACTTTTAGGACACTGTTGAGAACTAAGTTTAAAGTGACATGCAAATGGACAGCAGATAGGAATCACCTTGCTCATGTTGAATCTCTTCAGCACCTTTTTTAGGTATCTCTCCTGTGATAACCACAATTTCTGGCACTTCCAGTCATAGTTGATCCATTCTTATACTTCAAATTCACCACTCTCCTAATCAATGAGGTTTTACTCAAGGCAGTCTGGCTCTCATAGATAGCCTCCAATTTCCTAATGATATACGCTTTGATTAACCCATGGTTGGATATATTCGATACCTTTTCTATGCATGATTGCCTAATCTGCATCAGATTTATCTATTAGCTTCATAATATCACCACCTAAAGGCAAAGACAAATCTTTACAATACAATAGATCTTCCATCATAGATTTCCAGATAACATAATTTGATGAGTTAGTCCATTGACTTTCCTAAGATTTTATTAGGGTTAAAACGGTTTCATCTTTTGGCTTAGGGTTTCGATCTAGTAAGTCTGTCTTTGAATTAGGTTTTCAAATGTTATGGTTCTTATTCCTTTGCCCTCACTTTTTCTCATTCTCACATTTTAACTAAGGTTAGATTTCTTTACTATAGCTTATTTTTTGCAATTACATTTTTCACCCATTGTCCATTCATTTGAATTTTACATGTGGATATGTTACTTAACATATAAAAAAGAACATGTGTTAGCTTGTTCATTCATCCATATTTCTAACAAAGATAATAGAGTTAATTGACAAAACAAAGGTACCGAAAGCACATTTAAAAAATAAAATACGTTATTAAATTAATCAAATCAAAGTGCAAATGGTTAATTGTACATTTTGCAAAAGTGCAGTTATCTTTTGTGACATTAGCCCTAAATAAAACAAAGAATCCTTAAATGGAAGAGTTACTTTGGCCATTGATACAACACTTCAAAACCTCACTAAGAAACCTATTGCTAAAGATGGTCTCATAAAAGTCATAGCCTCTTATGTGATCGAGCTAGCTGGAGATGAATGTAAATGTTCTCAAAGGGCATGACTTTATAGGAAAGATGCTACTCATTTTTGGTGAGTACTATCAAAAGGGGGGCCTTGATGCAATCCATTTTATGGGGATTAATGTTTATGCCATTAGATTATAATAATTTTAAAGGAAATTTCAATCTTTCATAAGTTTATTATATAAATACATTTCTTATGCTAGTGTAAAAAGTATTACCATACTAGTCAATTGATGAAATTTAGAGAGCATATTATACATTAGAACATTTTTTAATCCCATTTTGATCTTCGAGAATATCTTAAGAACTCTCTTTCATGAGGATTTTTGCTCTTTATCTCATAGGTTCTTAGAAAGAGTGATTTGATATTAAATCATATTATCTATAGGAACCACGATTGATAAATTATAATAGGGATAAAGCCTCTTTTAGTACTTAAACTTTGGCTAAGTGGACAATTAGGTACCTGAACTTTCAAGAAGACTAATTTCATAGCTACCTAAACTTTTCGTGCTCCTTTTTTGCTACCCCACCCAATCATTACTTGACACATGTCCATTACTTTCAAGAGACGATAAAAGAGTGCAACAGTGGAAAGGGGTACAAAAATTTTGGCTAGGTATGAAATTGGTCTTCTTGAAAGTTCATGAAGCAACACGAAAGCGTAAACACATAGATTCAATCACAACGGATGAATCAAGAATCCAAGAATGCACTAAATATGCAAACTTTATGAGAAATCTCTCAAAGAAATGTCAAAACACTGTAAAAATATCAAAGTCTGATGAAAAAGTATGAAACTTGACTATTTATGTCCTAACAAGAAACCTTAAAGCAAAATAAAGAAAACTAAGTCGATGCTACATAAGCAGGCCCAACACTAGTGGCTTATACCACAAACACCGACGGTGTACACGCTACACACTGGTGGCATAGGAGCTAACATTTAAGTTTTGCTTTCAGATCATATTATCGACCTTATGCACTAGCCAAAGGCCGGTGGTGCATGTCTAAGGCCGACGGCGTTCCTTTCAAAGCCAGCAGCGTATATCTAGTGTTCGATCAATTTTTCAAGGCCTGCCTTCAAGGCTGGTAGCTTTCTTCTTCCCATCTCTATTCGGCTTCCTTAACTCCAATTTCTTTAGGAACACTTCAGCCACTTCCTCTACATCATTCTCTCCCACCTGTAAAGAAATTGACCTCGAGTTCTCATCTGGATATAACGGTGAATCGTCCAGGTGGAATGGAAACAAATTGACCACATTAAAAGTCTTCAATATACTCATACTATCAAGAAGCCCAACAACATAGGCATTATCATTAATTTTCCTTATGATATGGTATGGGCCATACTTCTTAGGCTGTAATTTGTTGTATGTGCCTATAAAACGACTCATTCCTTAGAAAAACCATCATCTAATTCCCCACTTCGAACAACTGCTTCATCCTGTGTTTATCTACAGCCTCTTTGTATTTTGCATTTGTCTTCTCAATCTTGTTATTGACCTTAACTATAATACTTTGATAGATTTTAGCCATATTCTTAGCAACCTGACTAATAACTCCCTTAGGTAATTTGATCAAACCCAACGAATATTTAGGAGTGTTGGTGTAAACCACAGAAAAAGGAGGTTTACCTATAGTTCTATGAACTGAACTGTTATAGGAAAACTCAGCTTGAGCCAGCGCCATATCTCACTGTCTTGGCTTCTCTCCACACATGCTCCTTATTAAGTTACCAAAAGTTCTGTTTGTCACTTCTCTCTGGCCATCTATCTGTAGGTAAGTTGTACTGCTATAGTTCAACAATGAATCGAACATATACCAAAGTGTCTTCCAGAAAAAGCTCAAGATATTGGTGTCCCTGTCTAATGTGATGAACTTTGGAACTCTATGAAGTCATATGATCTCTTTGAAGAACAATCTGGCGATAGATTGAGCATTAGTAGTCTTCTTACAAGGTATGAAATGGGCTATCTTGGAAAACCTATCTACAACAACAAAAATAAAGTCAACACCTAGTTAGGTATGAGGCAAACCCAATATAAAATCCATAGACAAGTCCTTCAAAATATTCTCAGGTACTGGCAATGGTGTATATAGCCCAGTGTTCTGCAACTGTCCCTTAGATGTCTAGCAGATGTAGCATCTCTCCATAATTTTACTAATATCCCTCCTCAAATGAGGCCAATAATACCTATCAGCTACTGCTACAACATTTTTATCTCTTCTAGATGCCCTACCAATCCTCCTCCATGTAAATCTCTAATCAACTTCTCTTTTAAAGAAGACTCAAGAATGCATAGCTAGTCCCCTTTTAAGTACCCATTGAAGATATGATAGTCATTATTGGGTTCCTTAGTAGCACATTTTTGCCCAACATCTCGAAAATCAACATCTCCCTCATATAGCTCTTTCAATTGCTCAAATCCCACAATCTCAGCACTCATCACTACTAGGATATTTGCCCTCCTGCTCAAGGCATCAGTCACTCTATTCTGTATTCCAAATTTGTGCATCAGTTTAAATGGAAACTTTTGCAAAAACTGGATTCATCAGGCATGCATATCTTTACTAATCCTGGTTTGATTACTAGATGTTTCAGGGCCTCACAATCAGAATACAACACAAATTCCTTCCTAACCAGATAGTGTTGCCAAACCTTGAGAGCTCTCACCATGGAGTAGAACTCTTTGTCGTACGTTGACCATTTCTTTCTAGCATCACATAGCTTCTCACTATAAAAAGGCACTGGTTGCTTCTCTTGAGATAACACAGCCTCTACTTCAACTCCACTGGCATCACAATCGACTTCAAACAATTTTTCAAAGTTTAGGATTGACAAAACAGAAGCACTACACAACTTCTCTTTCAATAATGCAAAACTAGTCTCAGCTTCATCTCCCTATTGAAATTTTCCTTTCTTTAGACACACAGTCAATGAAGCAACAATGGTACTGAAATGTCTAATGAATTGCCCATAAAAACTAGCTAAGCCTGGAAAGCTCCTCAATTCAAACACTGTTTTTAGAACAGGCCATTCTCTAATGGCCCTCACCTTATCATCATCCACAGAAATCCCTTCACTACTAACCACGAACCCTGGAAACAATAACCTCTTTAACATAAAGATTCATTGCTTCATATTAGCATTTAATTTATTCTCTCTTAGTACAGCTAATACACTCTTCAAGTGATCTACATGTTCATCCTCAGATTTGCTATAAATCAATATGTCATCAAAATATACTACTATGAATTTACGATAAGAGTTTGAATACCTGGTTCGTGATACACATAAAAAGTGCTATGAGTATTGCTAAGTTCGAAAGGCATCACTAACCATTCATAAAGCCCTCCTTTGTTTTGAACGCAGTCTTCCATTCATGTCCAGGTTTAATTCTAATCTAGTGATACCCGCTCCTCAAATCAACCTCGGACAACACCATGGCTCCACTCAACCTATCCAACATATCCTCAAGGCGAGGAATTGGAAATTTGTAGCCAATGGTGATGTTGTTGATGGCCTGCTATCTATACACATCCTCTAGTTGCCATCTTTCTTAGGTGTTAGTAGTGTTGGTATAGCACATGGACTCATACTATCTCTGATGAATCCTTTCTGTAATAGTTTTTGGACATTTTCCTGTAAAATCTCAGCTTCTTTTGGGTTCATCCTGTACTGTGGTAAGTTAGGCAAACTCGCCCCAACCAGATCAATCTGATGTTGAATACCCATCAATGGTGGCAATCCCTCAGGTAGATCTTCCAGTAGCACATCTCTAAGTTCCTCTAATACTTCCTTTATAGGCTCTGGCACATCACTACTACTCTCTTCTCTATAGTCATAACATTCTTCACAATAAAAGCATGAACCACCCTAGACTCTTTCATGTCCTCTTCCATCTCCCTTCTAGAGTGAGTGATTGTTATAAAAGAATGCCCCCATCTTCCGAGCCTTAGTGTAGTCTGCCACTTTCAAAGGCAGTAAGGTATACTTCACACCACCCTTCTCCAGTTTATACACATTATCCTTCCCTGCTTGTTGAGCGTTTACATCATATTGCCATGGTCTACCAAAGAGCAAGTGGCAAGTATCCATGTCTATAATGTCACATTAGACATCATCCTGGTATTTTCCTATGGAGAAAGGCACTCTACTAGGCACTCTACATCGCTTTTTCACCTCAATCTTCTCAGCTTCTTTAATCCATCCAATAGTGTATGGATTGGGATGTCTCTCAACTGGTAACTGCAGTTGATTCACCACATCCCTTCTAATAATATTCTCACAACCCCCACTGTCAACTATGAGATCAAACACATTTCCTCCAATCATACAATAGGTACGAAACAACTGGTGCCATTGAGAATTATCTTCCTGCTTTGGTATCAACATCAATTTTCTAATCACATAAGTTAGCTCATCCTCCTTTCCATCCTCATCATAGTAATCATCCTCCCATCAGGCTCATAAATCTCCTCATCTCTCTACAATGTTCACACCTTTAGGGCATTCATTCGACCGATGACCCGGTTGGTTACAATAATAACATTTTCCTAGAATAGGTCTAGCATAAGGTTTATTCTGCCTCTGTGAATCCTTACCCTCAATGGGCTTCTTGCTAGTAGCTTTCTCCTCCTTCTTCTCATTATTCCAACCCTGTTTCTCCTCGATACCCTTGTTCTTTTTAACTACTGATTTGTTATTACTAGGTCCTTCAGCACCATATCTCTTACTACCTTCATCAAACTTAGTATTTTTCTCCTGCAACATCATCTCTTCCTTCAAGGCCAAGTTCTTAGCCCTATTCAAATTCCTCATCACATTCACATTAATTTTATCATGAATCTGCAATTTCAAACCATCTACGTACCTTGCCACCTATTGACCCTCACTTTCTCTCAAGTCGTTTCACTCAACAAGCCTCATAAATTCAACAATGTAATCACAGACTGATCGTATCCCTTGTCGGCATTGTTGGTATTGTTTAAACAAAATCTTTTCATAATCAGGTGGTAGAAAGTCTGTTTGCAGCAATTGCTTCATGTGGAACCAAGTCCGTATAGGTTGTCTTCCCTCTTTTTGTCTACGATTCTGCAACCTCTCACACCAGGTAGAAGCCCCTCCTTTAATCTACATGCAACTAGCCGTACTCTACAATCTTCTGGTATCTCCATGTAGTCGAAAAATCTATCTACTTCTGCCAACCAATCAAGGAATTCCTCAATATTCAAATTACCTTTAAAACAGGGAATTTCTACCTTTAAACGAAAATCGTTGTCATCCCCCTAAATATAACCATAATAATTTCGTCGGTATCTATCCCAACCTTCACCGCACCATCTACGCAGCTATCTAGCACCAAAGAAAAGCTCTTCCTCCTCTTCAAAATCATCATATGAAATCTGCACTACTCTATTTACAAAAACAGGTCGATTGTTTGGACTATCGTAGGCTTCTCTTGCCCTAGGTTGTCTCCCACCATCATTCATGTCTCTATTGGTATCAACTGCCATGGCGTCAAAACACTCAACCAAATCTTAAACAAGCCGTTATACCTACCATAATCTCGATCCATGGCATCAACTACCATCCTAGGATCCATCTGATTGGTTCCACAGACTCCCGTATCTTGAACACCCTCAAGAGTACGACCGCTATCAGCATCGTTATTAGTAGACATCTTTGTAGGATTCTTCCGAGCTTTGATACCAATTTTGACACAGTACGAAAGCGTAAACACATAGATTCAATCACAACGGATGAATCAAGAATCCAAGAATGTGCTAAAGATGCAAACTTTATGAGAAATCTCTCAAAGAAATGTCAAAACACTGTAAAACTATCAAAGTCTGACGAAAAAGTATGAAACTTGACTATTTATATTCTAACAAGAAACCTTAAAGCGAAATAAAGAAAACTAAGTCGGTGCCACATAAGTTGGCCCAACACCAGCAGCTTAGATTAAAAACTCTGGTAGCATGCACATTACACACTAGCGGCTTAAAAGCAAGCATTTAAGTTTTGCTCTCGGGTCATATTGTCCACCTTATGCACTGGACAAAGGCTAGCGATGCAATCCAAGGCTAACGGCCTTCCTTTCAATGCCGACGATGTATAGCCGGCGTTCAATCAATTCTTCAAGGTTGGCCTTAGAAGCTAGCGGCTTTCATCTTCCCACCTCTCTTCGGCTTCCTTGACTTCAATTTCTTTAGGAACACCTCAGTCACTTCCTCTACATTAGTTCAAGTACTTAATTATTCATTTCATCAAAGTTCAGGTACCAAAAGGGGATTTTTCTCTTCATAATAAAGTAACACAAAAAAGAATAGGGGAAAAAAGTTAATCTTTTTGAGTCTAATAGTATGTTAATTGTAAGAATGTTATTTATGTTTCTTATGAATCTCTTTACCATATTTGAGACTATTAAGCACCATTCAATATCTTAAACATTATCTAACTTGCTTTTGGTCAATGCAAGCATTTGTCAAAAACTTAGAAAAATGAAACAATTTGAAAGACAATAGATTTTATAATGATTTTATTACAACGATAAAGACCTTAAAATGTGAAATTGTTACCATAGGAAAGTGTGTTAAAGATCTTTCTCGTACATAAATTTAGTGAATTTTAAAAAATTTAAGGACTTAATTTATTGTTAAAGAAATCCATAAACAACATCATTCACTTAAGGAATTTTGCTAAGCATTTGAGTTAAAGATACTCTTAGAGCATGCACATTCCTAGAGACCTCTATAACATCCTTCATGTGTTACCTCCATATTTTAAAAATCTTTCATCCTTAAGAACCCTATTACTTTATCTTTGACACTTTGCTTGGCATGATGGAATGATTTAGGTAGCAAAGAACATGGAATGTAAACTTCAAAAGATAATAAATAATTTAAAAAGAATAGTACATTTCAATAAAAATTCCCCTTTCCTCATAGTTCTCCTGATTCTGAAGGGGACAAAAAAAGTGGAGGGACCAGGAAAAATTTTATGTATATTTTCTCTTCCCTTATCTTCTCTCTCGTAACAACCCATCACCTTAATTTCTTCCCCTCCTCAATCATTCCTTCCCAAATCCCCAATACAAAACATAGTGTAAAGTTTTTCACAATAGGTTCTTCAAATTTTTAAAATTTTTACAAGTTTCATATGCTTTTACATGGACCATTAAAAAAAAAGAAAAAATAATTAAAGAAAAAAGATGAAGGAGCTCACTTTTTAAAAAAGGGCTCCAATGTAGTATTAGCATGTCACATAAATTAATAGTAGCATATAAGTATCATTAAAAACTATGATATGTGAATAATTCTATAAAAATTATGCACTATTGTTGTCATTTTTGTAAACACGGTAATATTTACTCGTTATTCACTTGAATACACAAAATATTAGTATCATTAAATCTTTTTTTTTTTCGTTTTTCTTAACTTTTAGAAAGAGAACCGCAAAATTTGAAGGACCCATCCTACTACTAAGGGTATAAGAACCCTTGTTCAGGAAATTCCTTAAGGAGTTCTTCTTTGATTAGAATCAAGGTGGTCAGACTTGCAATTCTATAAAGAATCATCAAAGGTTTTATAAAATCGAAACGTAGATTCGAATGTCTTTACAACCTACTCAAAATAGTTTTGAAAACTATAGATATGTTTACAGAAATTGTAAAAATTTTGAAATACATAATGAGTACAAAATAAAGAAATTAAGTTCTCTTTCTATAATAAACTTTAATATATAATATAATATACATAAAAAAGAAGCAAGTAGAGTTAAAATTAAGTTTTTTCTATTATTCTTTTTGAAAGAAGTTATGAATTGAGAGATGATCAAACTTTTGAACTTAACTTAAATTTTTAATTATCAAAGAAATTGATCAGTTTTCTTTGAAGCTTTACGACTTAACTTGACTTGAATGAATTTTATAAATGTAGAATAGTGGAGTTGGAGAAAGAGAGGAAAAAACACAAGGTTTCTAAAAAACAAATTGAAATCGATAAGAAATATGTAACATCCTAATAGTTAAGCTAATTAAAAAAAATTATGTATTTTTATATTTGAGTCTAATTGACTCGAATAGATAAAATTAGTAAATTTGGTTAAAATATAAAATTTTACTGAGTTTACATATAGATTTAATTAAAATTGTAAGATTCTATAAAAAATAATTCTACATGCATGCAGCTGGAAAAAAAAAAAAAAAAAAAAACCCTACTTAAAATCATAATCTTATATAATTGTCCGAGTAAAATCGTAATTTTAACATCTATAATTGGAATTATGCTGGTGAAAAAAGATCAAAGAAAACGTGATTAAATAATCAGGTTATTCATTAAAAAAATCCACTTTCTCAAACGAAATAAATAATCCTCTTTTTCTCTTAATTTCTAGCCAAATTATCATTTTGTTATGCTCACACGACTATATCGATGGCAATACTGAGATGATAAATAGAGAAGATCGACATCTGCCATACGCACAAAATCCGATCAGACAACAAGAGGAGGAGAGACAAGTAAATCATTCTTCTTTCTGTTTAAACAGGTAAATTCTTAAATCATTCATGACACACAGGTGTTGAGTTCATCCAGAATCCTCCTGCCCCTTTTTATTTTACTTTTTACCACGTAGCTTTTATGCTTCCTGAATTCTCCACACGTATCCTCCACCTGTCATTTACCAGAAAATTCCCACAACTTTATTTATATCATCGAAATCGCAGAACCCCAAAATGTTTCAATAGCAATCTACGGGAAATTAAGCGATTTTCATATACCCTATTTGAAAGAGAAATAAACGATTTCGAAAGGCGTAATATGGCTCCAAGGCGCAAGTCCAGGAGGGTGTCTGTTGTGAAGAAAACAACGAAAGTTTTACATGAAACCATCCAGCTCGAGGTTGACGGTCAGACACAGACACAGAGTACTCAGGAGACAGAAACTGTCGAAGTTGACAAGCAAACACAACCTCCTGAGGAAGAAGAAGAAGAGATTCTTCCTCCACCTGAAGAAGAAGTTGTCAAGAGAACCATAGTTGTTGAAGACAAGCTACCACAAAAGCAAGAGGAGCAACCCAAAAAGGTGGTTGATGAAGACGAGACCCAGGAATTATCCCAGGATGTTGAAGCACCAGGAAAAGAGAATCCAGACAAAGAAAAGCGGGGAAAGCAAGAAAAACGGTTGACCGAGAAGATCGTGAAGAAAGAGCAAGAGAAGAGTCCAAAGGTTAGTAGGGGAAGGAGGAAGAAGAGAGGAAGTGAAGTAGGTGAAGATTATCATGAGTATAGAAGGTATGTGTTCAAGGTTTTGAAACAGGTTCATCCAGAACTAGGGATATCCTCGCAGGCGATGAAGGTGATTAATGGCTACATGAACGACATGTTCGAGCGGCTCGCCGATGAGGCGGCGAAGCTGTCGAAGTATGTCGGAAGGGCTACTTTGTCGTCGAGGGAAATTCAGGATGCGGTGAGGTTGGTGCTGCCGGGAGATCTGGGGAAGCATGCTATTTCCGAAGGATCTAAGGCTATCACTAAGTATGTTTCTCATGTTGAAAATGGAGATAACGTTTGAAGATAATGTTCGATCAGTCAATGTATTAAGGTCTAATGGTTTTGTTTTGTTTTTCGTTTCGTGTTGTCCGTTTCCTAGGGTTAGGGTTTTTTTTTTTTTTTAATCCTGGTTTTTGCATGCCCTAAATTTTGTTGTGTAAATTATGTCTGTCCGACATTATTGATAATGTTGTGCATGGGATTAACCAGATTTTTTCCCCCCTTAATTACATGCAATGTTTGGGAATGTAGGTCGATTGCGCTTTTTTTTTTTTTTTTAAGGCGTGATAACTCGAGAGGTTAATCTCCTGATTATTACATGCATATCCAAGAGTTTCCACGTGGTTTGTCAAATCGGTCACAATTAATCAAACATAATCCATCTCCATTATTATAGCCAAAAAAAAAAAAAAGAGAATCCATGTCCATACATTATTTCATCACGTGGCACGTACACGAGATGAACAAACCGAGCCTATTGCTTTTAATTTACCTAACAGCTACTATTTTTCAATTGATCTATGTCAAATGTACTGTCGGGTCGGGATTTTTCATTTTAATTCGGCCCGTGTCAAATCTGAATCTATTTAATACGAATCCTCAAGAAATTTAATTTTTCAGAACATTTTGGATTGGCTACCTGATCAAAATCAGAAAAAAATTTATAAGTTATGATTAATGGATTGCTTAATCCTAATTTAGTTATTAGTTTACGAAAATTTTGACTTAGAATTTTGGATTCGGGGCTAGTTTTAATAGGTTGCCAAAAACTCATAAATTAAAATTTTATCCTTAAGAAAAAATAAATCTAAGTATCATGATTTCCTAACTTTACAAATATTATACACAAATTGATGACAAAATTATTTAATATTTACAACTAACTAATTAAATCAAAATTTAGAAGATAATAGAATGGAACAAAAATAATATTTTTTTAGATTTTATGTCGCTTCGAAGGTGCCTATATACCTGCTAATTGGAATCAAACATTATATAGTTCTTTTTTATATACTTTTTTATTTATTATTATTTTTTATATTTTTTATTTTCTTATCTTTCCTCTTTTTTCTTATATATTTATTATGATTATTTCTTCGTCTTTTTTTTTAAATTTTTATGCTTAATATAATATTAATTTTTACTATAAATTGAAACATTAAATGGGTAATAAAAATGGGGTATCTACATTTACTCTTATTTATGATGATGTTTGATAAAACTTTACCATAAAAATAAGAAGAGAGATTCCATTTTTAGCTTTTGAAAGATCAGGACAAACTGAAGGTGGATAAAGGGCTCTTGTTGGAGACTATGACCAGATGACGAAAGTCCTTTGACCATGCATTCTCTACGACATGGGACAAGCCCTCCATGAGCTAGCATTTGGTTTAGATAAGCGCTCCTTGAGCTAGCATTTGGCCTAGGTAGGCGCTCCTTGAGCTAACATTTGGCTTGGATAGGCTTTGGGTCTTTTTTCTTGGATGGACTTCGGCCTTTTCTTTTTAAGGAGATTCGGATGAGTTTTGGATCTTTTCTCTTTAAGGAAACTTAGATGGGCTTAGGGTCTTTTCTTTTAAAGAGGTCGGACGGACTTCGGCCTTTTTCTTTTTATGGAAACTCGGATTGACTTTAGTCTTTTCTTTTTAAGGAGACTCAAATAGCCTTTGGGTTTTTTCTTTTAAGGAAACTCAGATGGACTTTGGGTCTTTTCTTTTTATGGAGACTCGCACGGACTTTGGGTTTTTTCTTTTTAAGGAGACTCGAATGGACTTTGGTCTTTTCTTCTTAAGGAGACTCATATAGGCTTTGGGTCTTTTCTTTTTAAGAGACTCGGATGAGCTTCGGGTGTTTTTTTTTTTCTTCAGGTCTTTTCTTTTTAAGGAGACTCGGATGGACTTTAGGCTTTTCTTTTAAGGAGACATGGATGAGCTTCGATCTTTTCTTTTAAGGAGACTCGGATGGGCTTTGGGTCTTTTCTTTTTAAGGAGACTCGAATAGGCTTTGGGTCTTTTCTTTTTGAGAGACTCGAATGGACTTAAGTCTTTTTTTTTCCCTAAAGACTCAGATGGACTTCGGTTTTTTCTTTCTAAAAAGAGGCTCAGATGGACTCTAGGCTTTTTCTTTCTAAAGACTTAGATGGACTTTGGTCCTTTTCTTTCTAAAGACTTGGATGAGCTTCAAGCCCTTTTTTTTAAGTGGACTTGAATGGGCTTCGGGCCTTTTGATTTTTAAGAAGACTCGGATGGACTTCGGGCCTTTTCTTTTTAAGGAGATTTAGATAGGCTTCAGGTCTTTTCTTTTTAAGGGGACTTGAAATTCAAACACGTAGCCTATGAGTTAGCTTGTCATTTGATACAAGCGCGCTTCTTAAACTGGCATTTGGTTTGGAAAATGAGCTTCTTAAGCTGGGCTTGACTTAGTGCTCCTAGGGCTAGCAATCCTAAAACTTATGGTGAGATGACGCTCCTATGAGCAAGTGACCCTAAAAATAGGACAACACTCCTTCGAACAAGTGATCTTAAAGATTAAGGAGAAATAATTAACTTGATGAAATCTTCCAGATTGAAACATTTTGGATAAAAATAATTTTTTCTTTCAAATGCTTGGACTAATGCCTTCATTTAAAAAACTTTCCTTCTCTTAATTTTCTTTTATTTATTTATTTTTTTTTAACTTTTTGAACCAAAAATTTCTCTCTTTTTTCAGAATTTTTTTTATGTGAAAGGTTGAGAAAAGAAATTTCTTGAAAAATTCTTTTTACTTTCTTTCTCTTTTTTTGAAAATTCTATTATTTAAAAACCTTTGAAAAGTTATTTTTTCTTTTTTTTTTTTTTGTATTGGAAAAATTTCCAACAAGTGAGAATCCTTTTTAGTTCAGCCTTAGACTTGACTACTAAAGCACTTAAGGTTTCTCATTGAAAAACTTGTAAACATTAAGGGACATCATCTTTTAACTTTAGGGCAAATAGTTCTTAAACTCAAAGCATATACCTTCCAAATTAGGGCAAATGATTTCCCATGCCCTTGTAAATGATTTTCATACCAAAGGATAATTATCTCGTTCAAGAGGACTCCCTTACATTCTCTTAGGCTTATTTTCACAAATTTGACTTGGATTCCAAAAATTATGGTCCGACTTGTAAGTGATATATTGGCCAATCTATTATGTATTTTTGGATCGTAACGTAAGCTTTGTGGTCATTGGCTTAAATTGAAATGGACCTCTTATAAAGGCTTGTTTTTTTTTTTTTTTTTAATTTATCTTCAATACTCCCTGGGTTTACAAGTCAAGAACCCTTAAGGAAAACCGATAATGTGCTTATCCTTAGTTTCAAGAGCATTAATAAATCAAGTCATATGATCTAAAGAACCTCTAAAAGGGCGGTATTGTAGGTGGGTCTGTGATATAAACATGTTGTAGACCTTGGATATTGAGTTTTGATAGGTTTCGGTGGTTTTAAGCTTTAGGGACGATCACCTTGTTTGAATATTCTCCATTTTTCTCTTCTCTCTCTCTCTCTCTCTTTTTCTTTTTGGTTTTCTTTTATAATCTCATTTTCTTTCTCCTTTTTTATTCTTCTTTTCCTTTTCTTCTTTTTTTTTTTTTTTTTTTTTGGAGCATGAATTCAAGGTGATTCATGTTTCTTCAACTTTCATTAGATGGATTATAACCCAAAAGTGCATGAGTTGTGTATGGTTTTGAAAGAGAGTCTCTTCTTCCTTTCAAAGGAAATGAATTATCTATATCAATTGATTGCTCTTGAATTGATACAACTAGGGCAAGCACATATTAGTTAATTCTTTTTTCGCCTTATTAATGGCCCTAACCTCCAAATTGCCCCATTGTGAGGTGGTTCTTGATAAAGCTTACTTTAAAAATGCTTCCTTAATAGGCTCAACTGGGATAGTAAGGGATAAGTGTGTTTGGGATATTGAAATAAATGCCTAATATTATTTTGACCCAAGTATCAAATTCAAGGCGGACCTCCTTTAAGGAATGAGTCAATTTCCTCCCCTTAATATCACTCTACTCTTGAGTGTTTAGGATTTGTCTTTCTTCTTATCATTCTAGACTTTTTAAAATAATGAGCTATCATTCTTGGTTTTCAATCATCCACTTTTCAATTGCCTCAAGATAATTTATTTAATACTCTTTTTTTATTAGGTTTATATTTTAGAAACTAAGCCCGACCAATGCCCCTAATTAGTGACTTATCAAGTCCTTTTGGTTACCTCCTATTTCTGATATCTTTTCATTTGTAGTTCACTTTTAACCTAAAATGAGTGATCATTGGTTTCAAAATTTAAAAGATCCTTGATTGTTAATAAATTTCCTTTTTTCTTTATTCTTTTTTTTTAGGAAAAAAAATCATTTTTTAAACATTTTTTTATTTATTAGAAAGATATATTCTAGAAATAATTAAACATTAATTACTAAAAGGATAATGGATATTTACAAAGAAGTATTTGGAAACCACATTTTATAATGACTATTTACAACCTAAAGTGGACATGTATTTGTAGAGATGATTTTTTTTCGAAAATTTCAAAGCAAAATCTATTTTATAAATTAGCATTTTTTCTTTGTTTTTCAAAATAATTTATAAAGAGTAATGATGACTTCTTTTTTTTTTCTTAGATATTCATAAATGAAGACTGACATTACAGAATAATAGACTTAAGTTTAAAAGAGTGGAACACCTATGATAAGTAGATTCTAGTTGAAAATGACTGACAACTATCTAGAAGAGAAACTAATTTAATGGATAGTCAAATTATGTACAATCTACGGATATTTACAAGCCTACTATACATTTTTTTAACAACTTTTATATACAAGTTTTATATTTACTTTATTATTATCTATATAATCTAAAGAGTATTTACATTTTTTTTTTAGAATTTCTTTATTTACAAAAAAAAAAGTGGAATTTTTTTTTATAATTATATTATGTACATATTTTTTTATATCATAATGGTGTACACTACTTCACATGAGTAAAACAAAATATTTTTATCTTTTTTTATTTAGGATAATTTACAAGCATTTTATTATTTATAACTTTTTTTTAACTATGTACAATTGACTATAATACTAACAACAAGCAATTACTTGCAAAGTATAAAAAATTATTCATATTACATACTACACATGCAATTCACACGAATGTAGATTTAGGGATTGATAACTAATTAATAATAAGGCAATTTTGAGATTTTCATTGCATTATAACCCTGTTTAAAAAAATGAGATAAATAATTTTCAAGAGAGAATTTTAAAAGGATTTGAAACTGCGACTCCTTAAAATATGCCCCACTATTATTTAATTGCCAACCCGTGTTCACGAATGCAATTAGGTGGGTTCTAAAGGTTTCTTGGTCTAGTGGATTATGGATCAACACTAAACCGGAATGAGAAGTCATTTTGTAAACCAGAGGGTGGAAAAGTCATAGCGCCTGGATCCTACTAGCGACTTCCCCACCTAAGGTCTTGAGACGGTCTGGTTCTAACCGCACCTAGCACACATTTTCATAAATCCCCCCAATAACTTTTTTTTGCACCCCGTTTTAGGCTATTTACAAAGGGCATATCTACATCATTAAGAAAAAAATACTACTACAACTATTTACACTTAAATATTATACAAATATACAAAAATTGATCATTAAAAAGATAAACTTTAAATTTAAGAATTTCAAGTGGCTAGTCCTCTTAAAGATAGGCGTCCTTAGTGGAGTTGCCAAGTTGTCAAGCCTAGATTTTTTACTTCTAGTTTTATTTCTTTTAATCTAATCAATATCAAACCCGAACCTATTTAATACGAACCATCGACTAGGAATTAAAATAAATTTAATTTTGAAAAATATTTTAGAGTCACCACCCGATTAAAATTGGGAAAAAATTGTAAGTTATGATCAATGCATTGGTTGATCCTAACTTAGCTACTAGTTTATGAAAAATTTGACTTGAAATTCAAATTTTATAAATCAGAAATTTTGGATTCAGGGGCTATCCTATTAAAACCTATATGAATGCCACATGAAATTCATAAATTAAAATTTATCCTTTAAAAAAATCAAGTATCATGAATCCTAACTTTACAAATTTATATACAAATTGATGACAAAATCATTTAATGTTTACAACTAACTAATTAAATCAAAATTTACAAGATAATATAATGGAACAAAACAAATATTTTTTTTTTCAAATTTTATGTTACCCCGGAGTTACCTACATACCTGCTAATCGATATTGGACGTTATATAGTTCCTTTTTATATTCTGTTTTATTGATTTATTATTTTTATGTCTTTTATTTTCTTATCTTTCCCACTTTCTTTCTTATATATTTATTGTGATGATTTCTTTGTCTTTTTTAAATTTTTTTAATTTGTGGGCTTCATATAATATTAATTTTTACTGTAAATTGAAACCTTAAATGGTCAAAAATGGGGTGTCTACATGTATACATCTGATCTATACTAATGGCTTTTTAATTGATCTAACATCTAGTATTTTTTAATTGATCTATGGCAAATGTACACATCTAATTTATACTAATGGTTTTATAGTCCAATGGCTGGATTGCGGTCTATAGTGGTATCCAATTCAGATTCTTATTCTTGAGGTACCGAGTTTGATTCTTTGCGTTAGCATATTGTATAGATCCTCATCCTTGTGGTGCCGAGTTCGATTCTCCATGTTAGCACATTGTAAGAGTCTTATGTGGTCGCATTATAATAGCCTTATAACAATAAAAAATTAAAAATTAAAAACAAAAAAAAAAAAACCTATGCACTATGAATGACCATACTTACTACTTTGATCGAACATAATATTTTAATTTACAACTTCTATACCAACCTATTATGACTATACTTATTAATTTTAATATTAGCAACATAATTTAACAGGACCAGTGGCTTTTAGTGGAAGAAACAAGATCTGTGATTTTGTGTGGAAGTCTTTCATACGCAACTTGATGCAATAATTTCCCACCAAGCATCCTAATCAAACATCATCCAGTCGATGAATACAATCCAGAGCCCGATGTTATCCATGCTATCTGTACAAGGAATACACGTTCTGCGAATGGAATGTGTCGGAGCGAATATATAATCTTCACGGGCACACAAAAGAGTCCTGTTCATAAGTAATGTATTATTATTTAAATAGTGTGTATAATACGCATCCAATGAGTAGCTTGGCTTTCCTGATAGATATACATATGCATGTATATAGTGTTTTATCTTATGTCATTTCCATGTTTGGAGCGGGAGGGGATTCCTAAGAGTAACAATTCCTGTTCCCAAGGACGGATCCTTAATATTATAATTATATTTTATCCTTTTAAGGATCCTCAATTATTATTATTATATAATTATTATTTTATCCTTTTAACATATTTATTACTCATGTATAAGACTGAAGGACTATTTCGAGAAAAGGAAATAAATAAGAATAATTTTTAAAAAAATTATGAAAATGTCACTTGAACAGTGATAATCCCATATTTAGACAACTTAAACTCATCTTGAATAGATAAGTCTAAAAAAATTATTAAGAAAAAAATATAAAACAAAAGGTATTGAAAAATTTTAAAAAATAAAACAATATTACTAAAGGTTTTAATTATTTTCCATCCGAACAAAAATTAATTATTATCTATCCACGGCATTTAATAACACACTAAATAAATATAATTAAAAAGACATTTATTTGCTTTATATAGAATACAACCAAAAAAGAATATCACTTCTAAATAATATGAGACTTCTCCTGTTTAGTACTGAGCTTGTTCAAAAGAAAAAGAAGTCACACATTTAGAAGTGAGATTCTTCTAGTGGTTGTACTCTATATAAAGTAAATAGAAATAGCTTCTAATTATATTTGTTTGTTGTGCTCTTATTAATGATTAAATGTTGTGAATAGATAATAATCTCTTCACTTGGAAAATATTTTAAATATTTAATGTTATTTTCTTTCTAAAATTTTTCAATAACTTTTGTTTTATATTTTTTTTACCTTATTAAATTGTCCTTTTTGTTAACTTGGTCAAACTCGCCTCTTTAAAAGACGAATTTAATTTGCTTAAATATGAGATTATTTTCTTTCTAATAGTATTTATGTGATTTTATTAAAAAGTTTTTAACTATTTCCTTTTCCTGGACTATTTTTGATAAATAGTATTTCCATCTATTCAAATAAATGATTAGATTTATCATTTCATGTTCCAATTCGTTTCATTTCAAACAATTCATATGTATCAAATATGACATCAAAGTATCAAACGGTATGACAACTAAAACTAAACCGCTATATGTTGATTCACTATCAAACATAATATTGGAGAGTATCAAACAGTATTACAACTAAACCACTCAGTCTCGGTTTAATATAAAAATTTTAAAGACATTATGCATATAATATCATTACAACTTTCATTTATCGTACCATTCCCAATTTTAATAGCTCCTAAAGTAGGCTTATGCATTGGCATTAATGCTTATATCCATCTCACTTTCAATGACCCAATAGTCAACAGCAAATTGATTCTAAAGTAGGCTCATGCACTGATAATAATTAATATTTTATTGCATTACTTTATATCACCACTTCCCCACAGAGGAGTAACGATTCCTCATCATATTATGTTCGTTTTAGCATTATATTTTAATCATTTTTAAATAGATGTTTGTCAAGAAACAAATATAATATATATATGATACATGTTACAACCCAGGAAGATTGAGGTGCTTATAGCAAATAATGGCAAAAGATAAAAGAGAAGACTGAGAAATATTATGGCAAGAGAAAGAAGATTTTAGTGAAAAGAAAAACAACAAAGCATACTAGAAAAGAAAAGTAATTTACAAAAGAGAAATCAATCAAACCCAAACCCAAAATACATCCAATCTCTCACTCTAAAGACACCCACACTAGAATTGATATTTGTTATTGTGTATATTGTTCTAATTACTCGTGTTGAAAAAACTACAAATAAAAGGACCTATTTATAAGGTGCCTCTAACATGGTTTGATGATTGCAGTTGGTAATAACTTCATCAACTACCCTTCTTACTATATATTCTAGAATATTCTAAATAAATCCTAACTAAAATATTCTAGAAAACTTACATACAACAATAACTAGAAAAGTCTACAATAAGTACAAATATGTGGCACAAGTTTAAGCCACATCACAAATTTCCACATTGGCTTAAACTAGAGCTAATAGAAAACATGTGTACAAATCAAGTTCATACAATTCTTGAAATTGGCAACTAGAGGAGGCTTCGTTAGCATGTCAGCTGGATTGTCTTCTATATCAATCTTCTTTACCACAATATTGCCTTGGGATACCACATCTCGAATAAAGTGATATCTGATATCAATATGCTTTGTTTTCCCATGAAACATTTGATCTTTAATTAAATGTATAGTACTTTGGCTGTCACAAAAGACATTTTAGGCACAAAACCTAAAATGTATTCATTGTATAAACCTCATAGCCAAATGGCTTCTTTTATTGCCTCATTCAACGCTATATATTCTACCTCTATTGAATACAAAGCAACCATGGCCTATGAAGATGACTTCTAACTAATAGCACAATTACCCAAGCAAAACACGAATCACGCAAGTGATCTTCTTTTGTCAAGATCACCAGCATAATTTGAATTAGCATAACCAACTAAGCCTCCAATCTCTTTTCCAAATTCAAAACATGCATTAATTGGACCTCGTAAATATTTGAGAATCCATTTCACTTATTGCCAATATATATACTTTACTTTGGTTAATCATGTATTTGCTAACAACACTAGTAGCATGTGAAATGTTCTGACAAGTACACAACATAGCATACATCATGCTACCAACCTCACTTGCATAAGAAACACATGCCATGTCCCTAATCTCTTCATCTGTCTTGTGAGATAAAGTTGCTGAAAGTTTGAAATGAGCCGCTAGTGGAGTACTAATAGGCTTAACATTCTTCATCCCAAAACACTACAAGACTTTTTTAATATAATGTTTTTGATATAGAAATATCCTTCCGGTTTTTCTATCTCTTTGCATCTCCATGCTGAAAATTTTCTTCACGCCTCCCATATCTTTCCTCACAGATTCATCTTCTAAAAGCATCTTTAATTGGTTAACTTCAATAATGCTTTTGGTAGCAATGAGCATGTCATCCACATATAGGAGAAAATATGGAAAAGACTCATCTGATAATTTTCTAAAATAAATACTCCTTTCATACATGCTCTTTGAATAATCATGAGTGATCATGAAAGTATCAAACTGCTTATACTACTACCTAGGAGAATGTTTTAAACCATAAAGGGATATCTTCACTAAGCAAGCATGGTTTTCCTTGCCTTTAACAATAAAGCCTTTTGGTTACTGCATATAAATTTGTTTCTCCAAATCGCCATGTAGAAAAGCATTTTTAACATCCATTTGCTCCAATTCCAATTCATACATGGCTACTAATGCAAGCAATAGCCAAATGGAACAGTGTTTTACAGCAAGTGAGAAAACATCATTGAAATCTACTCCTGATACCTGACTATATCTCTTTGTAACTAAGCGAACCTTATACTTGACTCCTTCATTTGTAGGAGAAGACTCTTTCCTTCCGAAGACCCACTTGTAGCCAATAACCTTTTTCCGTTATGGCGGTTTAACTAACTCCCAAGTGTCATTGTTTTGTAGAGACTCCATTTCTTCTCGCATGGCCACCGTCTATTTATCCGAATCAACACAAGAGATGGCTTCTAAAAATGTAGATGGTTCACCAACTCTATTAATCTCATCTGCTACTGATAAAGCATAAGCGACCAACTCAGCATCATCAGCATATCGTGGTGGTGGTCGAATTTCTCTTTATCCCTTGCATTTAGCTATGTTGTAAGGAACTTCTTGCTCAACCTCACCTAAATGAGATGACCCATCTGATTGGGAAGTCTCTAGAGTAGCACCTTGTTTAGTTACTTATTCTCTATTAGATATTCTTTATAATACTTTGCTTCTTCTTTAGGCAACTTGGAGTCTAGACACCATAATTTATATCCCTTTACACTAATATGCATTTCTTAGTACGTGGCGCTAATTTTCCATCATTCACATGCATGTGAGCAGGACATCCAAATATCTTCAATTTAGAGTAATTTGTAGGATGGTTAGACCATACTCCTTCTGGAGTCTTGCAACCAATTAGGATTGTTGGAGATCAATTTACCAAGTAGCAAGCCATAGATGCGGCATCAGCCTAAAACTCCTTCTAGAAACCAGCATTCGAGAGTAAGCACCATGCTTCACAATGAAAGTTTTGTTCATACATTCTGCAACTCCATTCTGTTAGGGTATATTCTTAACCGTGCAGTATTGAATAGCTCCCTCATTTTTGCAAACCTCATTAAACTTATCATTATAGAATTCCATACCATTATCTATTCTGAGCCATTTGATCTGTTTCCTTGTTTGTTTCTCCATCAAAGTTTTCCATTGCTTGAAATTTGTGAAAACTTGATCCTTTTGCTTCAGGAAGTAAACCCAAACTTTTCTTGAAAAATCATCAATGAAGGTCATCATATATCTAACACCACCTTTTAAAGGAACATGGGAAGGACTCCAAAGGTCTGATTAATATAATCCCAGATGCTTTTGGTCCTATGAGTGGTTGTACCAAAACTAACTCACTTTTGTCTCCTGAAGACACAATGTTTATAAAACTCCATACTTCTCGTACTCTGGCCGCATAACAAGCCTCTTTTACTCAATAAGGACATACCCTTTTCACTCATATGTCCAAGTCTCATATGCCATAATTTCATAATATTGGAATTGGAGAGTGATGAAGAACTTATAGCAGCAGTGCCGGTAACTATATGTCCATTCAACACATATAGATTTGCGGACCTCATGGCCTTCATCACAACAAAAGCTCCTTTGGTGACCTTCATAACTCCACCTTCAGCTAAATACCTACACTTGTTAGCATCGAGGGTATCTTCTTCAAGTCTAGAACATGATGAACATCAGTTAGTGTTCTGACAATACCATCATGCATTTTGATCTAGATTGTTCCTTTACCCATAACTTGCCAAGCAGCATTACTTCCTATTAGCACAGATTCACCTATAAAAGATTAATATGTTGAAAATCAATCCCAATTGAGACATATATGATATGAACAACCAGAATCTATGATCCACCTATCTTTGGATCTACCATTGGCATCAGTAGTGACAAGAAGAAGACTCATAAGCTACAATGCTCCCTTCAATGGATTTCCCTTTCTTGTCATGTTACAATTGTTTATTTTTAAGCTTAAAGCAATCAGCCTTAATGTATCATTTCTTGTGATAATAGTTGCAAGCCAAATTCCTATATTTGGACTTCAACTTTGACCTTGACCTTCCATTGCTTCTACTTGGACCTCTCTCTTGTGCCATTCCTCTCACAATCAATATTTCTACCCGATTATCACCTTTATTGGTACTTGACAATCCATTGTCAATAAGATGCTTAGATAGAAGAGTGGATTTGATGTCTTCTAGAGTTACATTTGTCTTACCATAGAGTAAGGTTTCTCTAAAGTCAAGAGTATGAAGGCAGCAAAGAACACAATAACTTAAGGGCTTGATCTTCATCACTAATTTAAATGCCTACATTTTTCAAATCCAATATAATGGACATAAAAATGTCAATGTGAGATTTAATAGATGTACCTTCTTCCATTTGCAGGCTATAGGGCTAAAGCTTCTTATGAAGCTTACTAATGAGTGATTTTTCCATGTAGAGAGACTCCAATTTAACCCACAAGTCGGTAGCAGTCTCCTCCTTAATGACCTCCTTTAAAACTTGATTAGACAAAAACAATCGAATTATGGACATAGCCTTCTAATCTAAATGATTATTTTGCTCCTCTGTAAGTGATTCTAGCATGTTTCTCTTTCCCAATAAAGCTTTATGATATCCATTTAAAGAATTTCTCCCATTGAAAGCTTCCTTTTATCTTAACAATTAACATCAGAGCCAATAATTCAATTGGCAAACTCCTATAGTTGGCTCTCAATGTGAAAAGAAGAGCTTTGTAGTGTAACTCATTTGTGAAACCCTTCATGTATGGTGAGTAGGTGGGTAGCAAAACACCAACAAAAAGCAATTTAATTAAGTTAATTTGACAAGCTCTTATTGAGGGAGATCATGACCTGGCCCATTATAGAGACTCACACTTGAGAGAGATATTTGTTAGAATATAAGTGTGAGGTTGGAAAAATCCCACATGGGAAATATGGGACTTATGTGAAGGCTTATAAGAGGAAAGACCCATAAACCTAATACCTTAAGGTTTTGGGCTATAGATAACATCAAGCCTATTTGTGTATTCATTCATGAGGTCCATTTGAAGAATTTCTTCCATTGAAGATTTCCTCCTGTCCTAACAATATATATATAATACAGATAAATTATATATATATACAATACAAATAAAAATCAAACAATCCAAACAAACCTTTAGTCAACAAAAATTTATTTGAATCAACCTAATTGTGTCAACTTTATCAGTGGTGGAGGGAGATTCAATAAGTTCAATTTTTTTTTAGCTTGATCTGACTATATTTCAAAGTTGTTAAAATATAGTTAATAGTACCAATATTTTATGGTGATAAGCTCATTTAAGATATCAATGTTTTGGATAGTTAAAAAAATAATTAACATTTTGTAAAGTGAATTAAATAAGGTATTGGTATTTTATAAAGTTCATTTAAGGTATCAACGTTTGGGGTTAGTTTTTAAATTAATTTTTCTCAAATGTCAATTATGGATACGTTATTTGACTTACTATACAAAATAATAATACCTTAAATGAACTTTTTAATCATTTTTTTCCGAGAATTTTTTAACCATTTGAAATATTAATACTTAAAATAAACTTATCCACAAATAGTGATATATATTGATATAGTTTATCCATTCCAAAATTTACATTCAAACACATTCATATTCATGTTATCTACTTGTATCACTCATAATTTACATTGTTTCACATAATATTATTCATTCAAAATCCTACACTCAAATTCACCACTAAACAGAGACTAGATGAAATCTTTTTATCAATTTGTAATCCCATTGATCTGGGTTAAAAGACAGCGCCAAGGATTCTCAAATGAACGCATCTTACCATGACGTTGCTCACAAACAATATCACTGAAGACCCAAAAACTTTTTAATTTCTTGATGCAACTCTCACTTTATAATGTACGTAACACAAGTAAAATAACTATCAAAATCATTATTTTAGTATAGCATTATAGATAACAGACAAACAAATATATATATATATAAAAGAAAGAAAGAAAAGAAAAAAAAGAAATTACCTTGTACATAGTCTTCAAAATATAGTATAAAAAATAATTTTATACTATTCTTCTTATGGTGTACCATTTTTTTGTGGTTTTTACCATCCTATATTTTTTTTCTTTTGGCCAATTATTGTCCTATATTATTATATAAGAAATCAAATACACCTTAATGCATCCGCGCGCAAATGCCAAAATATAAAATTTTAAAGCATGAATAAGGGCTAAAAACTGTTGTGAATGCAAGCTTTTATCACCATTTGACTATTCATGGTCATCATTACGTATACCATTTTCACATGTAACCTTATTACTTTACTGGTCAAACCTGGCTTGATCCGATCTACGATGCAACTAGGGGCGAGCCATTATAAGGTAGCCGATCCATCCAATCCACTAAAAATCCTATAGGATTTCGAGATGGGTTTTTGGATTAAAAAAAATCAGTAAGTTATTGAATCAGGTTTCTAGTTTATATGTAACCCATTAGGAAAACCCGACCTAGCATAAATTTAAAATATAAAAAGTTTTAAAATATTAAGTTATTAATGTAAGGATCCCATTTACATTCTATGTATATAAAAGTAAGTGGAAATGAAGTGTTTGCATCTTTTTATATGATATTATTATCTAAAATTCATTATTTCAATGTAAGTGTTTGCATCATTAATAACTTAAAACAAAATTCATTCTTTTTCTTTTAAAAAAAAAAAATTGAAAATCTTGGAATCGGGTTGGGTCGGGTTATAGGTTTCTTAAAATTCTAACGAGTTAGCTTTTGGGAATGATAAAAAAAAAAACCGATAGGGTTTTACTTGGGTTTTGGGACACCCATTAAGAATTGGGTCGGGTTCATATTTCAAAAGACCCGTTCTAAACCCGTCCCAGTTGCATCCCTAATTCGATCAACACCCTCCAATTTCGATTCTTCGAAGTGTTAGACCTGCGAAGTCCATAGGTCAGGTCCTAAACTCATGATCCATCCGACAATTTCATAAGTCATAATTAAAGAAAATTAAGAAAACGATTTTTAATCTTAAATAAGACAAATTTCAAATTGAAAATAAAAGTGGAGACAAAGAGGATGGTAGTTTTTTAGTCTATTTTCTCCAAAAATTGTCAAAAATGTACATCTATTCATATATAACTACATTCGACTGCAATTGCAACATTAGTAAATGTCTAACTATAAAAAATTCTGAAGGTTGCGAGGGGGGAAAAAAGAAAAAAATTAGTCTCTCTTTATTACAAAATAATTTTTTTTTTTTCTTGATAAAAGTCTATATAAACCAAACCAAATAGTTAAGTAAATTTATTTGTTATATGATTAGTAACAACGTATTACATATTATGAATAAAAAATAAATTATGGCTCTTCACGTATAAATAGTTAAATATTTAATGTTAGTCAATCATATATTTTATTACTCATTAATTGCGTATATTATTTTTTCTTCATTCTTCTTTTCTGTTTTTAATTTTTGAATTCTTGTGGACCCAAGTAGACCAAAATGTCCACGAGTCTCAACTAAAGACCCAGGTTGGAGCAATGGACTCAATTGTACCTATAATTGTCCAAACCTACCTTCATGGGGCAGGTCACGAGGTTAAACTTACTAGTGGTAAGTTAGTTTCTAAGTTGAACTTCACCTTTACTAGGATCTATTCCTATGTATGCTATAAACCGAATCTAGTAGAACATGCTAAGTTCATATGAATGGCTTCATATAAAGAAAAGAACTATAAGTTATTACATGTCATGTAATTATACAAAAGTAGATGAATCTAGACATCCATGATTATAGTTTGAGTTATAGTGATTCATTATCATCCATCACTACTCAAGAGAAACTTAAAGAAATACTACAAAAAATGCAAAAAGACATGTAAAAACAAATGGAAAAGAGAGAACAAGAGTTTCAAGAAAAAAATGGAGAAAAGAGAATAAGAATCTAATTGAAAAAAGAGAGCAAGAGTTCCAAGCAAATTAGATAAAAGAGAAGAAGATTTCAATATAGAATTGAGAAATTAGATTGAAAATCTCCTTATTTCGAGAAAGCTCTTAATAGAAGAAGAAAACGCAACGATAAGCATAAGCCTAAATAGCTCTGTCTTCAAGTCATTGAGATTCTTAAATGGGGAACATAAAGAAGAAGAAGAAGAAGTGATGATGATGATGATGATGAAAAAGAGACAACGTTCTTGAGTAATTGCTTGAATGGGGATTTAAGACCTATCAACAATTCCTCCTATATATCATTTCGAGGATTTAAAGAGCTAGTTAAAATATTAAGTCATATATATAATCTAGTTATCATTGTCCTAAAGTCTTATGTCTAGAATTTGTTGGACCCTAAAACATGTCGAGCCTTACATGATTGGGTAAATTCAAGGATGAGCATTATGTATGATAAGGGAGATTTCAGTTTTAAATTTTAGAAGCCTGCATTAAAAAGAGAGGTGATAAGGTATGACACTACTTAATAGAAAACTATTTAGATCTTATACTATATTATATAGTACAAGTTTCAAGTTATAAGATATTCTAAAATTTTTCAATGTTGTGGAAGATACTCTTGTTAGCTGCTTCTCTTGGATAGATATCAAGCCTTAATTGTGAGATCTATCATATACTTGATGTAACAACCCCATAGAGGGTCTAATAGAAATTCCTAAAAGCTATCATGTCACGTGTACACTCATTACATAAGAGCTATCCCATGAGTCAGAAATCATGAGACTATATCTTAATATTTAACTATTTCAACAAATCATAACATATAGATAGAATTCTTAAAAGGAAAATAACTATGGAATTCCAACTTCCCATAGATTAACAGAACTGCAGAGAATTGATATCCCCTATCAAGTAGTAAAACATGTAGCTTATATCAATTCAGATAAAAGAAATCCTATGTATAACTGAGTCATTACAATGTAAACTATATGTCACACCTCAAACCTAAGTCCAGACATGCTTAGCCCAGCCACATGCAATACCGAAGCATTTTAAAGATTACATTTATGTTGATTGTTTGCTTAAATGTACCTTAAAACACATTTATAAAATCTACTTATTAAGAGTAGAACTATATATATATATATATATATATATTATTACATCATTTGTACCATCTAGGTTGGTACTTTAAAAGATTAAAAAGGTTTTGTTGTCTCAAAGCATAAAATACACTTAATACATAATATTACAAACCAAAGACTTATGAGTAAGTCTTTAACAAAATTACATGAAGTTGAAAAAGTCTTGATTAAGTTTTCTTCTAAAGAAAATTTATATCATTTTAGAAAAACATTTTCCTTGTCTATTACAAAACAATACCATCAAGATCATGGTCCCTAATCATCCCACTCGTCAAGGCATTCCTCAAAATCGATATCGTAACCCAATTGATCATAATAATCATCCCTATCAACACTTGTACTAGAAAACATAAGTTGGACCCTAATACACAACAGCACAAACGAATACAATGTGGCATACAGTCTTAGTCTAATGTAATGCAACAACCATTAAGTTTTATTTGAATAGTTATGTGTAACAAATCAACATTGGAGTATTCAAACTCCGATAGCAAACTAATGGAAACTAGAGGTCCTAAGTAATAGCAACTACTCAGAGGATTAGTATAAGTAACCTGAATACTTATATCACTATAGGAACATCTACAAAGATAATAGTTTCATCTAGGGTTCACAATCATTTCTCATCTTTAATTAACTTAATCCATAGTGTCAATTAGTTCAACCAGTCCCATAAATATGAAATAAATCATATTACTTCCCTTTATGAATAAGTGCACGTTATACCGATATTGTTACCCTTATCAACTATTTGTTAAGCCACTTATAGACTGTGACTGTCATTGTATTATGACAATGAGGTAGCCTAAGTACCTAACTACCATGTTGGCATCACTAAACAAGGTTGTCGCTTCTTGGACTAGATTAAATGACACACGTACAAACAATTCAAAAAATTTAGGCCATCTTTGTTTATAATCAATTTAGAGATGCCTATCCTATTAACAAACGATCAAAGTTACTACGTACTTAAAAGGATTGGCATATCTGATAATGAACTAGTAGATAAACTCAACTGAGTATAGGAATCTATTAAAAAAATCATTCATATAAGGTTTAATATCAAACCATAGTTAAGTGTTAAGTCCCCAATCACCTTATCAAACTTAATTGATATCTCGTATCGATACATAACTTAGGATTTATACATATATATGTATAACACATTCCATTATATTTATTTTATTTTATTTTTAAAACAGGGCGAAACAGCAAAACAAGGGATTAAACTAATCAAGGCCGTGATAAGGCCATAATTCCAAATTACGAGTATAATCACGCTCGTGATTATACAAATTCTCAAAACAAAAGATGTCATGGATTCAATCACACCCGTTATTACCTAAAATTTTCCAAACTGAGTCTATCAAGGGCTATGTCATTCCCGTGATTAAGGGATATAACAAGATAAGAGAAAATCATGCTCTCAATCACGGTTGTGATTAGATCAAGGTAAAAAATCGTGCCATTGATTGCTTTTTAAAATTTTACTCAGTCTCTACCACAGGCTCAATCACACTTGTGATTAGACATCACAGGCATGATCATGCCCATGATTAGAGAATTTGAAAACAATTCGAGGCTACTACACTCAACATCTCGCCTATGATTCAAGCCCTGCATAAATTTTCCAAGTTTTTCCTATTTTAAAACCTTAAACTTTATCCTATTTAAAATAACTCAATCACTTCCACTTGAACATATATACTTTGTATTGAGTATTAAAGGTTCATTCATTCTCGTTACACTTACTCGTACAAATAATCAACTAGTTAACCATCCATGACTTCATTCTTAAAAATAGTTTAACATAACAACTATATAACTCACTTATTGTTCAAAACAACTAAAACAAACTTCATAAATCTATTCTTATAAGTTCTAATAATTCATATAAGCCTAAGAATCAACTTAGTTTACTAATTCAATTTTCAACTCATCAAAACTCATTTATATAGAAATCTTCTTTGTGTAAGAAATAAGTGAATAAATGCTTAGAAAAATAAACAACACATTGCCTTAATTATCATTAATTTGTAGATAAAAGCTTGAAGGAATTCTTGATGGGTTTTGCAAGAAAATTTTTTAATCAAAATAATGGAGGATTTATGCATAAAGGAGGAGTTTGCTAGAGTTGGTTTTTGGGCGGTGATTTGCAAAGTTAAACAAGATAATTATCACATAAAAAATCTGCCTTTGACTTTTAGGGTACCTTAAGAAGAAAAGAAAAAGGCTTTATTTATGGGCTTGGTTTATTGGTTAAGGCTTAGATTTCATATTGCTTCAAGAATGGGCATAATTTTAACAAAGATGGGCAAATGGGCTTTGGCCTGCAAGCCAGCCCATTTAACCAGTTTTAAAAACGAGTTAGGGCTAAACTTTTAGCCCATTTAAAAGTGGCTAATTTTATCCAATCCATTTAACTTGCAAGCCAAAGTAGGCTAGTCTGTGGGTTAAGTAGATTGGCCCACTAGCCCACTTTATAAAAAAAATAAAATAAAATAAAATAAAAAATATAGGGGAAATATTTATTAATGCAGCATTATTCTTGAGACCTTTATATTTGAGATTAAATTTATGTGTTAATTATAACAAAGAATGACAATTCGATGTACATGCATCATAACATTTCTTTAAAGTATATTATTATTGTTTTAAATAAAATAAAATATCTAATAAGTTATTTTAGAAAACTTATTTTATATAAAAAGTAATTAAAATAATGATGAAATTAATCATTAATATACATATATAACCCTATGAAACTCTTTTTTATTATATATGTCTTATTTAATTAGCATAAATTACTTAAATGGGTCAACTTAGCCCATTGAACCCACAAAATATACAAGTTGATTAAAAGAATCAAAAAGTAGGCTAGCCCGTTTAACCCACAGGCCAAAGTAAGTTGGGTTAGGATTAAGAAATTTTTAGCTCATTTTTAAAGCGAGCCAAATTTTTTTTGCCCATTTAGCCCATGGGTCAAGCTGGGTTGGCTCGTTTAACCCACTTGCCCACCTATAAATTTTACTACTTGAAAACAATAGCATCAATTCAATTACTTAGCTAAACTATCACAACAAACATATACAATTTATTTACTATATTATTCATAATAAATTCATACACAACAAATTCATACATTAAACAAATAAAACATATATACAAATTAATTAAGTTTAAAGGCTTTTAGGATATTCCACTATATTTCTACTCAGCCTTATAGGCTTTTACCATTATCCCCTTGGAATTAAATAGCTCCTATTCACACCAACTCTATCTCATCTTATTCTTATATGGCTACTTGCAAAACATTTTACTGGGGAGTGAGCAAAATCATGGCTTAGTGAAATGGGATGTAATATTCTCATTACTACACAATAAATAATAGCAACAAGTTATCAATCATATGCTATGTATGAACAAGAGCATGCAATGCACCATCACACATGGTCTGCCAGTAACAACCATGAAATCTAGGGTACATCCCGACCTTGAAGGGTTAGGGAATTAGTGGTTTCATTTGTGTCTATGTCGTTCAAACACTCTCTCTTAATCTGCAAGTTTTAGGGTACCTTAAATGCAGCCCCCCCTTAGGGCTACTTTAAATGCAGTCCTAAGATGGAATGTCAAAAATAGTTCTCTCTTAATACCTACAGATATCTTAAATACAGTCTGAGGTAGGCTTAGGATACCTTAAATGCAGTTATAAGCTAATTTAGGGTATAATATATGCAATCCTAAATTCATAAAACTTATCATAAGACCCACAATAATGGATA
Source organism: Combretum micranthum (assembly GCA_024138025.1). Lineage (NCBI taxonomy): Eukaryota > Viridiplantae > Streptophyta > Magnoliopsida > Myrtales > Combretaceae > Combretum > Combretum micranthum. The sequence continues at coordinate 738,333 of JAMXBD010000333.1, read as the reverse complement.
GTTCAAGGTTTTGGTAATATGCAAGTCTCCCAAATCTTTTAATTCGTATTACTAAAACGGGAATACTTAAAAACGCTTATAAAAGATTTTAGTAATAGTTATATCCAAAAATAATTATTTTAATAATTGTGGATACCTTAACTGCAATTCGAAGTAGCTTAAATTCTCTCTATCAATCATGTGACAATGATGGTATTAAATGATGCAAGACATTGTGTAATGTATATCAATTTTATTATATCTCGGTATTTATTAATAGGTTCATGAGTGACCAACCAAAATATAAATAAAAAAATTCACATAAAATACAAAAACATATATTTTTAATAAAGTAATCACCATTCATACAACTCGTCAATCAAACAAGTATAAATCCAAATCAACAATCACAAGTTTTTATTGTAAGTTTTTCATGGTAATTCCATAATAAGTCTTTAAATATTTGTATTGTTAATGAATCATAAACAAGCTAGATTTTTTTTGACATTCGAATTAATATATATGATTTTTATTAATTTATAATCATCATATTATGTAATATACCACGATATAAATTATAATATGTTGTCAAATTCAACCATTTCTCAAAAATTTAGCTTAAAGTGTACTCAGCACAAGATTAATAGTTTTGCATTTATCCCGCATTAATTCTTGGAAATGCACGACTGTTAATTGCTTGTCTGGTTATCTCAGAAAGACATGGAAGGGCCTGGACCGTGAGGATCGGGGAACATTTGAAATCACACCAGCTACTATCATCTACCAAAACAACCAACGAGACAGAGATAGAAATGGCGCCATCTCTAATCTTTTGAAAAATCTCTTCACTGCTTGTTCCTTGACGTAAGAATAATAATAATTGATTCCAACATTATTTATTCTTTTATATATTTTTAAGTTACTCTTCTCTCTAAAACTTACAGAAGCATTTCATCTTCGTATTCTTAATCGTATAACAGTTATATATAAAAATTTCCTAAAATAAAGCACTCATAGCAATAAATAAGCATAAAAGAAAAATAAATGTAGTGAATTATTGAATTATCCCACTTACTTAGGCCGTATTTAATCAAAATAATAGTATGTTTGGTTTAAAAAATAAAAATTTTCACCTAAAACAAGAAATAAATATTTTTATATACTTATAATTTAAATGAAACTTTATAATAATTAATAACATAAAATTTAATATTTAATATTTCTATTATTGTATTTTTTTTATTTTAAGATGGATAAAACCTTACCAAGTCTACTTTTATTTTGAAGAGCACTACTTTATGATCCCAAAATGATTTTTAGAAGTGAAAATAGTTGAGGTATGTAAAACTTATAGATTTTATAAGTGTAATGTAGTTTTGGTATAATCGAAAATATAAGAAAAACAAAAACAAGTGAACAAAAGAGACGGCAGGGAAGTGAGGACTCCTTGAGACGTATGATATATTAATATATATGCGTGTGTTAAGAAGCCGTCGTCCAGACGAAATCCAAAATTCAGGAAGAAGATTTTGACTTAGGGATGACTAAAACAAATCCTTCCAAAAGAATTTACTTCGGAACCAAGCAGAAGAATTTCGGTAAACTTGGAGAACAATGACACTACGATAAATTCTAGTTTAATAATATTTTTAGATGATAGCTTATATACTTGTTGCATTAAATATTTTGAATACCATAGTATATTTAAATTTTTTAATTTAAAATTTTTAATATTTTAACTATAATATCTATTATCATTAATTATAATTTACTTGTTAAGAGTTTAAGTTGTCAGCATTTTGATAGTTTAGGGCCTAATTAATATTTAAATTATCCTTAATTTATCTTATCTATAATTTTTCATTATTATAAATTTATGGTGTTTCACATTTGAACTCTACAAAATTAACACACATCCCTTATTACATGATAAAAGGAAATGAAAAAGAAAAAAGGAAGAATATAAAAAGAAACAAATATCAAAACACCACATCATTAAAATACCCGGAAAAACTATATATCTATTAATAAATTTCATTTTGTTGTCATAACTAGACATAAGCATGGTTCAAGAACTGAATTAGAATCGGAACTACCGATTCTGGGTTAAGGAATTATGTGGAACCAGTGGTTCTTTGATTCTAGTTTTTATACCATTGAACCATCTTTTTTCTTTTCAAGTAAAAATGAAAAAAAAAATAAACGAATTATAGCTTTTAATAAAATAAATTTTAAACCCAAAATAATTATTGAATCAAAAATGTTAAATTAATTTTCACCAAATGTTTTAGGAATTTGTTTAGGATGCACATTTATTTACATATATATACATTCAATTCAAATTGTAGCTTGTAATATGATATTATAAAATACTCTAGAGAGTAAAAAAATATTTACAATATAAAATATAGTCTCACATTATTAAGAAAATGAGTTTTGCTTTTATGAAAAGTTTATATCAACTAATTATATATGATTTTAGGTTATTTTATTTGTGTTGTTTATAATAACATATTAACATTGTGAATTGATAATAAATTTTACTATTCATATGAAATAATTTAAATACTAATAATTATATATTTAATAATATATTTTTAAATTAATTTCTCTAATTTTCTTTTTTTTTTCCCAATAGAATCAGCTGGAACAATCGATTATATCTATTGTAGGCCAAAAAACTATCTGAGAGCTAGAGAAACAGCAGTTCCGTTGTCTATTCTAAAATTGTGCCCATCTCTAATAATAACTTTGTTTTTTTGGAGTAACATGGGTGTCGTTTATCCAATTTTCCATAATGAAGGTGAGTTTAAGCTCTTAGTAGTGTTTTAATTTTGGGTAAATGTGGCAAATAGTATCTAAATTTTAGTAAAATATGCAATTAAGTGCATAAACTTCAAAATTAACCATTTTATTACATAAAATAACTTTTCAAATATACTACCAATCATATTGGTTAAAAATATTACTTAGGATAATAGTATTAACCAATTTAATAAAGTTACTATTGACACACATAAAAAGTTTTTTTATATATTAAATTAATTAATTTTAAAATTTATATATTTAATAAGATATTTTATCAAAATTTATACACTATTTACAAAGGAATTATTTATACCAATGAACAAATTATCTTGTATTGATAAATTGAGTAAAGTACTTAAATTTTTATGCCTATGCGATCAAATAATCAACAACTTAGATTAAGTAGCATTGAAAAAGCATGAGTCGATGCGACTCACCGTCGCAATACTGATATCTTTCCCCTTTTCTTCTACTTTATATCGTCCTATGTTGCAACTTTACATAAAAACAAGTAATAATCAATGTCCAGAGAGAAACAAACAGGATGATTTCATGTGGCGTCATGTAAAGAGCTATGATGGGACCCCCCAAGCTGAAATTTTTGGCTACACCTTCCACCGACTGCCCGCCATATAAAGTATAATAATACAATGGTAGGATTTAGAAAAAGGCCAAAAAAGGTGCGCATAAACAGGAAAGAAAATAGGAAGAGAAAATTCAAAAAGAAAAAGAAGAAAATAGGCATGAAAAATACGGAAGGTGAAAAGAAAACAGAATAATCAGATATAAAAAAAAGGCGAAAGAAAAATAATGGAGTTAATAAATTATTGTAAATAAAATATATATAAATTATTTTAACTAAGCCAAGAAATATTGACTTTTCTAATTGATCGGGGGTGAAAAAAACAAAGTATAAATTTAGTTTCATTTAGTCGTTCACTAATTCAAACAAACAATTACAAAATAAGGCAGATAATGCTAAGACGTAATGAATATGTTGATGAAATTGAGGTTATTTTTTTAATTAATATTAAATCCAAATAATGAAGATTACTAGTACATTTTTATGCAAAAAGCCCAATATAATTTTTCAAGCATTTAGTATGTTGTGAAAAATAAATAAAAGTTTACAAATGATATAAGGTAAACTATAGCCTATGAGCTCCACAAAATATATTTATCACCTAACTAAATTCATGCAACGCTTTAAAAACAATAAATAAATAAAAACAAAGAGGCAATTTTTTGTCTTCCATGTAACTATAACAGTGTTCGAATTATATATAATATAATTTTGTGGGCACATGAGGTCTTCTACATCTACAAGCTTGTATATCAATATTTTTTTTTTTTTTTGGCCAGAAGCTTGTATGTTATTTATACATATGTATCTGCTATGTATATTTATATCTTATTTGTATAATATGTATATGAATAATTAAATATTTATTTTTTTCATCTATTTTTTGATAGATAGTATTATTAAAACAAATACCAAATAGGTGTCAAATAAACAAAAAATGCGAAACAAACAGTTATGAAGCGTCAAAAATATATAAAATAATTGCACGACTCCCTCCTGATTGTATGTTGGAGAAATTTAACAGTTTATAAGGGCTGATATAATTCATCTTATTTCTTTTCTGCATTATTATTACATCTTTGGATAGGGAAAACCATCATATTAAATGACTATCTTTACTAATTTCTGTCTTAACTAATTTGTGATATAATTCCTTCCTTTTTATTTTAAATTTAATTAGGCAATTTTTTTAAATATTAATACGTGCGAAAAGGTAGATTTTTCTTGGAACATATGACCGCATATTATATTTTGTAAAGTAATTGCTAAAAGCCTATAAATGTATAAATGGGATAATATGTGATCTCAATTTTTAGTAATTTAGTATTTTATTTTTAGATTTTGATAAATTAATATCTATACTTTTTAAATTATGTGTAATTCAGTATCTCTATTAAATAATTTTTTATAAACGTTTATCTATAACTGTATTATATTTATATATTAAAGGTTTTTAAATTTTTCGATATTTACCTATTACGTATCTGTATCAAACCTGTATATAAAACTTATTTGTATCATTTGGTATCATATATTATATCTATTTGAACAATTTATAAGGAAAATTATCAATTTTTATCGGTATCTATTTTTTTATAAATATTTATTTAAAAATAATAAAAATATAATACTAAAAATGTAAAATATAATGAAACAAATATATCATAAAAGCAATGAGAATACCTTTTTGTTTCCCCCTACTATTCTCTCTTGATGATCCATGACTTATTATTTACTCATCATTACTACCTGACACATTGCAATTTGCAAAGCACAAAGCTCATGTATTACCTGATGCAGATTTATATTTCGTTGTAATTCCAATCTTTCAACAAAAAGGATCGGACATACAAAAAATCAAACAGAGAGGATAAACATACGAAAGATGATAAAGCAATAGTTTATTGGACATATATTACAAAAGATCGGAATTACAACGAAATATAAATTAAACAGAAAAGAAAGTACATTAAAACATTATGAAAGTTACCTCAAAATAGAAGCATATAAATGGTTTTGATCAATTTTTGAGGGACTCTTACAAAAACAAAGGGATATTGGTGAGAAATGTTGGATTTTGAGAATTTTTAAGTGTTTATGATAGGGGAGAGTGTTTGAATATGAGAGGATTCGCTCTGTATTTTGTTTTGTGTTTTGCATTATGGCAGAGTTCTCCTTATATAGAATGGAGAACAATGGTTGTATTGTAGAGAACGGTGCCATTGTGGCCGACAGTCACTATAATGGATAATGGAGAGTCACGAGTTATACTGAAAAACAGTACCATTGTAGCAGACAATTCACTGTAGTGAATAGTGAAAAGTCAAAGAATCCTAAGAATTACTGTGTCACCTTTCAGTGGGTTTCATCCTGATAAATTCTCTAGCGATTCTCGTGGTACATTGTTGATGTACGTGTTTTGTATATCTTAATTTTAGTAGGTATATACATGTCATATACTCTACTTATTACATTGGTTGAGAAGGTATACATATTTCGTATACTCTTCTGATAATGACTATCCTATGGTGATGTTATGTCTACTCCATAGCAGTCATCTTTATTTGATCTCTGCTGTGTACTGAGCTTCCTTTAGCTGCAACCCAACACTTGATTCATTGATGCTTGCCAAGGCCATTTCCAAAAGCTTCTTCATCTGCTCTTATGTCTTGGCTTGCGATATTATGGACATTAAGAATCCCTTGTCATGAAAAAAGGGAGTCTGTGAAACCATTGTTGAGACATTCGTTGAATGGCTATCAACCCATCTGAGAATAGCATTCTCTTCAACTTTGTCCCACATTTTGAAGCTATCTCATCATTTAACCTTTTATCTCTGGTGAGGATAGTTTCTGCTTTTACTGGCCTAAATTCATAGAACCAAGGCATTACCCAAGAAACACTAATATGCATGAAATATAACATTTCTTTTTTAAAATATGTTTCATAGGGTTTCAAAACATAATTTTTTAGAAAGGCGTTGAATCCTTTCTGTGCATTTTGATGAACGATCTCACTAATGGCTCTAAATTCTTCCCACCAGTGTGCAAACCAATAAGGGAGGTTTTGAGATGAGCATTTGTCAAAAAGACAAGCCATGTATGGGATCGTGGTTCATTTGAACGGAAGAAGGTATTCCACCATGCTTGCTTATAATCATAATAATTATATTGCATACGGTGGTTGGGTTGAGCATTGGTCACTGAGATCTGAAATTTAATTAGTTCATAAGGTTGGCCATATTGGTCGTCCATTCACTAAAGTTGAAGACTTTGTGAATTTGTGCTGTTGAGTAGATAACTACTCCATTTTGTTGAAAATTCTTAAAGGAAACTGATTTAGTTTCAGTTAAGATTTTCTCATAAAATTCCATATTTTTGTAAAAATCAAAAGGAACATAATTGAATTTGTCAAAAAACATTTTTCTGGCAAATGTAATTAGATCATTTTCAAAAACATCTTTTTCTACAATGATGATATTGTTGAAAATTTCTTTGATGAAAAATTTTTATTTTTGAATATTTTTTTAGGGACAATTTCTTTTTGGAGGAAGATGCCACCTCAGTCATTGAAATATTTTTGTGTGACTTTTTTCTAATTAGAGGTTTCACATCCTCTATAATTAGAATTTCTTCCTGTATGTGTGATTTTTTCTTGGTTAGAGGTTTCACTTCCTCTATCATTGGAGTTTCTTCTTGTATACCACATTTTGCCACAAGGGCCATTGATAGTGATGGTATGTGATGTGCCTCTGGGGCCATTACAGTGTTGGATTGACTTAATGCCATTACTATTGTATTGATTAGGTCCTAGGTTATAACATTTGAAATATCTGGTTGGAGACCAGATTCATTCGATGACTGGCTGGTCATTTTGGATGGTTTTCATTAATCCTCAATGGAGGATTTGGAGTATTTTGGGCATTGGGAGCCGTGGCTTGAAGCCATGACCTGACATTGGTTAGTCCCTTCTTTGGGACTTCCTTATGTTTTCCTTTCTCCTTTTTAGAAGGCATCTTCCTATAAGAATTTACAAGTAAGGAAATCAAGAAGAGCATTCGATGAGCCTTTGATATGCTCAATTTCAAAATCAAAACAAGATAAAATTGATTGCCATCTAGTAAAAATCTGTTTTGAAGTTAAATTTTTTACATCATTTTGTAAACATTTTTGGTTGATCTACAATCAACTCTTAAAAGAAATTTTTTATTTAACAAATCTCCTTGAAATTTAGATATGTTAAAACTATGGCTAAAATTTCTTTTTTGATTGTGGAATAGTTCATTTGACATTCGTTCCAGTGTTTAGAGATGAATTGAACTATGCATTCTTTATTTTCCATTTTTTGTTTAAGAATTCCTCCATAGCCTTTATCAGAAGCATCGATCTCTACAATTTTTGGTAGGAATGGACTGCAATATGAAGGCATGGGATTTCCTTAATTTTTTTTTTATTGTCTTTACAACATTGGTATATTGTTCAGACCATTGAGGTGGATTTTTCCTTAACCTATTATGTAGTGGTATACATATTATACTAAGGTTTGGGAAAAAATCTGCAACATAATTAAGGCCTCCTAAGAACCTTTGAAGTTGCTTCTTATCCTTAATTTCACTGGGAAATTTTGAGGTGAACTCTATTGACCTTTGCATGGGCAATATAGTTCCATTGTGGATGTTGAATCCCAAGAATCTTATTTTTGCTTGAAAAAGAGATATCTTTGTTAGGAAAACAACAAGACCATTTTTCTTAGCAATATTCATAAATAATTTAACATGTTTGAAGTGTTGATCTATATTAGGAGAGAAGATCAAAACATCATCAATGTAGACTATTATGAAGTTGGAAAAATCATTAAAAATCTCATTCATTATCCTTTGGAATTCAGAGGAAGTATTTTTTTTTAATCCGAAAGGCATAACATTCCACTCATACTGACCAAAAGGGACACTAAATGCGGTCTTGTACCTATCAGATTCTTTGATTTGAATTTGCCAAAATCCAGACTTTATGTCGAATTTTGAGAAGATTCGCATTGTGAAGGCGGTTTAGTAGATCTCTTTTGTTAGGTATTAGATGCCTAATCCATTTGAGTGCAGTATTGAGAGGTTTATAATTAATCACCAATCTGGGTGTTCCTCTCTCAATTTCAGCGTTTTTATTAACATAAAAAGATGAGCAACTTCATGGAGATTTATTTTTCCTTATTAATGATTTTTATAATAAATCATTAATTTCATTTTTGCAATGCTTTAGGATTTCATTGTTCATTTGAGTTAGTCTTGCCTTGGTCAAAATATTTCTTTCATGAAAATCATTTTCATAAAGCAGATCAACTATATGACATTTTCTATCCCATAAAGCATTGGGTAAAGAAGAACATATGGTTTTTACGATTTCATTTTGTAATTTAGGAATTCCTTCTTTCAAAGATTTATTTGAGAGTTGGTTTTCTATTTTACAAAACATTAAGTCATCTTGTAAAAACTCTAGATGTTTTTCTTTATTTTTTACAAGATAATTCAATTCTGAGATTGAATTTCTTTTTAATTCATTTAAAATTTTGTTTTAGGTTCTGAAACAAAATTAATGATAACTTTTTCTAGAAATTTTTGTTTCAATACCTTCATTGTTGACAATGAATGGTTATATAAGAGTAATAAAAGGAGTTCCTAAAATCACATTTTGCTTAAGATTTTTGACAAGAATAAAAGCTGATTTATAGGAGACTTCATCTTTTATTATCTCTACATCCGATATTTTGAATTCAATCTGCAGTTTGTTACCTGATGCAGATTTAAGAGACTGGGTTGTTTTTTCAAAATATTTTGTAGGAACTGACCCTTCTCTTAAGCAATTCAGATCTGCTCCATTATCAAATAATGCAGTTGTTTTCAAAATGAATTCATTTTTTATTCTAAGTTTTATGTTGATTATCCATTTTCTTGTAGTTATTTCTACAAGGTGTAATAGATAATCTTCATTAACTTTAGAAGATCCTATTTTAGGATTTTCTTCATTATCAGACTCAAATTCTTCTTGTTTTAAAATGATTTGTTTTAATTCAAGAAAATCTCTTTGTAAATCTGATTGCATCTTTTTCAAATTTTTTATTTCTTCTTTCTGAATTTTGATTTCAGAATGAAGATCATTGACATAAATTGTTTTCTATTTCATTGGTCCTTTCTCAAGGATTTCATTAAGGTTATAGGGAAGTTTTGGTACAAAAGTATTTTTCTTCTCTATATTCTTGATGCATTTCAGTTTTTCTTCTTTAGATATCTGTTCTAATTTAAGAAGGATTTCTTTTTCTTCTTCAGTTAGAACATAAATCTCATTAGAAGAATCATCTGAATCAATATCATTGACTTGAATCCCTTCAGTTTCATTTTCAGAAGATGATTCTAAAGATGTATCTGAAGATGGTAGAAAATCATTTTCTGTAAATATTTGCATGATTTTCTCCATAGTTTCTTCGTCAAGATTCAATTCCTTGATTTTGGTATTGATCTTACAATGGTTAGCTGTATGACCAATTTTTCCACATTTAAAACATTTTAATTTTTTATAAGACTTTCCCTTATATTTTTTATAAGGTTTGGTCTTCTCTTTCTTCTCATATTTCTTCATAAAATTTTTGGAATTCTTTTTTAAATTCCTTTTGGGTTTCTTATGAGAAGTGCATTTTGAGCATTTTGATTTCTTCTTTTGTTGTTCAAAAGAAGGATCATATTGAGCACAGAAATCACTAAGACTTTGGTGTTTTTATCTTTGTTCATTTTTTTATTTTTTTTATAGCCTTATGTTTGTGTAAAGATTGGTTCCAATCTTGTTAACATAGGAGGCTAGTTCTCCATAAGAAAGTGTATCATATGGTATTTCGCCATTGTAATCTTCTCTGATTTTGTTTCTAATTTGCTCACCTATTAGGTTAGGTAAACCAGTTAAAAACTTTTCTTTTCAAAAGGATTGGTTACAATCATTTCTGAGGATTCTTTGGAAGAACACATCCTATATGGGCGAAATTTTCTAATGATTTACATTTCATATTGGACAACAATTCTAGTATCCCATCTCTGAAGTGAGATGGATCACCTATGAAATGTTGACTAATGGAGAAGATTAGATGATGAACCATATGCTATATTAGTTTATTTTCTTCATCCAAGATTTCAGATCTTGCTTCATCTACTTTGTATGTCGTAAGAATGAAATCTCTCTATTCTTCATTGAGATAATTATCCCACCAGCCTTTTAATTGTCCAGTAAAACCAGAAATTATTATTAAGGCTATTTGATGATCATCTAATGAATCATTGGTCTTGTTGGTGTTTGAAAACATTATCATTTAGTTGAGAACATTTAATATTCTCTGTTCTAAGGCTCCATCTATGTTCCATTCATAGGTAGATCCTGTAGAGTATTTATTTTTTATAATTATTTTCATCATTTTCTTCCAATAAGAGATAAGGAGAGGTTGCTCTCTGATAATAGAGTTTCTGGGGTTAGGGTTCTTTCCAAGAAATTCTATTGATATCATTGCCTGAAGATTTATTGATCTTTAGATAAGTTAAATCTTCCATTGAAGAGTTTTCCGAAACGCTGTTAGTTTAGAAAGAACATTTAAATTTTCAATGGGAGTATCTTCAATAACAAGTCCTTTAAATTTACTGGAATTAGATGAAGATGTCCCTCTGTTCTTTAAAGCTTTTAAATATTCCTTAGAGGGATTTTTAGGAGCTTCAAAAGGTTTGATTAGAGATGCCTTAAATTCTTATCTTCTAAAGCTTTCAATAATTCTTTAGAAGGGTTTTTAGGCATCTTAATCTCATTGTGGTCATTGTCCAGAGTAACTTCGATTCTATCCAACTATTTACCAATAGTTTGTAAATGTTGGTTAGTGAAGCTATTTTGTTTAATTATTTTTCTAACTTCAGTTTCTTCATTTTCTAAATTTTTGAAGGGTGTCAGAGCTATTTCATTGTTGTTATAAACCTATTTTAATTTGGTTAAAGGAGGATCATTAGATTGTATTATCTGACCTTCTCCTATTTGCCATTTAAAATAGTGGTTTATAACATTAATCTATTTTGGTGCCAAATAGTATTCTTGGAACCAGTCAAAGAATAATATTTGGTATCCATTATCAAACATGAATCTATAATATTCATCTTTAATTTCATTCTTGTAATTAGAAAAGGTTTTGAAATACCAATTTCTAATCTTTTCATTTTTGGTTAATCCAAACTCTTTGTTTAGAAAATCCCTATCAGGTTCGAAGGGTTTTTGTAAAGTGTTGAGTTCTGATCTCTTATTTTCAAAGCAGTAGGTTCTTCGTAAACATGTTCATTAGGTTGTTGGTAAACCATTCTTGGTAGAACAATTTGTTCATTCACCAATCCTACTAAAGAAAGATTAGGAATTTGTAGAAGATTTACCTGTGGAGGTGGAGGAATGATAACCTATGGAAGAGGTAGATCTACTGATTTTCTGGAAGTATCAGAAGATATAGATCTAATTTCTACATTATTTCTTGGTAGATCTAGAGATCTTCTAGAAAATCGAATGGTTACCTTTCCTTCCCGGTGTTGTATAATGCTAGAGGGTTCAACATTATACACAATTCTTTTTGGAAGTACATTGTCAACTTCCCATTGTTGAGGCAAATTACTTTGACTCCATTGAATTATTCTAGGGATAGAAACATTAGCTTTTGAAAGATCCGTTTGGATTAATAAGGCTTGACCTCTCCTGTCTACCTTAAAAGCCTTAGATCCAAAAGTTGTTTTCATTAATCTGTAATATACTCTATATATTACGGCCATTAGAAGTGATCCTTCCATCATTTCGTAGTTGTGTGTCTTTATCTATAAGATTAAAGGCTTCATTATGGTTTTGTCCTTAAGTCCTATCGTGACAGGAGGATGACAATCAAATTGGATTGGACCATTGCTTAGACGAGTTTCAATTGCAGCATGAATTAAACGTTCATACTCTAATTCCCTAGAGTCTCTAAGTACTATTAAGACTGAAGTGTTTAATCCTAATTTAGTAAGAGGTTTGGCTCCTACTTGGATTAAACTTATATGAATATAGTTTCAGTCTTTTGCATATTTTTTAATTGAATTTTTATTAAGAATTTCCATTGTTGTTAAGCCATTCGAGATTGGAACATCATTTTCCTTTATGGCTATAAAATAATCATTTTTTGAAAAAATCTTTCATTTTTTCATTTGGTAAATTTCATTTTAAGCCAACTTTGGAATGTTCCAATTATTATGGCTTCATCGAAATCCTTCATATGGATCTCGTCCTCTATTTAACATATTATCTTCTGACCGTTGCTCCGAGGGAGCAGCTAGAAGAAGACATTGTTCTTCTTAATAAACTATTCATAATTTTGTTAGACTATTTTATCTAACCCTATAATCAATTATCACAAGACTACTTTATCCCATATTGTGACTTCCAATCTATAACATTTTTGCTATCTCTCTTTGGGATTTACGTCAGGCCTTAGTAGGCTTGTCACATTCTGAGATTACCACTAATGATAATCATCCCAAGTGAAATATATTATAAGTTTACCTACGAACAGTTTTATAAGGCTTGTTCAACTTTCATGCTGAATTTGCATTAGCATTAAAACTAATAAAAGAAGAAATATGTAATTTATATATTTATTTATGTTACAACTATATATTTTCGGATTATATTACGTGATAGTTTCTTTTTCCTATAACTATTTACATAATCGAACCGTATCTCAATACGGATTTATGGGAGATCAATTCCATTATATAAATAAACGGTCGAGATTTTTTCTACGGAGCCACCGTACAAATTGGTCCAGCTCAGACATCGACCTTTTTATTGTTTTATTTTAAATTAATCAAACACAGCAGCAGCAGGTTCCTTCCTCTGCCCCTCCTTTTGTTTCATCAATCATCGCTCCACCGTCACTTTCTATCTGCTCAATCAAGTTCTTCTCAATAAATCTCGCTCTCTCTCTCTCTCTCTGTGCTTTGAATGCAAAATTCATTCCCTTAACCTTAACCCACTCGCTCAAACAAACACAAGGAGCCATGAGCAGGAAACTATTATTGTTACCAGACGATGACGATGCACGTTAAACTTCCACGCTAGCCACCACTTTCCTCTTCCTCCCTCCCCCACCAACCACCTCCACCACCACCACCTTCCACCGCCAAGCACACCCTTCATCAACTCCTCACCATGGCCATCACTGTCCTCATCCTCCTCTCCATCCTTCTCTTCATGGCCTTCTTCTCTTTCTTCCGCCGCATCTCAAACAACCTCGGCCACCCACAACCGCCACCAGCACCACTTCGTGGTTCTTCCAACCACCTGGTGCTGTCCTATCAGACGGAGTGTGCAGTGTGTTTAAGCGCGTTCCGGGAGAGAGAAAGTGTTAAGGTTTTTCTGTACTGTCGTCACATGTTCCATCCTCACTGTATCGACCGGTGGTTGTATGGGCATGCGTCGTGTCCTATCTGTAGGGCTTCGACGGCTCAGATGTCCCATGACGGGAAAACGAGTGGATCGAAGGTGGGGAAGGGTGACACGTGTGCGGTGGAGAGAAGAGGGAGTGACCGAATAAGAATTATTTAGCTGCAATAGCAGTACAGGTAAATATTGATGGAAGAGGGTCCACTTTACAATGCTATGTAAGTAAAAATATTATGATACCACTGATAGTAGCAGAATATATATATATATATATAGATATACTAGAATATTTATTAAGAGGACATTGAGAGTATTTGGTGAGTGTTGGTATTTTTCCTGTATCGTGTGAATATGTAAAAGTTTAACAAATGGACAATGTCTCTTTCTGTCAATTTTTTTCAGATTTCATACGTGGTATATTTGTATTTTCACGTGAATTATTATATGGATTATTTTACGTCTTATTAATATAAATCAAACGCTTTACGGAATTGTTCCATTCCATATTTATGAACTACTCGAAAGGTAAATAGAGTGGGATTCGAAGTTTTCAATATTTTTAGTAAACTTAATTAAAATCGAGATGAATATAAATATTAGTTAAATTCGAATAACTTTGAATATTAATATTACTATAGCTAAAAAGAAAAAAAATATATAATTAAATATGGACATGATTAATCGAATTACTTTTAATCAAGTTCGTATAGAAAATACTAAGCTCCATAGGTTTAAATTTTAAAAATTCTTGATTTAAGCTTAAATTAGAACCAATATAAGGAGACACATATATCATTCGATCTTTTTCTATCTTGTTATACCAAAAGAGGATTAAATTATGAGGTCTGTAGATTTAAGGATTCACCTGGGCTTAGTTTTTAACTTCTTGGAAGTCGCATTTGAAATCTAATTCTATGATCAAATGATTTAATTTAATTACAATCTTTAGTTGGAGTAGAGTAATTCTTGAGAAATGTTATTATTTTACCTGGTTGACCTATATGCACTTTAAAAGTATAGGAAAAATATTGAACGAAACGCAAAGAAATAGAGAAAAATGATCCTTCCATTCGGATGAATTAATACTAGAGGAAGAAATCGTTGCGTTTTATTTTTTATTTATATATTTTTGGTTGTTTTTTTAAAGCCCAAATAGTGTAAGATTTTATTAAGAATAAAAACTTTAAACAAGGCCTTGAGACTCCAGTAATTGTATGAAGAATAGGATTTTTTTTTTTTTTTTTTCTAGAATATGAATGGGGAATAAATGGAGTGGACATAGTAGGTAGAGACCACCTCTAGGCATTTTGAAGCCACTTTTTTTTTTCCTTTTTCTTTTTCTTTTTTTTTTTTTAACATTAGCCGAAGACGATAGGATTTGATCGTATAAATATTGTTTTATACAAGATCTTCAGTCTTAATAGAAAATAATGGGAAAAAGACACTTAATTTAAAGTGAACGAAACATGATGGTGTTAAAATTTTAAACATTAAAAGCGAAAGCGATTAACAATACGGATCCTAATAAAACAATTAAATTAACCAAATCAACAATCATGGCATAATTAAAAGTTACAGTAAAATGAAAAGAAAACTTACTTGAAGAATCCATCACGATAATTTAATATCCCAAGTAATAATATATGTTTTCCTATGCCAAATCCGTATCACTTAAATTCGCCCTTTGATGATATAAGGACTTGATTGATTCTTGATTTTGAATCAAACCTTAAAAGTAGTGTGTTGTTGTTGTTTTTTTTTTTTTTTATGGCCCAATATATAACTTCCATTACGAAGAGTCATGACTTTTAATTTAAATGACATGACTTTTCATGAAAGGATATCTTGATGGAAGGTATCCATTAATGATTCATGAAGAGATATGACTTTTACTAATATACAAAACACACTAAAATACTTAAATTTTAACGAATTGGCACGGAGGGATTTACACCCGATAATTGTCTCTTAGATACTACACTAATCATCACCGTGTGTATGACGATAACAATTATCAATACTTAAATTATATGAATCAATTAGAAATTAAAATTTCTAACATTCTCCCACTTGATTCATATATAACAAGTATACAACATATTAACATAAAGTGAGCTCACTTAAATAATGTCGTATATAAGTCACAACTTCGTAAGAACTAAACAGACCGAATCATGGCGGTCACGGGCCTGACAAACGTCCCGATTCCTTCCATGTATCACAAGTCAATTCAATTCAAACAGTCACAATTTGATAAAGTAGACACCTAAAAATACCTTATCCCACAATGTCGTAAAATAAGACCCAATATCTATAATCATAATAAAATATGCATAACTGAAATATGATTCATAGATAAGCAAAATCCAAACAAACATCGATATCTAGAGTATCAAATAAACATAAATGTGCTAAACATAAATTCATACATGTATGACCAATCATCCGATATACAAGGACTTCCTGACTACTCCCATTTTACTAACATGGCCAATAAATGTTTTAGGAGCTAGTCCTTTAGTCAACGGATCCGCAATCATATCATTGGTGCCAATGTGCACTATTTGAACTCTTTGATTTTGCACCTCTTCTTTGACAGATAGAAACTTTAAATCCATATGCTTGGCACCCTTGGAGTATCTATCGTTCTTAGAGAAGAATACAGCTGCCGCATTATCACAATAAATCCTCATTGGTTTGGCAATGGTATCAACGATGCCTAAACCATCAACAAAATTGCGCAGCCACAACGATTGAACTGTAGCTTCAAAGCATGCTACAAATTCAGCCTCCATAGTGGAAGTAGCAATGACAGACTGCTTACCACTCTTCCATGAGACAGCTCCATCAGCTAGAAGGAACAAATAGCCAAATGTGGATTTTCGGGTATCCGAACATCCGGCATAGTCTGAGTCCGAGTAACCAACAACCTCAAGGTTACTAGTTCTTCTATATGTGAGCATGTGATCCTTAGTGCCTTGTAAGTACCTTAAAACTTTCTTTGCAGCTCTCCAATGAAACAGTCCGGGATTTGATTGATAACGACCCAACATACCGACCGCAAAGCTTATATCCCTAGTACAAGTCTGAGCATACATCAAACTCCCGACTAAAGAAGCATAAGGGATATTATCCATTTCTTTACGCTCCAAATCGTTCTTGGGACATTGGGATAGACTGAAATTGTCTCCTTTCTGGATGGGAACTGGACTAGGTGCACATGATTCCATCTTAAATCTTTCTAGAACTTTGTTGATGTAAGCCTTTTGAGACAATCCCAAAATTCCTTGTGATCTATCCCGAAATATTTCTATTCCGATCACATAGGAAGCCTCACCCATATCCTTCATCTCAAAGTTGCTAGAAAGGTAATCCTTAACATCATGCAATAACCCACGATCACTAGCGGCAAGAAGAATATCATCTACATACAACACAAGGATTATAAACTTGCTTCCCATAACCTTCATGTAGATACACCGGTCAACGGTCATTTCTACAAACCCATATGACAATACGGTATCATTAAACTTCAAGTACCATTGTCTAGAAGCTTGTTTTAATCCATAGATTGATTTCTTCAACCTACATACCAGATTTCCTTCACTTGTGGTCTCAAAACCTTGAGGTTGATCCATATATACCTCTTCTTCCAAATCTCCATTGAGAAAGGCTGTTTTAACATCCATTTGGTGAAGCTCAAGATCAAAATGAGCCACCAAAGCCATTACAATCCTTAAAGAGTCCTTTCTAGAAACCGGAGAGAAAGTCTCTTTGTAGTCAATGCCATCCTTTTGAGTATAACCTTTGGCAACAAGTCTGGCTTTGTACCTCTCGACATTGCCCTTAGAGTCTCGCTTGGTCTTAAAGACCCACTTACAGCCGACTCTTTTAGAATCCTTCGGCAATTCCGTCATTTCCCAAACATTGTTGTCATCCATAGATTTCAACTCTTCCTTCATGGCCATCAACCACTTATCGGAATTTTTACCGCTCATGGCTTGGTCAAAAGAGACCGGGTCATTATCAATGCTCAAGTCACTTTCATGCTCAAGTGCATAAACTATATAGTCATTCGAAATAGCCGATCTTTTCTCTCTAGTAGACCTCCTTAATACTATTTCTTCTTGAGGTTGCACTTGCTCATTAACTTGAGTATTTTCCTCCTCTTCTTGAACAATGGCATCCATAATTGGGTTTGGAGCATCTATTTGTTGTTGTTCCATATTCATGCCTTGTGGCTGTGCTACAATAATAGGAACATCAACTTGAGATGGATCATTTGATGGTTTTGGTCCATCAATGACTCTCTTATCTCTACATCACGTGCTCCCACACTCCCACTGACTTTGCCATTTTCAATGAAGCGAGCATTCCCGGACTCTACAATTCTCGTACTATGGTTAGGGCAATAGAATCTATACCCTTTTGACCTCTCCGGATATCCAATGAAATAACCACTAATGGTCCTGGAATCCAACTTCTTTTCATGTGGATTATATATCCTCACTTCGGCTTGACAGCCCCACACGTGAAGATGTCTTAAACTAGGCTTCCTAGATGTCCACAGTTCATAAGGTGTCTTAAGAACTGCTTTACTAGGTACCCTATTCAATATGTATGCGGCTGTCCTCAATGCATACATCCACAATGAAACAGGTATAGAACTATCATTCACCATACTCCTTACCATTTCCATCAATGTACGATTACGCCTTTCTGCTACACCATTTTGATGTGGCGATCCGGGCATTGTATACTGCGCACAAATGCCCTTGGACTCAAGGAGTTTCTTAAATGGACCTGGAATTTGTCCAACTTCCGATGTCTTTCCATAATATTCACCACCTCTATCGGAACGTATTACCTTAACCTTTCTATTTAACTGCCTCTCAACCTCTGTAATGAATATCTCAAGGACATCAACCGATTGAGTTCTTTCATGCAGTAAATATAGGTAACAATACCTAGAGTAATCATCAATGAAGGTGATGAAATACCTCTCACCGCCCCAAGACGGTACATCGAAAGGACCACAAATATCTGTATGTATTAAATCAAGTAATCCACTACTCCTTATGGCAGCCTGTTTTGATACATGTTTGGTTTGCTTACCCTTAATGCAATCCACACAAGTATCATTCCAATCGGTAAAATCCAATTGAGACAAAACTCCACTTTTAATTAGCCTCAAAATCCTCTCTTTGGATATATGACCGAGTCTTTTATGCCACAAGTCAGCAGAAGATTCATTAAGTGCATTCCTTTTCATACCAACATCACATTCAACATCAACATTAAACAGGGAATTAACAAAAGTAGAATTCAGATTGAAACAATACAAAGTATCCAACAATAAACCAGTACCACAAAGGTTTGTTCCACGATACAATGAAAAACAACCATGTCCAATCCTAAAATCAAATCCTAAAACATCCAACCTAGAAACGGAAACAAGATTTCTAGAGCAATCAGGAACATATAGACACTTCTCTAGATCAAGGCAATAGCCCGTATCTAACACAATTCTATATGTCCCTACACCTTCAATTCTAGCTTTCATCCTGTTTCCCATAAATAGAAAGCTTTCACTTTCCGGCATTCGGTGGAGATTTAGGTAACCCTGCATAACATTAGAAACATGAGTGGTTGCACCAGTATCAAGCCACCAAGTATTAGAAGGTACCTCAATCAGATTTGATTCAAAGCATACGGAAGCAAAATGTATACCTCTCTTTTCAAACCATGCCTTCCTCTTTAGGCAATCGGCCTTCTTGTGCCCAGGTTTGTTGCAAAAGAAACATTTCAGAATCTTTTCAACCTCTCCTTGCCCTTTACCGGGCTGCACCTTAAATGGCTGCTTTCCCTTGTTCTTCCATTTCTTACTTGGAGCTTTGCCGCCACTAGAACCAGCATTTGATTTACCATAATAGGCAAAGTTGGCTTGGGGAATTTTGACCTTAAGGTCTTCCCTTTGCCTTGCCTCCTCTTGCATGAGCATGGCCTTAGTATCCGAAAGAGACCATTTTTCCTTAAGTTGGTTGTAAGTTCTCCGAAATTGCTTGAAATCATCACCCTTACATGATTTTAGCAGAAACTCAACCAACACTCGCTCACCAAGATCCATATCCAAACTCTTAAGCCGGTTGTAGGTATTCACCATGTGAGTAATATGTTCCTCCATTGACTGAGCTATGGTGTACTCTCTATTAGATAAATCATTAATAAGAGCAGCAACAACAGACTTATCTACAATGTCTGTCATAGTACACTTCTTAATTTCAGCCACAAATTCCCTCACATTTTCAGTCTTGGGCTGGGAAGGTTTAACATTAGGCGCTATGCTAAGCTTAAGAAAGCTCATCATAAGCCTATTCGACCTCTCCCAGTTCTCCCACAGTTTCTTGTCTGCCTCCGAACTAGTATCGGTCGGTTTAGTGGGCTCATCCATAATTAGAGCTGAATCGAGTCCCAAAAGGCCAGCATTTAGCTTGACATACTCAATCCAATCATCATAGTTTTGCCCATTAAACTTGATACCATTGGCAGTCATATTAGAGACCTGCAAACATTTACATTTCACATATTAATTGCTTTGAATTTAAACCACAATTCAGACTATAATACATATACCAAAATATCGCATTTAAATTCACCTTTGGGTAAATCTAAACACAACTAACAATCACAAATGCATCATTCATATAACATATATAAGGTCAATCACAAGTTCACTTTAACATACAAGTCATCTTTGGATGTACATATATATTAATTAAATAAGTTCATAACCTACTTCAATTGTTATTAACCATGAGTAAGATCTACCTTTGAGTAACCGTATAACTACATGTTAATAACTATAAATGTTTATTATTCTTAAATGTCATTTATGATGCTATATCAAATAAACATTTATAAACATAATTTAAATCATTTAATGAACTCTGAGTGGGCCACTTTGGTGACTAACGCACTCACTAAAATATTAAAGATTTAAATCATATAAACTTAAATTATTAAGTTTAATAATATCATTACAATACTTAAATTAATGAAATATTAAATTAATACCTCTATATAAAACTACTCTTTAATATCTTTTATTCTTAATTTATTAACTTATTTCTTAAAGCTCAAATAATAACATATAACATTTACATTATTAAATTGGTTTTATGTGAAAAGATTTGCATATACAATTCCTGAAATTTGCATAAGCCATATATGCATATGCACATGCACTTCAATTCTTTTCACAGACAGCATGCATTCATAGGTTACTCATATTGATGACGCATGCATAGCCCACATTCCGATTTCATCACAATTTGAATCGACAATTGGTCAATTAAAACAAAGCAGCAACATTTTATATAAAACTATTCAAAATCACAATTCTGAGAACAATTGAATTCACACGATGAATGCCGAACTATCAATTCAAATATTCAACCGAAATTTAAATTCAAAATTAAAACCCAACATTACTCAATTTAATTATGCCATAAACAGTTAATTTAAAACATCAATTAACTATAATCAACTTTAATTGAGAAAATACCCAAATTCGCATAAACCCTAAATTGGTAATTTAATTTCTATTAGACCCGCTCTGATACCAAAATGTTAAAATTTTAAACATTAAAAGCGAAAGCGATTAACAATACGGATCCTAATAAAACAATTAAATTAACCAAATCAACAATCATGGCATAATTAAAAGTTACAGTAAAATGAAAAGAAAACTTACTTGAAGAATCCATCACGATAATTTAATATCCCAAGTAATAATATATGTTTTCCTATGCCAAATCCGTATCACTTAAATTCGCCCTTTGATGATATAAGGACTTGATTGATTCTTGATTTTGAATCAAACCTTAAAAGTAGTGTGTTGTTGTTGTTTTTTTTTTTTTTTATGGCCCAATATATAACTTCCATTACGAAGAGTCATGACTTTTAATTTAAATGACATGACTTTTCATGAAAGGATATCTTGATGGAAGGTATCCATTAATGATTCATGAAGAGATATGACTTTTACTAATATACAAAACACACTAAAATACTTAAATTTTAACGAATTGGCACGGAGGGATTTACACCCGATAATTGTCTCTTAGATACTACACTAATCATCACCGTGTGTATGACGATAACAATTATCAATACTTAAATTATATGAATCAATTAGAAATTAAATTTCTAACAGATGGGTCTAATCGATAGTAAGAAAAAGACACCCAATTTAAAGTGAACGGGGACATCATGGGTTTAATCGATTGGGACAGGTTTCCAGTGTTAGCTTGAATGTCATATAGACTTTAGACAAATAATTGACATAAAAAATTTAGATTTTTGACAAATATAACCCGTTATGAAAATATTTAGTAACCATAAAATAATCTAGAAAATATAAAGAATATGAGAACATTTGAATCTCTATTTTCATGAATAAATTGAAATATCCCAAAAATTTAATACAAGATTAATAATAACAAAGATAATAATGGTAATTATGATAACATAAAAGGATAAATATAAACTAATTTGGAATGAATAAAAATTTTAAACAAAGATAATAAAAAATTATTCAAAATAAATAAAATAATGTGACAATTGGAAGGACAATAATTAACATACGCACAAAAACATAAGGAAGGATACAATAGTCAATTTAGCTTGTAATTAATTAAACCAATACAAAACATTAGAGCATGAAGATCATTCCCATCTCAAACTTTGATTTTATACATCTGAGGCTCCATACCCTCATATAAAATCCACAAAATTTTTTTCACCTATCATTTTTCATATTGCAAGACTCCTTGAAGAAGAAAACCCTCTTTATTAGGATTAACAAAATTCTTCAACAAGAATTCAAAAGAAAAAGGTAAAACCCATATTCTAATCTCTTAACTCCTAAATCTCCTAAACTAATACAAAAATTAATCTTGGGATAAACAAAGATCAAGAAGGAAAGGCAGGAATGCTTAAGATGGTTCATCAACAAGCATGTCTTAATAGTATTAGTAGTTTATGCTTGTGCTTTCTTCATATTAAGCAAGTAATCTAATCCTTATTTTAATTGTATTTATGTGATTAATGATCTAGAATTAGGTATTGAATCATGTGATGATAGATTATATTTGTAGATCCATGAGATGATGATTAAATGATGAATGGATAATGATTATTGTGTGAATATAGGCTAGAAATCATGGAATATCATTAAGATGTAAAATCTAAGTAAAATATCAAACGAATTTATTTTTAAGTGAAATTTATAGGAATGGTATTTTAATGTGTTTATATATAAATTGGAATTTTTCATGATTTTTGAAAACATTTACTATTTTTTAAAAATTAAATCACAACATAGCAAAACAAGGCAAAAGTATTTTGGCCAACAGCAATGGCGTGAATATAATGACTTTTTCTTCTCCTTTTGAGATGAAAATATAACAGTTTGAAATCATCAGAAGTCTACTTTAATACAGTGTAAAGGACCGGCCAAGAATCAGTTGGGATCATCTTCAATCTAATGAAAACTGATCGATCGTCAGTGTTATCCCCTATTTCTAACTAGATTAGATGTAATTGAATTTGAAACCTTAATTAACTAATTAGTCCAAGCCAAATAAACTTATGAACATATAAAGCAATGTGTTAGGTAGTTTACATAGAAATTCAGGCTCAAGAACCAATCAAAAATTTGGTGAACCAGTCTAATTAAATTAGAGCGTACATTAGTTTTCAATAAGAAATGAAATAAATGAATTAAAAAGAAATTAATTTTAATCAAATAAATATGAAATAAATGCAAATAATTTATTTTCATATTAAAATATGAATATTAAGATGCATAATTAAATAATTGATTTTAGAAATTTATTTGATAAATATATATATATATAAGATTATATAAGATTATTGGGAAGCTAGTTTAGGTCCATAGCACACTTAAAGGTAAAGTTGGATTATAAAGGATATGAATGGACTAACTATACCTTAAATGAGTTATTTAATTAATAAAATTTTATTAAATTAATCATGAGACATGTTACTAAGAATATTACATTAAGGATTTAATTACGATAAAATGAGTTTAGGTAGTTAGTTTAAGTATAAAATGAACTATTTTATGAATTAATATTTTAAATAGGAATTAAGTGAAAACTCAATTTAAATAAATAATGTATAAATATAACTTAGAAATTAGAATTGATTACTAGTTGATCTAATAGGAATGAATGATTGAGTTAGTGACTTGAAACGTATTTGAGACAACTTTCCTTATATAGATTCTAGTTCTTGGCATTTTCTATCATCTGTTTTGAGGTAAAATACCTATTTTAGCATAGATACGTAGTAACTTAGTTATTTCTTATTCGGATAAGCATCCTAAAATAAATTAATACTTAAAGACAACCTAGATAATTGCTTAAGTGTGCTTGTGTCATTTTTTAGATCCGGTCTAGGAAGCGGCAAACTTACATAGTAATGCCAACATGGTAGTTATACACTTAGGCCACCAAGGGTAGCTCAGTGAGTAGTTGATAAGGCAAATGATAGCAAGGTAAAGTTAATCTTGATCGAAGAGAAGTTACATTTATATAGGTTAAGATTATGGACTGCGTTAATCTATATAATGTGATGGACAATGGTAGGTAAAGATGAGTAACGATTACGATATCTCGACAAGGCTATTTATTTGATATAGAGATAGAAGATATATGTATTCAAGCTGTTAACATCAACCACCTAAGCAGTTGCTGCTACTTGGTACTTATGACCCTCAAGTTCCCAATCGAGTTACTGAGTGTGAGTACTCCACTATTAATTTGCTCCACTTAAATTAAAGATATAAATTGTTGGTTATTGCAAGTGCATTAGAATAAGAGTGTGTGATCATATCATGTGTACTTGTGTTTATATTGTACTGGACTTCGACTCGTTCCTTTCTTTTTCAAGCATTGATTATGATGATGATATGGATGCTTTGACTACTTAGGTTATAGGTTGAATGGTGGTAAGAGACTCGACGAGATACATCGAATTTTGTTTTATTATTAGTTTGAGTGTTAAATTTTTGTATTGCAAGGTTTCTTATGTATTACTAAGAAATTATTTCTTATTATTTACAAAACTGAAATAAGGTTTTCTTAATCTAAAATTGTTTAGAAACTCACTTAGTTAATGGTAGTCTTTGTGTATAACACTTAAACGTTATACATATGGTGGAACTACAAATGTTCTAGACCGTATTTAAGGCGTAACATAAATTATCACACCCTAAAACTCATACAAGTGCAAATGAAAACCATATAAGTGTTCACTTAAGTGCCAACGGAGGCCTAAGCTAGTTTTAATACAACCAGGATCTAAAGGTAAATTAATTTATGAACTATTTTTCTTTTTCAAGCAATTCAATAGATTCCCAAGGTACGTCCATTTATGAGCTAATTTTCTTTTTTTAGGACATTTAGTAGATCTTTTAGATTTGGGTTCATTAAATGTAAGCTCATAACTAACCCACCAGGGATTTAGACTCAGGTTTAGCCACATAGACCTAGGGTGCTGGACTAAGTCTTGGGCGTACATGGATCATAGGCTGGGTTTAAGTCTAACTTGGCCCATGCACAAATTAACATATCAACAGTTAGAATTTGTTTTAGATACACATTAAATTTTATCCATTGACATTGAAGACCACTTCTTTTAGGTTTCTCCCCCCAGTTAAGCCTCTAGTAATCTATCTATGGTTGCATACCTTGCGAAGCAACATTTCTTTGAGTCACCACATCTATATGATCTCCAATCAACAAAAAAAACTAATATGTAGTCCATGAACCACTTATTTATTTAAATGCCACTAAGCTCTAAATTCATTAATCAAGTTATTGCCTTCCAAATTTCTAAACCATTAAAATCATAATCATTTGTCAAATTGCAATTCTCATTCGTGATCCCACATTAGGAGTTGGCATCCCTTGTCATACTCAAACCATTCATCCCAACTTTATAACCCACTCAATACGCCATTGCTAATCAATCTAAGGCCTTATACTTTTTGACCTTATCCTATGTTGGCAATAAACATCTCACATTTTGCACTCATCTAGTCACCTCCTCGCCATTTTATACCTTCATAAAATGGTCATTATAGGCTTATCCATGACACCATATAACCATCCACACATTGAGAGTAAGCATCTCATGCCTTAAACTTCGCCCTAACATTGCAACGTACTTAAAAAATCATCACCAATCGATCCATAATTTGTATATCTTGCTTAAACCAAGTTTAGGCATTTCACATGTAGTTCACTTAATCCACTAATAATGATTATCATAGGTTGACCTAGATACAACCTATGTATTTTTTACCTACATTAAGAGTAAGCATACCATGACATGAACAATCACTAATATATAACAATTAACATGCATCATATAATATGACCAATTAATTTTCATTTAAAGTCACGCAACCATGCAAAATAACATTAATTACAAACACAAACACATCAAACACTCCAATTAGCATTAATCACTCACCAAAACACTGCTTAATAGAGCCCCAAGTCTATCTTAAATCACCTATAATTGATTAAACATTTAGATAAGAGTTTATTGAAAATATAAGGGTTCAATCAACCTAACATAAATTAAGTTGGTTGAACCTCTTTAGACAATTCAACTCACATAAAAAGGCTAGTTCAGTCAACTTAAGTAGATGCTTGGAAGTTTCATTTAGCAAAGGTTCCCACAACAAACTGGTGTTAGTAGGGTATTGACTTAAGAGGATCTATGTGAATGTATAATTTTACACATTTATCTCAACTTAATTCGTACACATTCATGCACATTATCAAGTTTTTACTAATTTCAATAAAATTGATAAAATATGCGTTTTTTAGATTAACTGTATAAGTATTCAAAAAATGACTAGCAATTGGTCTTTAATTCATTATTCTATCATTTCCATATTTTTCAATTAATTCATCCCTTCCAAAATGTTAAATAATATGTCAAGACACTTAATAGCAGTTAATACTAGAGTTGAAAAAAAATTACCATACTAAATATTATATTTGTCTCATAGGCTAAGTACTAGGATTTAGTGAATTTAGTTTATATATTAAGATAATTTAAAAAAATTTGATTTGATAGATTCAGAAAAAAGATAGTTAAACCAGTCCATTCATTTCCAATTTCTTCCACATAAGACCATGCGTGCAGGAGGAAAGTTATTAATTTTAACTCATAGCAATCTCATTCCGTTGGTTAGTGGATATTATAAATTCCAAGAATCTATCCATATTTAGTCATATATTCTCATTTGTCACTTTTGTAGAGATTAAGAACCAATATTCTTAATTATAAATATTCAATTATTCATACTCATTTGTCACTTTTGTAGAGATTAAGGAACAATATTTTAAAGTGCAAGCTCTACTTTCAGTGACAAACAATTCAACCGTATGAAACCTCGTAAATTTATAATAATAAAATAATATTAAATTAAATTAAATTAAGAACATTCAAATAGTTAATAAGGTCTTGAAATATCAAAACACTACTAATTGAAATCCTTAAGAAATAAATTATAATATATGGTAAAAATATAAAAGTTAGAAAATAAAAATCTTAAATTAAAAATTTTTAAAACACCATTATGTTTAAAATATTTAATAGAGCAAACACATAAATTTTTATTATAAATATTATAAATGCTCACCTTACACATACAAATCCCCGAAAAGATAGTGATCCATTTCCTATCTTTGGACACTTCGAAGTTGAGGAAAAGTACTTGCTATAGGCATCTGCATTTTACATCCGAGCAACACAGCAACTTACTTTTTCTTCCATCAACCTCAAACGCCTGTAACTTTTACCTACTTCAACCAATTTCAATTCCAAAAATTACGTTACCATGGTAACACAGTATTCTTTAAAACAACAGTAAATTTAGTAAAGTTTCATCCACCGAAAAACCATATTAATCGAAATATCAAATATTAGATTTTATGTGATTAGTTTATTACAAATTTATATTTTTAGATACTTTAATTATAAAAAAAATAATTCTTTCATGTTTTAGATAAAAACTTTAATTTTTCAGATTAACCACATAATTATTTTGATTAAGGTGCTGCAATACCTTTTCGTTCATATAATTAAATAAATTATTTTATTTAGATAGTGTAAAATTTAACATATATAACATATTCTTATATTATATTTCAAATATGCGTGTTTATGTACATAAAGTGTATATCTATATTTATGTTTCGAGTCGTGTTTACCTCACGACGGAAGGACAAAACGACTCCGCTGCTTTCCGAGATCGGTAATCTGGAAAAATTTGCCGTGGGTCCCAATTTCATCATAAAATAAATAAAAAAAAATCAAAATCAAGTTCCTTAAATAGCTATCATGACATGACATGGTTCCTCCTTGCAGGACAAGGGAAAGGAGTATGTATTATATACAAAGTGGTTTATTAAATCTAATAGCACATCATATGATATGGTAATTAAATAATTATAAATATTGAGTGCATACATATTATATGAAATGATTTCTTTGGGGAATATAGGATACTAATCATCACGAATATATTAATGGAAATCATACATATTAAATTGTTTATAGTTCATTAATCATAAAATTATTCATTTAAATACTTATTATAAGATTCCATGTGAAACTTGTAATAAAAAAATTATGATCATAATTTGGAATTATACTTGCTTAATGATTGAGTTGTATGAATGTTGATTACTTTAACAAATATATACATTTTTGCATTATATATAATTTTTCTAATCCATATTTTAGTTGGTCACCCATGAACTTATTAATGTATATTGGGATATAATAAAACCTAACATTGATTACATGGAGTCTTACGTCATTTAAACAACACGACAAATGGAAAGGAAATTTAAGCTATTGCAGACTACATTCAAGGTATCTACGATTATTTTGAAAATTATTTTTGGATAAAGGTTTGATCAATTCTCTTTGTAAGCACTTTTAAGTATCCTATTTTAATAATATGAATTGAAAGTTTTGGGCAAATCAAATATTAATAAAACATAAAGTATCCATTGTTTTGGATCTTGGCATAAGTTTCATGGATTTAGGGCTGCATTTAAGGTACCTAAACTAGCTTAAGACTACATTTAAGGCATCCTAAGCCTACCCTAGACTGTATTTAAGGTATTAATAGGTATTAAGAAAACTATTTCAAACATTCCATCCTAAGACTGCATTCAAGGTATTTTAAATAGGGCTGCATTTAAGGTTTCCTGAAACTTATGAATTAAGAGAAAGTGATTGGATGACCTAGATACTGATGTAACTACCAAAGCCCTAACTCTATGTCAAGGGGGATTTATTCTCTAAAATTCACATTGGTTATTAGAAGACTATGCGACGATGTTTGCATTGCATACGCATATTAATGTAAAACATATGATTAATAACTTATCTGTTATTGCTTGTTATGTAGTAATAACAAAAGTATAATTAGAAAAGAACGAATATTGAAATTTGTTGAATCCCGCATGATTGCTAAATTATAATTTTCTACTTGCTTGTTGATTCAAAAGAATGCCAGATAAATAAGTATCAAAATTCAAAGGTCCAACAAGAGCATGGATTTTGGAAAAGAAAAGAACTTAAAGCAATTAACAATCAAGAATCTTGACTAAGGTTTCAAGAGCAAAACTCTCAAAAGGTATTTCCAAAAGAAAACAAAGACCTTTTGTCTATGACATAGATAAGACCATTACAAGAGTCTTACAAACCATAAAAGTTACAAAATAACCCTAATTAAAACCCCAAATGAAACAAGTACGAAATAAAAAAAAGATATTATTCTTATGTGTACACAACTTCTAACACAAGTTGGTTCGTGTACTCTAGGAACAAGCAAAAACTCATGAAAGTATACCCAACGCAACCTCGAACTCGGCTTTCTACTATAGTTGTGTCAAACACTAAACTATATTTCCTTCGGTCCTCCACTTATGTTCTCAACAAGGCTCTCAACAAGACTAATGTTATTACTTGTGTAGAATTTTCAATTTTCTAACATGCTCAAACTTGTGACCAACATAAGTATTATAATTTAACTTTACTTGCTCCCCTTCAATTGGCCCTCAAATTTTCATTATCTGAAGAGTCACCAGTATGTGGAATCAAGTGTTTAACATTAAACACATCAAAAGTATGAATATGACTAGGTAACTTAAGACAATATGCCTTATGATTGATCTTTGTTATAATCTCCTCTAGCTAAAAGTTTATTGTACTCACCAGTAGAAAACTGCTCTTTAGTAAGAGTAACCCACACAAAATCACCCCCTTCAAATTACACACACCTCCTCTTTTTATCAGCATCTTCTTTATATTTAGTTGCAACTTTCTCTAAATTGTCATGGATAGTCTTGAGAACCCCTTGCAAACTAGTCACAAAAATGTTCTGCTTTCCCATGAATTCTAGTTTTGTTTAGCAAAGGTATCAAATCAATTAGACCTTGAGTAATAATTAGATACATTACTTGAAACAAACGAATTTTGGTGCTACGATTAGCTGCATTATTATGTTCAAATTCTACCTGACTCAATTTCTAGCCGCAACTCTTTTACTTGCTCACTAATTAAACATCTTAACAGATTGTCCGCAGATCTATTCATAACCTCATTTTGTCATTTGTTTGTGGATGATAGACACTGCTAAAATTCAACTGAGTATTTACCATCTTCAATAAGCTACACAAAAAATGATTAAGAAATCTAGTATCTCGATTAGAAACAATTGTTAAAGGAAACTCATGAAACTAGTACACCTTCTAAAAATGTAATTGAGCAACACAAATAACACCTGTGGTCTTCTTGCAAGGAATAAAGTGTACCATCTTAGAAAATCAGTCAACCACAACAAAGATGGAATCATTACCTTACTATGTCGGTGGAAATCCTACCACGCATCACATGCATATGTCTACCTAAGGCTACGAAGGAATAGGTTATAGCATATATAACCCCACATCCGTAGTTCTCTGCTTAGAGACTCAACAAATTCTACAAAGTTGCATAAATTTCCCCACCTCTTTGCAAATTGTTGACCAGAAATAAGAAGCTTGTACCAATTGCAATGTTCTAACTCACCTTACATGACCTTCACCATGCAATTCCTTGATGATTTGAAGCCATAAGTTATAGTCTGGGATACATAATTAATTACCCTTATATAGAAAGCCACCTTGCAACAAGAATTTTGTTTTCTCACCAACCTTAACTTTTACTACAACAATAGAAAAGTATGGATCAATCTCAAGTAAATCAGAGAAAGAGCTAAGCCTAGGTACCTTCACATGCATCATGTTCAAAAGACTATCGCTTACCTGATGCATCAGCTACCTTATTTGTAAAACTAAATTTGTATTTCACTACAAATGTGAAACACTCCATGTAATAAGCAACCTACAAAGCATGTCTAGGTTATCTTAAATTTTGCAAGTGTTTCAGAGCTTCATTGTTAGTATATAGAATAAATTTCCTATGAAACAGATAATGCCGCCAATGCTTGACAGCTTGACCACAGCTTCTATCCTAACAATTCTCACTAAAATAAGCAATTAGCCTGTTGATTTGGTTCAAAATTGCTCCAATTCCTACTTAGAAGCATCGCATGCAATTGAAAAGGTTGGTGCAAATCTAGCAGCACCAAGATTAAGGTTGTTGTAAAGCCCACCTTGATAAGCTCAAATGTTATTCTACCTCATCAATCCACACAAACTTTCCACCTTTCATAGTTTATACAATTAGTAATGGGAGCCATAATACTAGTGAAGTGAGGAATAAAGTGTCTATAGAAAGATGACAACACATGAAAGCTTCAAACCTCAGTTAAAGTACTTGGTCTAAGCCACCATTGAACTATCTTTACATTGGAATAATTAATCTAGAAACCCTCACCAAAAATCACATCACCAAGGAAAAGCACCTTAGAGGTCACAAAAACACAGTTCTTCATTGTTGCATAAAATTTCTCCTTGCGAAGCACATTAAGAACATCCTACAAATGCTTAAGATGCTCCTCTGGTTAACACTATAGATTAATATATCATCAAAATATACAACGACACACTTGCCAATAAATGAGCTCAAAATCTAATTCATGACTCTCATAAAAGTACTAGGTGCATTTAACAACCTAAACGACATTAGTGGTGTTCACGGTTCGGTTAACCAATATGAGGCCCTCTTTTTTGAACCTAACTATAATAATCGGTTTTTAGTATCCCGATCCTTAATTAGTCCATTATAAATGGTTAACCGCTCTAACGGTTAACCTTTTTCGATTAATTTTTTTGGTTTTCGGTTTTTAGCCATTTAATATAATAGTTTTAATAAATCAAATTCATTATTTCAACAAACTTTATTTTTTAGCCCTTATCATAGAGTTTTTCTTAAAATTATTATGTATATATTAAGAGAGCTAAAAAAAAAAGAAAATCAAATTAAGGAAAAGGGGAAAAAACAAGCCTTTGGATGTATCATCATCAACAAAATCAAACCAAATTAATCACCACATTAACTCCCATCAAGCATATGATAGAACATAGTAATTTAATCAAAATCCAACAAATATTAATGTATGTAAATTACATGTATATATAATTTTTTGGAAAAATAATTATATATATGTAAATTATATATATAATATATTTATAGATATTGAAATGGTTAACAATTAACCATCGATTTATGGTTATAAACTGAAAAAAATAAAAATCTTAATCCTAAGCTAAAACCAATGGATTGGTTAACAGTATTTTTTGGATTGGTTTTCTGGTTTTAATTTGGCTTTTCAGTTTTATCAGTTTTTTTGCACACCCCTAAATGGCATCACTAGCCACTTGTACAACCCTTTTAGTGTCTTAAAGGCCATTTTCCACTCATCACCAACTCTGATTAGAAGTTGATAATACTCACTCTTCAAATTCAGTTTAGTGAATGTTGTAACACCACTGAGTTGATCAAGTAAATCATCTAAATGAGGAATAGAAAAAAAATACCTGCTATAATTTTGTTAATGATTCGACTATCTACACATATACACCATAAAGCCATTCTGCTTAATTTTAGAAGGATTGGAACTACACAAGGGCTCAAGCTCTTCTAAATGAAAAAAAATAAAGGTTTACCTAAGGTTCTGCCATGTAGAAAACAGTATCACAGTGGTCTCACATGCTATACCGCATGCGGTATCATTTTTTCACTTGGCGAACTCTCAATGGATGGTCTACTTAAGATAGGTAGACCAAGCATCTACCTACACCTTTTTACTCCTTTTAAATATACCCTTAGCAAATAACTCCTCAATCTACCTTCTTAACTCATGTCTAGTACCCATTCTATAATGTAGCCTATTTGGAAGGGCTACTCTCGACTTAAGGTCAATCTGATGTTGAATATCACATAACATGGGGTAATCTATCTAGTAACTCATCAGGAAACACATCACAAAACTCTACTGTAATGGATCTTACTACTTCAAGAATTGCAACCTCTTCAGTGACCACCTTGCCTACCAAAGCATAGACCACCTTCTTATCCTACAATTTTTCTTCAAATCCGAGCAATAACAGCATACTAGAACTTTGTTTCAAAAGTTTGGACTTAAGTGGGTCTTTATTAGGCATCAACACAATCTTCAGCTCCTTAAAAATAAACTATAAGTATTGGCCTACCATCATGCATCACACACTTATCAAACTGTCAAGGCCTCCCAATAGTAAATGAAAAGAATCCATCTCAACCACATCACACCGCACAAAATCTTTATATTTGACACGATAGAAATAGAAACCAACTTTCATTTTGAAACAATTACCTCACCTCCTTTTTCAATCATGCTAGATTATAAGGCTTAGAGTGCTATTCAGATTAAATGCCCAATTTTCGCACCACTTTGTAGATACAATGTTTTCACAACTGGCTGAATCAACCATAACTTGACACACCTCCCTTAAAATGGTTAGGTAGACTGGAAAATGTTATTGCTTAGCTAATCATCTTCAATAACCTTCGAAGTCATACAAGACCTCCTAACAACAAATGTTTCCCTATCATCTCTAGTTACAATCTCCTCTTTGGCAACATTAGTATTAAAGATTGGTTCACCATCAACCTCAAAAACATCTTTGTCTTCATCCCTATTGTTCTCAACAAAAGCATCTTTTTCCCTATTTTTCTACATTCAAACTGCCTATGTCTAGCCTCACCATAACTAAAAAATTTAAGATCACTAGTGTCGGGTTTATTGAGTGACTAGTGGTATTATTTCCTGCTATTCCCCCCTGCATGATTCACCCCAATGATGCTATTGCTGCCACAGCTAGTGGACATATTACTCCCAGACCATCGTTGCTACTTCTCAACTATCAATGCTCTCTGGTGCATTGCTGATACAGAAATAGAATCAAACATATTTATGGTGTCTTGAATCTGCAACCGCAACCCTCTAATATACTATGCTACTAACTACTCCTCTATCTCCTGAATCTCATTCCTAGCCACAAGCAAATAAAATTTAGTAGTATAATCATCTATTGCTCTACTGCCTTGTTTTAAATTCTATAGACTCCGATACATCATGTGGTAGAAATTGTAATATAGTATAAATTAATCAAACAAAACATCTGAAATTTCCTACTTTTTGTTCCTTCACTCTACCATCTCTTCTTTTGCTTAATCAACCGCACCTCAATAAAACCTCCTCTCTATTTTGAATGCAAAAACTCATTTCATAACCTTAACCTACTCAAACAAACGCGAGGAGCCACAAACCAAAAACCTATTACTATTATTAAATGATGATGATGCACCTAACACTCCCATGCTAGCCACCACTTTCCTTTTCCCTTTCTTTGTCTCTCTTCCCAAACCCCACACACCCTCCCTCCGCCCCCTGCCACCCCCAACCAAAAAAACTAACTACCACCATACACAACATCCCTTCCACTACTGCCACCTTCTACACCAAGCACACCCTTTAGTTCCCCCATAACCATCACAGTCCTCATCCACTCCCTCCCACCCCTTCCCCCCCATGGCCTTCTTCTCTCGCTATCTCTACCAGTTCAATATTATACTGCCACACCTCAAATAACCTTCGTCACCCACAACCACTACCACACTGTGCTTCTTTTAACCATGTAATGGACCCCACCATAGTATTGTCTTTGTTGTTGTTATCTTCTCCAAGAAACTACAATAATAGTGGCATGTATCAAATGGAGTACGTAGTGTGTTTAAGGCTTTATTTGGATTGTCTCATTTTCATCTATATCTATATTTGTATCTTATCTACATTTGATTTATTTAATCTATTTAATCTATTTATGAGTAAAAATATCTATTTTTCATATGTATTTTTTTTTACAATCAAGCTATTTGAAAATATCTATCCACATCAACGAAACAATCAAACCTTAAGTGAGTTCCAAGAGGTAGAAACCATTAAGGCTATTCAGTATTGTCGCCACATGTTCCATCCTCAGTATATCAATAGGTGGTTGTACAAGCACGTATCACGTCCTATATGTATGGCTTCAAAGGCTCAAATGTTACATGAAGGGAAAGGAAAGTATGGATCAACAGTAGAGAATGGTGAGAAGCTCATGTATTCAAACAAGAGGATATTGTTTTCTTAAAGCATCCATATTCCTAAGGAACTCTAAATGGTTTTCCACAGGTCACATCGGCATTCTAGAAACCTCTCCTTCTCAAAGACCTCATTACTTTATCCATAAGGTTCTCATTACTTTATTCATAAGTTCCTTAACTTCTTTTTAAGTTTTTATGAGTCTCATTGACTTTTAGGCAACACCTTTACTTTTATACAAAAGAATAAAAATTCCAAAAGTACTCACTTTTTGAGGTTATTGGCAAATGACCCTTAAAAAAAAAAAAAAAACCCTCCACATCCGTAGAACCTCAAAACTGTGGTCTTAAACCTAAAAGCCGTGTTAAGGACTTCAAGTATGAATGCTCTTAGTGGTAACTTAGGCAATTCCCTATAGTAGATCTATTGCACGCATGCTTCTAATGTTTGTAGGCTTAACCTGCAAAGCCTCAAGGTAATGATGGGTGAGGAGTTTGTAAAGTTATAATCAATAGTCAAATCTCTATTTGTCATTTTTCCTATCTTTCTCCAACTTAGTCATAGGAGGAGGGACAATGGAGTTGCAAATCAAAGTGAAAGCCTTGCTCTGGCACTTGGCACTTTCTTTCTATTTTGCTTTTTGGCACTAAACAATAATGAGGATACTATAGAGTTGCGAGTAGAGGGTAGATGTTTACATTGCCACTTAGCATGGTCACCCTTATTCATTGGATGTGGATAAAGTGGGTCTATCATTGGGAAGGCCCAAAAGGAAAATTGTCTTAATATTCTTTTAGTGTATTTATTAAAGCTAACATCGGTCCTTTCACACCTACTATGAGCAAACTTTGAAAATATAAAGTAACGAGCGAATCACTGCATGATGCGTGCTTCACTTGCTATGGATTCTCTTAAAGCATCTTTATCTCTATATATTTGGTGGAAATTTTAAGGGATATAGATGATATAGCAATTACTTGTACAATAAAGTGAGTTACTTGTTAGGTTGCTTAGCAACTAGAGTTGCTTCAACAAGTAACACTCTCACTGCTTCTCCCATTGTTCCTTTTATACTTATTTAATTTTTTAAAAAAAAAACTCTCAGTCCTTCTCCCAGTGGTCTATTTACACTTATTTAATCTTTATGAAAATACATAGACATTTTTTTAAATGGAAATGCCTCTTTTGGTTCTTGGATTTTGATGAAATTGACAATTATATACCTAAACATTTAAAAAGTCAAATTTCATACCTACTTGAACTTTTCGTACCATTAAACACTACCCACACAATCATTTTCTAACACTTAATCAACTATTTCAAGAAACAATAAAAAGTAGGATAGTAAAAAGAGACACGAAAAATTTAGTTAGGCATAAAATTGAACTTTTCAAAAGTTCAATTAGCCAATTGTCCACTTCATCAAAGTCCAGATACCAAAATGAGTTTTTTCTTTATTTCAAAATAATAAAATGGAATAGGCCCACAAATTTTTTTAAAAAAGTATATAGGTAACTCGCTTAAAGTAAGCTAGAATAACATATAGAGTTGTTTAATAGGAAAAGTTGCTTTAAATGTTGACATAGCACTTTAAGCAACTCAGGGATAAAGATGCTCTTACACAATAATAGAAAGAATTATTTATACCCCACATCATTAAAATGCACACAAAAACTATTCATACATTAATAAATTTTATTTGGCTGCCATAGCTTTATTTCCTCCATTGACCTGGTGCCATTTATCTAATTTTTTATAGTGAAGGGTCAGATAAAGTTTTTTAGAGTTTTTTAACTTTTGTGATGTTATTTGTATAAGATAAATTACACTAAAGATTCTAATGTTTGAGAGTAAGTTCATTCAGGATAATATTTTGAATGGTTCAAAAATGGTCTCAATGTTTAGAGAAGTTGATCAATTGAGGTCTCTATTGACACATGTCAACAGAAGAAGGGTCTTTTTAGTTTTAATAAAATATTTCTCATGTTGACACGTGTCAATGAGAATTTGAATTAATATGCTTCTCTAAACATTTCGATCTTTTTTGAGCCAGTTAAAATATTAGAGTCTCAAATGAACTTATCATCAAATATTAAGATCTTTCAATGTAATCTACTCTTTTTGTGTATCATTTGTATCCATGAACAAATTATCTTGCATTGATAAATTGCGTAAACTACTTAAATTTGCATGCTTATAGGATCATATAATCAACTTAAAGTGGACTGTGGCCCTCTGATTTAGCAATGTCGAAAAAGCGTGTCGGTGCGACTCAGGGTCACTATGTTGGCAGATTTCTCTTTTTCTTCCACTTTATACCGTCCTATGTTGCAGCTTTACGTAAAAACAACTAATAATTAATGTTCAGAGAGAAACAAACAGAATGATCTGGTGTCATTGATCTGGTGGTCATGGAAAGAGCAATAATGGGACCCCCAAGCTGAAACTTTTTGGCCTCACCAATCCTATGATTTCATCGAATAATTTTTTTCTTGTAAACTACTCAATTACCGTCAGCCAACTCCCAAGGTACGCTTATTGGAATTTGTGGGATGCAAAAATTTCATATATGTAATACATATATGTAATATTAGCAGTTAAAGTATGACTTTAAATTTTCTGAACCTGGTTTCACTGGGTTGCTATTCAGTGTGAAATTTTTTTGTAAATTTCGCAACCTATATTTTATTATTACATATAAACTATTGTAAACAGATATAATTGAATATGTATATAATAAAATTTTTAACTAAACCAAGCGATATTAAGCTGTCTAGTTGATTTGGAAAAGGAAAAAGGATAAATTTAGTTCCATTTAATGGTTCACTAGTTCAAAGAATTAAAACATAAAGTAGGTAATGGTAAGATATTATAAATGTGATATCGAAGTTTAGGATTTACATTTTTTTATCAATATAAAATTTAAAAATGAAGATCACCTGTAAATTTATGTGCAAATAGCCTATTATATATTTTCAAGCATTTAGTATATTGTAAAAATAAGTAAAAAGTTTACAAATTATGTAAAGTAGATTATAGCCTGTGGGCTCTACAAAATATGAATTCGGAGTCACACCCAAAAGGTACAAAATGGATTTTGATTCAAATTTATCGTCAAAAATCATCTATGAGATATTATACCGCATGGGTCTGCTTCTCTAATATAGACTTATCACCCTACGAGATTCATACGACGAGTTAAAAATAATATATATATATATATATATAATGCAAAAACAAAAAGCAATTTTTGTCTTCCATACAAGTATAACTGTGTTCAAATACATACATACTATATATATATATAATTTTGTGAGCATAAAATTATATTGACACCCCTGATTTTTATTCTACATAATAA
Source organism: Combretum micranthum (assembly GCA_024138025.1). Classification (NCBI taxonomy): domain Eukaryota; kingdom Viridiplantae; phylum Streptophyta; class Magnoliopsida; order Myrtales; family Combretaceae; genus Combretum; species Combretum micranthum. The sequence continues at coordinate 699,436 of JAMXBD010000333.1, read as the reverse complement.
AGGATTTTTAACAAAAGAGAAATTATAGAATTATTGCTGACTATTCTCATTGATATGTTAGATTATATACTAATTACATGAGCATAGTAATAGGAAACTAGTTACAACAAAATAAATTGAGTAAATGTAAATAAATGACATAATTACATATAATTCAAATGCAGAAATCCCTTGATTTTCTCCTTTGACTTTTTCAAATTGATTTTATATCCTTATCATGCCCCCACAAGATGGATAGCCATGGAGCAAGTCCAATCTTGGCCTTAAGATAGTCAAATTGAAGATGGGCAAGAAGTTTGGTTAGTGTGTCGGCAAGTTGATCAGCTACAGAGATATGTGACACTCGCAGCAAACAATTTTGATCTTGTTATTGGATAAAGTGATAGTCAAGCACAATATGTTTCATGTGCGAATGGAAGACTAGATTAGAGTAGAGATTTGTTACCCTAACACTATCACAATAAATAACTAGTTGTTAGGGAAGTGTGACACCCAATTCTATGAGGAAGAGAACAAATCCATCCAATTTCTGCAGCAGCGTAGGCCACCAATCGGTATTCAACCTCAGTAGAAGAGTGAGCCACAGTACGTTGTTTCTTGGAGTTGCAAGAAATAGGATTGTAACCCATATAGACTATGTATGCACTAGTAGAGTCGATATCAGCTTTGTTACCTACCCAATCAGCATCTGAAAAAGCATGAAGTGCTAGTGGGGAGGTCTGACGAAGTGTGATGCCATGATCTAAAGTGCGATAGAGGTACCTCAATGGCCACTTGACTGCTTTCTAGTGGTCAATAGTTGGTTGATGCATAAACTGTGAGAGTTTGTTCATTGTATAAACAACATCTGGCCAGGTAAGGGAGAGATACTGGAGACATCCAACAGCTTTTCGATAATCAATCGGAGGAGATAGAGGAGTCCTTAATTGTAAAGTGAGAATTGGGCCGGTTTCTAGTAGTATAAGAGCAAACTTGGCTTCAATCATGTGAGTTTTGTTAAGGAGATTAGCAATGTACTTGCGTTGACCTAAGAAAAGACCATTGTTATGGGATGTGACTTCTACTCCAAGGAAGTATGTTAAAGGGTCAAGGTCCTTAAGAGAGAAGTGCTGAGAAATTTGTTGAATGAAGGTCTGTATAGTTTCGTCATTATTTCTAGGATAATGATATCGTCGACATAGACTAAAAGATAAAGGATGGTGTAATGGTTGTTGAAGATGAACAAAGAGGTATCTACAACGGAATTGGTAAAGTTAGATTGGAGAAGAAATTGACGCAATTCATAATAGTAAGCATAGGAAGCTTGTTTGATGCCACAGATAGTCTTGTGTAGCTTGCAGACATGGCGATTATAGTCACGATCAATAAAGCTCGGAGGTTGAGACATAAACATATCCTCGGTGAAAGTGCCATGAAGGAAGGCATTGTTGACATCAAGTTGTCTAAGTGACCAACTGTGGCTAGCCGCAAGGCTAAAAAGAAGACGAATAGTGGTAGGTTTGATGATTGGACTAAAGATTTCAAAGTAGTTAACTCCAGGGTGTTAGTGGAAGCCTTTAGCAACCAATCGAACTTTTCTACCTGTCAATAGAGCCATTAGGTAAATATTTGGCACAAAAGATCCACTTACAAAGAACCAAGTTTTTAATGGGATGAGATTGCACTAGTTTCCATGTCCATTATGAAGTAAAGCATCAAACTCTTTAGACATAGATTGTCACCAATTAGGATCCTTAAGGGCTTGGGTAACAATGGTGGAGTCAAGGGTAGGTTGGTAGAGTTAGGTAGTAAGTGTAAGTTTTTGAATTGGTTTATAGATGTTGTGTTTGGAACGAGTGACTATGACATGAAGTGAAGCTGATAGGTCAAGTGGTTGATTAAGATAGTTTTGAGTAGGTGGGTGTAGTGGGTCACTGACACAGTCATGCTCAATTTCATTAGAGTAGCTATTAGACTCTAGTGTAGAGGTGACACTTGTGATATTTGGAGTTGGTTCTTGGAGTTGGTTAGGGGCAATAGGAATAGGCAGATTTGGGGGAGAGGTAGCGTTGATAGTCGGGGATGGTGTGGTCACGATTGATAAAGTCATAGAGTACCACTCAGTGATGGTGGATGGAGCGGCACAAGGAAGAGAGGTATGAGACGTGGCAAAGGGAAAAATAGATTCAACAAAGCAAACATGATAAGAAGTGTATACACGGGTTGTAGATAAGTCAAGACATAGATAGGCACTTTGCATAGGAGAACTCAAGAATAATCGACAAAGATGCAAGGATAGGAACAAACTTAAGTTTGTGGGATATGTTTGGGTGAAGCCAACAATATCAAAGACATCCAAAGCTTTGAAGTTTGGAGTAGTTGGGAGATGTGCCAAAGTGTTTGAGAGATGGTTTAAAGTTGGTGTAAGGAGACGATTGATGAGGTGGACAACAGTAGAAAAGGTAAAAGGCTAAAATGATAGAGTCACGGATGCATGGGTAAGGAGAGAAAGCCCTATTTCTACAATGTGACGATGATATCATTCATAGTATCCATTGTGTTCAGGAGTGTGAGGTGGAGAGGTAAGATGTGAGACCCCATTGATTGTTAAGAATGAAGAGAGAGCTTGATATCCCACCTGCACCTAACACACCCCACCCCCCCCAACATTGTTAGAGTAAAATGGTCGACAAAGATTATATAGTATTTAAAGTTATCAATGGAGTAAACTGGTGATGTTCTATATCAGTAAATATAACTTCAAGAGGAGAAAAGGTAGAGAGAGTAGAATTAGAAAAAGGTAATTTATAACTTTTATTGCATTAACATGAATTAAAATTGAAGTTTAAATTGGGGGGATGAGAGGCACCTAAATTAAAAGAAGACACAATATGTTTGAAAGATGATGAAGAGGGATGACCTAATCCATGATGCCATTCGGATAAAGTGGTCTTGATACTAGAGAATGCTATTAAAGGTGACTGAGTAGTTGAGGGTAGCCATTCATACACACCATTCTTAGTTTGACCTTGTAAAAGGATTGCCCCCATGCAAAGATCCTTTACATGAAAAGAAGAGGGTAAAAACTCAATGGAAGTGTTGTTAGACTTGAAAAATTAGGAAATAGAGATAAGATTATGTTTCATGTTATGAACACATAAAACATTAGATAATGTAAATGAGTGAGAGGCAGTGTTAAGAAGGGTAAAACCAGTACAAGATATTAGGAGTCTAGAGTTATCACCGATCATAATTTCATTAGTGCCATCATAAGGATTATAGAGAGTGAGATTGCTTAGGTTGGTGGTGACATGATGTGAGGCTTCACTGTCAAGTAGCCATGTGGTGTTGGGGGGAAAGGTGGTTGCATCATTTACTTGAGCTTGCCACGGAGATGGTGGTTGAGAGTGTGACGGGTTGCCACGATGAAGAGGAGGTTGCACATGTGGAAACTATATTCTAAAAAGGGGATAGGAGAGACTAAATGACCTTGAGTAGTATACCACTATCAGCGACCAAGAAATGGTCGAGCAAGAGGATGGCTATCTCGAGTATTGGTGGGAATACGTTTCGTGGTATTCTCGTTAGCCATTGGAATTAGAGGACTGAGAGGCTTAAAGATTGAAGAACATAGCTAAAAAAAATCAAGGAGCAAACCTTGGCTTTGATACCATAAAGGATTTTTAAGAAAACAGTAATTATAGAATTATTGCCCACTGTTCTCATTGATATGGTTAGAATATATACTAATTACATGACCATAGAGGAAACCATTGCAACAAAATAAATTGAATAAATGCAAATAAATGACATAATTACAGATAATTCAAATGTGGAATTCCCTTGATTTTCTCTTTTGATTTTTTCAACTTGGTTACATATCCTTATCACTCTCTATTATGAAATATTGGACCCTCGATTAAGTGTAAAAAATATATAAAATAACTACACATCTGTCTCCTGAACTTTATAAAGGTGATTATTCTCCATTGTATGTTAAAGAGATTTAAGTGCAGTTGATATAATTTTGAAGCTTGTAAGAATGACTAATATAATTTATCTTAAACTTTTTTTAGATTATTCCATCTTCAGATGGGATAACGTCAAAAATGGTGCATGAACTTTCGAAAAAAATTTAATCAGGTACCTGAAATTTGGTTTTGAATAATTTGATATCTCAAGTAAGTTTTCCCATATATTTTTCCTATCTAATTGTTTCTTTAATTCTTCTTTTAATTCTTCATTTGTCCATTTCTTTATTTCTTCACTTATGTAATAATCTCACTAATCTTGCTTTCTAAATCACTATTATCGTCTTTTAAAAAATTATTAAATTCCTCTTGAAATTCTTCTTCATACTCATCTATGTAGGTTTTATTTTCTAGTATTAAATTTACTTTATATAGGAAAAATGTACATGAAAAATTACTTCAGGTTCAAAACCAAACTTTAGATATCCAAATAAACTTTTTGTGAAAATTCAAGTACCAAATTGTTCAAAACTGAACTTTTGATATCTCATTGAAATTTTTGTAAAAATTCAGATACCATTTTTCACATTAACTCTCTTTGATAGGGAAAATAAACCTATTAAATGTCTACCTTACTAATCTGTCTTATAATTCCTTCATCTTTCTAATTTTAATTAGGCATATTATAAATATATGGAAAAAATACAAAAAAGTGACCTATGTTATCCTGTTTGTGCAATTAACTTACCTGTAAATTTTTTTTTAACAAACACCTTACTTGTTAAAGAAACCATTTTGTCCAGTTTAAAAATAAACGGCAGTCCATCCACAGGCACTCACATTACTATATTTTAAACAAAAAAACAAAACAAAACGCAAAACATCTCTTCGCACAGAATAGCAAAAATATGGATCAAACACACACAAAAAAAAAAAAAAAAACACTTTCACAAACTCTAACCTCTCAACTATGGATCTCCATCACCGATGACAGTGACAAAATCCTACTCAACCTAAAGTGAAGGATACACAGAAACCACTTCCCTATTTGGTTGTCACAGAGATCGTTGGATTCCGTATCGAAGGAGCCATAGCAGCATCACTTTCGTCTGCAAATTATTTAGATCAAGGTAAGAACTTTCCCTTCTCCTTGATGGTCAAGGTGAGGCTTTTTTTCTCTCTTGGGTCCAGTAAAAGGCTGAAGTCATCCTACTAATTATTTGTATAGCCTCCAGCAATGTCCTCCCAAATTTTTCTAACCAAGTTAATTGACACTTTTTTCATTGACATCTTCCATCCGTAGCCTACGATCCATAGTTTGTTTTTAAGTCTACAAAATGCACTTGATTTCGGATAAGTGCAAGTGCAATGCAACTCTTAGCATTATTTTCCTTTACAGCTACAGCTACATACATTTGATGAAGGACGCCATTATTCAGTCCCACATTTTGATGCTGGTTCATTTCTTTTTCTTTATTTTCATTTTCATTGGTTAAATGGTGTTGTTCTGTTGCAATTATTTTGGCCAAGTTCTTCGACCTTATTTAGTTTTTGTAAACCAGTACCAAAATTATAATTGTTTCTAATTTGGATAAATTGCATATATACACCTCTTAACATTTACTCAATATGTGCTTGAATGTTTCTAAATTATTCACCCAAATCTTTAACAATCCATTTACTTCGTTCATTATGGTAGATAGATTGATTGAATTATTTGTTTACATTCATTCCTCAACAATGGCGAAAAGCTGTGAAAAATATGAGTTCTGGATCCATATCAAATGACTCTTTCCTATCCAAGAAAAATTATACATTGTGTAGGTGTGGAGAAAGGTCTGTAATTGTATCATCATGGCAACCAAGAAGCTTCAGAAGAAGATTTCGAGTTGGGTATGTTGTTAGATTTGTTCAACTTATTCTTGACATGTATTTTCATATGTATTAATCAAAAACTTCTTATTGATTGTGTAGATTGGAGAGGGTTGCAACTATTTCAAGTAGATAGATCCACCTACATATAGATAAGTCATGGAATTCGGATATAAAGTAGTAGAACGGTTTGGCAAGATTAGGCACGAATTAGAGGCATCAAGGAGAAGGGAAAGGGAAGTAATAGAGAAGCTTGTAGTAGGGAGAAAAATAGGAGAAAATTAAGAAGTGTCATTTTTCTTTCTTGGTTATGTACTGTGATAGTTATCACATACTTTGTGATGTCACATTGTTAAGTGTATTTTATCTTGTCATTGACTTTTTGATGAATTTGTGAAAGACATGGTTTTAGATGACTATGAGAAGCTTACACATGATGTTGAATTTGGCAAAGATATGTATAACATCAATGGTTTCAGATGAGTAAGAGAATCCTTCACATTGTTAAGTGTATTTCCTTTTGGCTATTGTCATTATAAAAAATTACATAATTGGATGGAGTCTTCAATGCGAAGCAAATAGTCTTTGTGGAAAATTATTGTTCCATTTATGTAAATAAATGCAAAGAAATGGAAACGTGGGAACCTCTTTTTGATATAGATAAGGGAAACCTTCATTGTTCTAGAAAAGAATGAAATCAATGCGTGATACAAGAATAAGTCGTTACCTTTACCTTTTAAGTTTAAGCTATTACTAAAGATTGGAAAAACGGTGACATCCAATTGTGATTTTGGCAAAATGTCTACTGATATGAAGAATTTAAATGAAGCTGGCAATGTGTTTAACTATGGCACAGCAAATAACAAAGGCATCTGTGTTCTGGGAAAAAAGGGGCTCTGTCACTAATTTCGTACTTATCCATTACACTTCGTGGGGCTGCAAACATGTCGTGTCCCCAATTCTCCAGAGAGCTCTTAACAAACACAAATTGTTCGAATCCGAATTTTCCAGCTCAGCTCTGCAAGTATAACAAAAAAGGAGCACCGGGTTCTATCAAATAAAAAAGCACAAAAGGGATATGTCATTTTTTTAAAAGTAACTGCAATGATCCAAGTCCGAAATATAATCACCACCAATTACACCAAAAACCAATAAAATTCAATACGACCCAATTTATAAGCAAAATTTAGAAACATTACAAGATTGATGTGTCAACAACTCCACCAGCTACAAAGCAGAAGTTTGCTCAAATAGCCCAAAAATAGCACTGAGCATAGTCTAGATAAATTGTATCAACACCACTTTAGCACCTACATAGCATAAGTATGCCAATAAATGGCACAAAATCAATACTACAGATATAGACAAAAAATCATCAGCTTCTTTAACTATTCCCTCCACGCCTAACAATATCGTAATGTGGGCGATACACAAAATGACCATGAATCCTACCTCTACTCGCACCAAAGTTGCTATGCCGTCCTATGTTGGATCCAAAACTTCCATTGCTCCTTCGCTTCCCTAAAGTCTCTCCAATAGAACTACTCTGAGATGGTTGAGAAAGTCACATTGTTGTTACGTATTATATGTGCACCTGATTCGCATAAGTGGCATTAGGCCACAAAAAAATTTCATTTCCATGCACTTCATGACATAATTGAACTAGAGTGCATTAAACAAGAAAAACAAAACTCATTTGTAAATTCTTGATGACATAATTGATAGAACTCTACATGGATGCTACCTCCTTACTTGTACGACCACCACAAGTGCTGCCCCTTCCTCTACCTCTTTTGGTTGCCCTGTCTCCTTTATGCTGGTTATTGGCACCACATGCCTAGTGAAGAAACATAAAAGAGAAAATCAAATAGCACATTTGTATAATTAGATAACACATGTAATTACATGACCATGGCAAGTGCCACATTATCCAGCTGTCGATCAAGTCGTCTTTGCCATAGCATAGGCCCAGTAGTAGTTGCATGGCATGATCGAGAGTTATGACCAACCCCAATGCATTTTCCACACCTCTTCACTCTAATCCTGGGTAATGGTGTTTGGATTACATGGTTCATCTTGGTTACGTTGTTGTACCTTCTTTGGCCTACCCAGTGGTGGTCAAAATTTAAGTGGAATAGGTGGTACATGCCCTAATTGTGGCCCCTCTCCCCTACCAAGCATAGGAGTGATGATCGATTGATAAGCTACTAAATAAAAACTCTTCATGTAGCATTCATGAACATATTTCACTGGCCTTTCAAAATTGCCAAGAATTGTGGCTGTAGCATGCTTACATGGCAGCCCTTGCAACTCCTAAACTCTCAACTACATGTACTGTGGTTTAAATCAACAATATGTCACTCAAAACCATTATCAACTTCATACATATTGGCACTAGAAGCTATTGCTGAGAAATTTCTAACCATAGTACTCATTTTATCAACCTCTTAAGTATGTTAGGACAAATTTCTTTGTCATATTTTTGCATTCCTTCTCTTTTGAGACTAAATGTTTTCATTAGATATAATCTATACCACTCGAGCATCATTATGATTGGCATCCCTAATGCCATAAGTATCATGAAGTTGAATGACTCATTCAAGTTTTTTACAAGCGTATCACACTTAGCACAATAACTGAAATGAGACTCATACTAGCAAGAAGCCAGGATCGTTGACAACCATTCCCATGCTGCTTCAGTCAATTCTTTCATCACCTAAATCTTATTCTCCCAATCCCTCCTAGTGGTAGCATTTGAAATAGCCCACATTGCATCCTTGAATTCTTGGCTAGCAAATTTCCTTCTAAAGTTCTCATGCAGGTGTCTCATACAATACCAATGCTCACATGTGGGATAAAGTTTCTCCAAAGCATTGTCAAGTCCCTGCCAATTTAAATAACGTAAAATCATTGTAACATTATAGTGTTGTAATGACAAGGATTATGAAATGCGTACCTTCTTTCTGTTAGAAATAAAGTCAAGGTTAAGCTACTTTGGGTCTCCGATTTCATTTCCAAATATCTCAAGAAGCCAACTCCATGAATTCTCACACTCTGATTCAACCACTGCAATTGCTATTAGATATATATTTTCATTCCCATCCCTTTTAACTACTGTAAGGATATGCCCACCATGTGTCCCTTTAGGAAACGACCATCTAATCCAACAATTGGATGACATCTACTAAGGAAACCAACCTTCTGGGCATTGAAACGTACATAAATCCTCTCAAACATGGGTGGTGACCCTTCAATGGATGAGTCACACTTGGTTATCACTCGACTTCTACGATCATGAGACAATACCATATTAGTAGTTGACCAGCATCATTCACAATTGTAGGAACCCTATTGTTATCTTCATCATCCTCAGATATAACTACAAAGTCATCTTTGGTTTCATCTTCCCTCATGTCATAACTATCATCAACATTAGCAACCAAAGTCTTTGTCGTATGCATATCATGGTGTTCACTACTACCATTGAGACCCACCTCCTCCATAGGCAATGCATCTAAGGTTGGTGGGTTCAGAACATCTATCATTGTTGGCTATTTATCCACAAAAAACCTGAATGTGCAAACTCCTAGTGAATTGTGAGTTTCCAACATTACGACAACATTAGCATCATTTCAAAGGAGCCTTAGTCCACTATAGAGCGACTGGCCAAGTGTTACATAAAATATCAACAAGCTTGGTGGCTTACCTATACCAATAAGGACATCCTCGATCTCAAGATAACTGAGTAAACCAGGATTAACATCATTTCTTACTTCTATAGAATCTCCTTTGTATGACCAAATCACATCTTTGTGAAATCTTTCACCATAATGGAATCGCAAATTGATCAAGTGTGGAATCACCATGCTTATACATACCACTAAACCTATAATCGAACAACTACTTTCGTTAAATAACATAATCAAAATGACCTTGCAATTTTAGACTATTGTAATAGAACAGCTAATTTTTGTTCATTTGGTGTTTCATCAAGCAAAAGAACATAGAGAAAGTAAGCATAAATAATTACTATGAACTATAGCACTTGATAACATTTCCTAACACGTATCACTTTGTTCTTTTTTAAGGTAATTCCATACCCGTTACATACTAATTCTTCACTTAGCATCATTACGTAGAGAAATTATACCACTTGTTCACAACAAAATGTGGAACGATTTCTAAGATTCCTATTACTTAGTTTTTCCACTCCAAAAATCAAAATGGGTGCACTTTACGTACAAAAAAAAATTAAATCACATTACAAACATACTCCATACCACCATCCACTTCCAAATGTGAAATCCAAAGCAAATAAAGGGTAACAACCATATCCACTGGAGAAGATGAAGACGAATACGAAAACAAGGAAATTTCACATTACAAACATACTCCAAACTACGTAGACAGTCGTTACCTTAGGTATGTAAAGTGGAGTAGACAAAGACATCATCCGCAGTGCAATCGTTATTATGCTTCGTGTACATGTTTGCTACGGTGGATTTTAGTGTTCAATTATTCTATACAAAGAAGTTGTTTCTATGTCTCCTCCGCTTTAGGTCGATTAGGAATTCTACACTATCATCGGTGATGAAGATCCATAGTTGAAAGGTTAGGGTTTGTGAAAGGTTTTCTTTTTGTATTTGATCGATGGTTTTACTGTTCTACAGGAAGAGATGTTTTGAGTTTTATTTTTTTTTTTTCGGTTTAAAATATAGCTACACGAGGTGCATGTGGATAGGTTACCATTTATTTTTAAAATGGAAAAAACTGTTTCTTTCACAAGTAAGGTGTTTGTTAAAAAAATTTCACAAGTTAGTTAATTGTAAAAATGGGATGATAACATAGGTCACTTTTTTTGTATTTTTTCCTATATATATATGTGTGTGTGCGCGCGCGCGAGCACACGTGCGTGCACACGCGAAAAAGGTAAATGTTGCTTGAAACCTCTTACGACATAAAATATTTCTTAAAATGATGGCTAAAGGCCTAGAACTATATAAACCATTCATCATAATGATCCAGAGTGATCTGTTCTATATATCCCCCTTTCTTGAGAGCTCTCATTGTCTTTTCTCTTGCAAAATGTTAGAATATGTGGAGATACTAATATGGGAGTTAATATAGGCTATTAAAAAATCATCATATTAGATATTGAATAATATCAATTATTTATTTAAGCTTGACTCTTAGATTAAGTAATAGGATTTTGCAAATAAGATTTTATATTTAAGATAAAATAAGAGATTTGACTTGATAAATTTGTAATAGAAAACCATTGAACTTGTTTGTCTGTATCCAACTACTCTTTAAATGTATTTGTGCATATAAAAAGAAGGCTAATGGTTTTAACTTATAATAATTTTTTTCCCTTTGTACAATTATAGCAAGTTTATTACACATAACATAACCACATAATCAACTTACTCCATTCTATCCATCAATTATCAAAATAATTTGACCAATGTTACCAGTTTCGGAAGCTATAAATATACAGTTATTTCCCTTCATTTGTGATTTATCATTCTATGGTGATCAAAGAAACGACATTTGATGAAATAAACTATATTATTAAGAATCAAACAAACAGCTCAGCAAATGTTGAGCTAATTATTCAAAAACTACAAGCTGATACATGACCAATGTTACCAGTTTCGGAAGCTATAAATATATAGTTATTTCCCTTCATTTGTGATTTACCATTCTATGGTGATCAAAGAAACGACATTTGATGAAATAAACTATATTATTAAGAATCAAACAAACAGCTCAGCAAATGTTGAGCTAATTATTCAAAAACTACAAGCTGATACATGTCTGTTACCAGTTTCGAAAGCTATAAATATACAGTTATTTCCCTTCATTTGTGATTTACCATTCTATGGTGATCAAAGAAACGACATTTGATGAAATAAACTATATTCTTAAGAATCAAACAAACAACTCAGCAAATGTTAAGCTAATTATTCAAAAACTACAAGCTCATACATGAGACATCCTCAACTTTCGATAGATTTATAAATTTTATATTTATGATATATTAATATATAATTAAAATAATAAAAACTAAATTCTATTTAATATATATTTAACAACTCTTATATATTATTTTTAGACTCATAAAAAATAAGAAATAAGTTATCTAAATATGTTAAACTCGAACTTAAATTTTAGACTTGATAAAAAACTCAGTTCATCTCAACTCAGCTTTATTTGAGCCTAATTTATAAACAAGTCCAATGTCATATCGACTTTTTTGCAGTACTATTCCTAGTGTTACTTGTATATTAAAAACTCCAAGTGTTTTTGTTTCTCCTTTATGTCCTCTTTCTAATAACTATTAGGTCTTATTTTTCGTCACTACTTTACACATGCAAAGCATAAAGCTTGCGTCACGCTTGCAACCGCTTAACTCAAAACCTTGTATCTATACTTAATGAATAAAATTCTTTATCTATCCATGCAATTTCTTTTCTACAAAATACTCAAGAAAGCATCAATTTTTTCAGGCATTTAATCTGTGCAGGAGGTTTTTTTTCTTTTTTCGGTGGATTAATGTGTGGTTGCAATTCAAATTAGTAATGTTCGTGTTTATGTATATTTCATACTAATTTTGTTTTAATATTAAAACAAAATAAAATATATATAGTTTTATATATTAATTATAAAAATTATATAAAATATAACATTAATGGGACACTAAATTGAAAATAAATCAAAAACCTAAGACTAAATCAATAAAATAAAAGTTTAAGCACAACTTTGCCAAAAGTGAAAGTTATAGATAGACATCGGAATCGCGCCGAACGTCATCGGCAGTTCCGCACCGGAAACCGTTGGTCGGGGACGGTTATGAACCAAAGGACTTGGGTGGAACCGGCAAGTCTTAGTGGTTCATCCACGCGAAATCGATGGTTCAATCAATTCTGATTCGTTCATATATAAAAATTAAAAAATAATAATAATAAATAAAAACACAGAACACGGAATGAATTGAGGGAAGGGACTGGGGCACGTGGGGTGTAGGTGGGGCAGGCCTCTTAAAAAAAAATCTGGTTCATGGTTCAGGTGGAACCAGAACCAACGGTTCCGTGAAACCATAAACCGTCCGCCTCTGGAGGTTGAGGTTCCGGTTCCAGTTCCGGTTTCGGCTCGGGTCCAGAACCGATCCGAACCGTACCGATGTCTAGTTATAAAACTTCCACTACCATTAATTATATTACAACTATATTTATTATATTATTTGTTACATATATATTTTTTTATATATATAACTATGTACAGAACCGTCTTTATGCCGATAGGTAAGTTGAGCTCAGACCTCGACCTTTTTATTTTAAAATTAACCAAAGCATCTGGAACTTTCCCCTCCTTGCGTTTCATCAATCAATACCTGGTTAATCAAATTCCTCTCAGTAAAACTATCCCTCTCTTCCCCCCTCTGCCTCTCTCTCTCTCTATGTTGAATGCAAAATCCATTCTCTTAACCTTAACCCGCTCGTTTGGCCAAGAAAAAAAAAAACCTTAACCCGTTCAAACAAAATACGAGGAGCCATGAACCGAAAACTACTACTATTACTAAACGATGACGATGCACCTTACACTACTTCCATGCCAGCGGCCACTTTCCTCTTCCTCCCTCCCCCACCAACCACCACATCGTCACCTTTCCACCACCATCTTTCACAACCATCAGGCACACCTTTCAACTCCACCATGGCCATCACCGTCCTCATCCTCCTCGCCATCCTCCTCTTCATGGCCTTCTTCTCTCTCTACCTCCGCCACTTGGCAGAGCACCGCCACCCACAACCACCACCATCTCGCTCTTCCTCCAACCAATTATTAGACCCCACCATACTCCTATCCCTGCCGCTGTTCTCTTACCCAGGAAACTACAATAGTGCCACGTACCAGACGGAGTGTGCAGTGTGCTTAAGTGAGTTCCAGGAGAGAGAGACTGTAAAGGTTATTCCTTACTGTAGCCACGTGTTCCATCCTCAGTGTATCGACAGGTGGTTGTACGCGCACGCGTCGTGTCCTGTCTGTAGGGCCTCGACGGCTCAGATGTTGCATGAAGTGAAAGGAGGGTGTGGATCGAGGGTGGAGAATGGTGACACGTGTGCGGTGGAGGGAAGAGAGAGAGGGAGGGTAAGAATTACAAGGTGTAATAGTAGTAGTAGGTGATGGAAGTGGGTCGAGTTTAGAATGCTTAGGAGAGAGAGGCATGTTGAAGAGGACACCGAGTGTTTCGTGAGTGTTGGTTTTTGGTTTTTGTCTTTTGTTTTTTCTTGTAGGTTTTGGCAAATGGATGATGTCTCTTTGGTCAATTTGTTTGGATTTCTATGGGTAGCATATTTATATTTTCATGTGAATTATGTAAATTATTTTGTGCTCCCAGCCACAGAAGATCTAATCTATTATCTTATTGTTGGTTGACTTAAACAGCTTCACATAGAAGTCTAAATAAGTCAAATAATTAAGAGTTGGATTGATATATTTACTTGATTTAGATTTTGAAAATAGTCATAAAAAGTGTAAAACCATCTATTTTTAGCACTTTATTGAGAGTGGAAGAAATTATATCAGCAGGTAGAATTGCCTATGAGATTAAAGTGGTGCCTTTTTTTATCTATATGTCACGCACTTAGTTGAGGGTATTGGAAAATATAAGTAGAATGAGGGGAAAAAAATAGATAGAATGAGGAAGAAAAAAAAAAAGGTTTAGAATCAAGTTACTTTTTAAATGATTAATTAAATTGAGTTCAAACTTTTTAGTGTTTGAATCTACCAACTTACAAATCTAATTAGTTATCTACAAAATAAGTTTAGATATTAATATTAGAGTAAATTGTGTGGATATTCATAAATTGCATGGTATCCATTTATTTAAAAAGTTAACATGTGGACCCTAAAACCCCTGAAGCCGTTGCCAAGAGGATCTAGGACCTAGGTGCTAAATTTCTAAAATGAAGGGGTGTTTGCGTATTTCACCTTAAATTATATTATTTACATTTGAGGATGTTTAAGTCCCAACTTTTAAAAAAAATTGGGAATTCATATAATTTTAAAAGATTTCAAAAATTTCAAGTGTGTTCATATAATTTATCCTGAATATTAACATAATTAAAAAAAGACATATATTTTAAATAAACCAATCTAATTGAGCGCTATTTGAATCTAATTGGAATTTAAAATTCTAGGCTCAACAAAATTTGAATCAAGTACAAATTTGAAAATTTCAAGTGAAATATCAACTTTAGATATAACTTTGCTCCAATACAACTTGCCGACTCCATTAATGATTTTAGACTCATTTGTATACAATCAGTTGCATAACATTGAAATAATTAGGACCAATATAGATATCAAAAATGACAAAATTATGCTGAGGTGTGTATATTTAAGGATTCGCTTGGGCTTGGCTTATTTTAATTGTGTGATCAAATGCTCCACCTTAGGAACTCTGGTTTTGGGTAATTTTGAAAAAAGAAAAAAAAAAAAGTTATCATTTTTCCTGGTTGACTTATATGTACTTTGAAAGTACTGGAAAAATATTGAACCAAACGCAGGGAAATTGAAAAGAAAAATCCTAATAATCAGGTGAATTGCTACCTGAGGATGAAATCGTTAGTTTTTCACTTGTTCCTTTTTTTTTTTTTTTCTTAACTCCCTGGTAGTGTAAGATTAAAATAAAAATTAATTAAAATTAAAAAAAAAAAAAAAAACCATGGCCATGAAAGGTAGAAATGTGATTCCGGTAATTTTTATTAAAAATAGGATTCCTTATATAATATGATGGGCGAGATGAATGGTGTGGACAACATAACCACATAAAGGTATCTTAAAGCATTGCTTTTCATTCTCACATTATTTCAAAGACTAAAGGATTTGATCATACAAAATATATACATATATATATAAAAGATATTCAGTTTTCATATAAAATGGAGGGGAAAAGACAATTTAAAGCAAATGAACCAAACATTATAGAGCTAATCGATAATGGAGTAGGTTTCAAGTTTTAACTCGAATACTGAGACTTAGACATGGGCAAGAAAAAATCATGTGAGTTGCCAAGCCAAATACAACGAAGTCCAAGGCCAAACAATCGTGGGACTGACGCTGACTAACCTAAGGGACGGCGAAAGCCTAAGGCAAATCTAATACAAACAGAGTCCTAAGGTACATTAATTTACGAGTTATTATTCCTTTTCGAGCAATTTAATATATTTATTAGGTTTGGGCTCAGCATTGATAAGCCCATAACTAACCCATCAAGGATTAAGCTAGGGCCCAATTTGGCCACATGAACCTAGGGTGTTGGACTAGGTATTGGATAGGTCGAGTGTAAGCCTAACTTTTATCGTGCACAAATTGAAACATCAATGATTAGGCTCATTTTACATATGCATTACATCTTATCCATTGTTGGAAATGTAAAAGAAATTGGGAAAGAGAATGCAAGCTCGAATGTAATGTGGAGTTCGGACTGCGCCCTAGTCTCTATAAACACAACATGCCTCCAACTGAGAACGGACTTCACCCACTTTTATTAATCAATCAAGCTTTGGTCGCTTAGAGCTACATAAAAGTTACACAATTCACTTCAAATGAAATCATTATAGTACTCATTTACAAATTGCAAACTAAAAATTCATAAAAGTACTACTCACTTTTCTTTCTTAAGAATTGCAAATTTAAGAGTTGGACAACAAATTTGATTCATAAAATTACAAGATTGTTTAACAACAATTAGTAGGCTCGACTAACTTTCTTCAACTACCCCACGTCTATATTATATGCTTCTTAGATGTTTTACTTGTTGGCAAAATTCGGTTAAGTATTAAATGCTTCAATAGTTAGTTTTCTGGAGTTAGCATCTAGGTGCCTCACCCTGGCATCCGAATGCCACATGGAGTTCTTGGCATCCACACTTTATTGCCTGAAAAAGAAATATTTGACAAAATGAAGACATCCGAATATTAGCTTCCAGCATCCGGATGCCACACAATTTTTCTTGAAAACAACAAGTTATATTCTCTTTTAAAACAACTTGGCATCAAGATGCTATGCCTTGGCGTCCGAACGCAACTTCGAAATCAATTTCATCCTGCTAGCATCTAAATGCTAAGTTTTGCTTCAAGGCTAGCATATGGACACTGGATGCATTTGAAATACATCCATAGTAGTGCCAATGAGTTTTACTTAATTTATCTTAAGTGATAAAATAAACAATTTTTGTTATCATCAAAAGCAAACTTGAACTTATGTAGTTCAACATATTTTGCATTATACCATCAAATGTACACCACTTGTATCTTAGACAACATTTTCTTACCTTCCATTTTATCCTACTAAACTCCATAAAACATATTCAATAATCTAAACCACCAAACATTTACATCTTAGACCTACTAACCATGATTCTTAACACTATTTAAATGTCTCAACATGAAATTATGACACTTTTCCAAGCACATATGACATGAAACAATTATAGGGCATATTATCTTGCCATACCTTTAAATGTTACATCTAGCTACTGTAACCACAGTCATTTAACCATTAATTTGAACACCTTCCATTTTTAGAATCCATAAGTCCTCCAAAAATTAAAGAACAAGTTCTCTATCATTTCTACGAGAAAATTGTGTGATTACCGACTCCCTAAAAGGAAATTACACAAATAAAAACTATATAAAATTAATTATCAAAATACCAACACAAAATCACATATAATATATGTGAATTAGGTTTTTAAAATTTACACATGAATCACCTTCAAAAGATGTGATTCATGTATAAACGTGAATCGCATCTTATAGAAGCAACTCATATATAAGACACATGAGTCACCTTTATAAGATGAGATTCATGTGAAAGTCAATCGTTCTTCAAGAACGTGATTCATGAACTCCAAAAGTTTGAACCTTGTACCATATGTATATCACATCTAAGAGAGGCGATTCACATAAGTTATACGTGAATCGCTCCTTATAGATATGATTCAGCATCATACAAGTTTTGCCTAAATCGCAGCTATAACGAGCGACTCATATTGAAAAATATAAATCACTCCTTCTAGATGTAATTCAATGTTGGTATTTACGTAATTATTTTTATGCAATTTGTATTTATATAATTTATTTTTAAAATGTTGGTAGACATGTGCTCCACCCACATTTCTATTGTTAATGTTATGAAAATGAATTTTTATATTGAAAATTTTTCAAAATGATATATATTTTTAGCATTAATGAAGAAACAATCTTGTTTTAGCTGAAGTGTGAAAAAATGTACGCTTGCACAATTTTACCATTACTATTATTGATTGCAAAATGATAAAAGACGGGGGGGGGGGGGGGGGGGGGGGGGGGGGGGGGGGGGGTGGGGGGTGGGCTGTAGGTGTGTAATTTTATAAAATTGACCCTAAAATCTTTGTGACAACAGCATAATATCCATCTTGCGGAGTGATTTCATCAAAATAAAGGATTGGAGCTGATGAGGCTACAGCTCCAAGAGTTATGTGTGGATATTTTAGCCTAAACCATGAAGCAAGCACTGCATATATAAAATAATTATGACCAAATCAAATGTTAATATTAATGAATAACCAACCTTTCCTCCTTTCCAGTAATAAATAATAATAAAGCGACAAATCAAATAATACATACTTCCACCATATGATGCACCAACAACAATTACTGGAGAATTAGTGGCATTAAATTTGCTTTTCACATGTCTAAGGATCACTGCATAATCTGCCAAAGCTTGAGCCGAGCTAAAGTATCCACGATTATTAGCATCTTTAAGAGCCTCTTCAAAACTCATATTGAATGGAATGGAGTCGCCATAATATCGATGCTGTCATAAGAATAATAAGATTGAATTATAGTTTTTAATTTCGTAGTCGAGTTACAAATGCAACAATTGATAAGAGACAAATATATAATTGTGCCCACTTGTTTTAAACATACCTATAAATGGATAATTTAATTGAAATATATATATGGTGGAAAGTATACTCTTGAGCATCTTACAAAGAGCACTAAGTATATCTATTAGTTTCTTACAATAATTATTAATAAAATTACTTTAATATATAAAATATAGTTTAATTATGATGATAAATGATTTTTTTTATGAATTATTCTAATATTGAGTTAATTATGAGAAAAGAAATTATGAGTTGACTCGGAATGAAAATAATACTGTGTTAATCATTTATCACATTAGAGTTTTAAAATGCAAAAAGATGTAAAAACATTTTAGAAGGGCTTTTGCTTAAAATAGTGTTATTAAAATATGTATGAGGCAATGATATTTGTTTAACTGCCTCTACAATCTTGAGAAAATCCTTCTAGGATAGTATGGATGTATAAGAGATACACAGGATACAGCATGAAAGCCTAAGACATAAATGTCATATTCGACTTATGCTTATTTCTTTATTATTCAAACATGGATAACGTTGTAAAAGAAAAACCACAAAACTTTGAATTCTTTGAATATTTTTATAGATCCGTCAATATATGCATCTAAGATTATTCTTTTTTCTTTCATTCTTTTTTGAGGATTAAAATAGAATAACTATTCACTCACCCCATAAGGATTAGATATACACATTGCAAAAAGATGTGTACACTAGGATATTTCAATATTTTCCCATTTCAATCCTTAAAAAATGAACTTTTGGAGTAATGATGAGTTTTAGGCAAAATAACCAAATCCAAACAACTAAATTAACATAAGTGCAAAATCTCTTATCGGATAAATACTTCTAGATTTATTGTAAGAAGATTAAAACATAAGTACTTTTTCACTTTACATGCTGTATTATTTATATTTTCAATTACATAGCTAAGCCTTTTTTATTTTTATTTCTTAACACACGGAAAGATAATTACGACTATTTGTTTTATTATATTCTTGTCATTTTAGCAACATATTTTTATCGTCTTCAGGTAACATATTTTTGTCGTCTTCAAAAGATATTTGTCAAAAACGAATATTAATAAAAACAAATGGTTTTACTAATAAACAAACCAAATAGATAGATACAGATAAATTACAGATATAGATGAGATCCAGTAAATACGATACAAATAAAAATCCAATAATCCAAACGGAACCTTAATAAATCTTTATTACAATTGTGTTTTCGTATATACTTTAAAAACTTTTATTTTTTTTTAATGATGATGGGAATTGATGTTATGGAAGGAAAAAAACAATAATAAAAACTACAGGAGTTTATAAAGTGAAAAAAAATTTAAAAAAAATTATAAAACTAAAAAATCTAGGGGGGCATTTGATCCGCAAAAATATTTGAGACTAGAGGAAAAATACTAGTCCCTTGATTGGTTGTCATGGACTTTGGCATTGGACATTAGACCTAAAGAAAATTTATGCAAATCATCTTTTTATTGGACAACTTAAAGCTTGCTTTTGCATATCAAATAATGGACATCAAAAGAATCATTGGTTAGTACTGTGCATAAGAAACGTGATACTATAAATTGAGTTGTCTAGTATTCATTGAATTGAGTCTAATTTCTCTCATTTTTGTCCAGTTCTTGCAATCAAATACTATTTTACAAATATAGACAAACTGAATTGGTGCAAAACTCAGGTTGTGTAATCGAGACTAACGTGATACGGTTTAACATTGCAATAACTAGCGTATGCTTTTTGTAATCAATCCTTCAAGTGCAACACGTATCTAGTGATCTTTCAAAAAAAAATAAACAAATATAAATTATATAAAAATAAATACAAAATTAACATCATTATGCTGTCTATTGGACCAGAGATACTCTTAATGTTACTTGTATTGCACTTATGACTAATGATGCAGCGACTTAGACGCGCAAACTTTTAGAAGTTTATGTATCACATGTAGGGATGGCGATATCCTCTATATCGCCTATTCTATATGTGATATGCTTCAATTTCACGTTTTTCTCCAGTTATGATATGTTAAATTATTTTAACATTAATGGCCCATGTGACTTATGGTATGACTCTAATATGAAAGGTTCAATATGATGATCATTTGGGCATAATGGTAATTTTGAGTCATAGGGTTTCAAATCTCTCCACTCTCCTTATTTATATATGACAGTTAAAAGAAAAGTATTGTGACTTTTCATTACAGAATAATTTTTCATTCTCCACCATCAAAAGAGAAACAGAAAAGAGAAAGGTAGAGTGGGAGAAAATCACCAAGACAAAATCGAAACAGATTTTCTTCTCTTGATTGGAATTCAAAATCATGGACAACGGTATGTATCAAAACCATTATAATTTTGATTGTTTCTATCATGTTTAGAAGATCCTGATTTGGAAATTAGTTTTACATGAAGATTTTTTTTGTAAAATCTAAGAATTTCTAACAATTGGTATCAGAGCGGGTATGGAAAACCTATTCAATTTAATTTTCCGAAATGTTCCTACATTTGCATTAACGAATTATTGCTTTTCATGTTTTCCGTTTCGGAATTTACCAGGATATCATGTAATGTTCATGTTTTCCGTTTCGGAAAACAATAATATTTCATAAAACATGAATGAAGGAACATATGTTTCCGTAATATAAATATTCCATGAAATATTCCTGATTTCCGAAAATGAAATATAGACAACGGGATTTAACATGACGTGATTTTGAATCCTGGAATTGGATTTGACCGGAATTGGAAGTGTACGAGTACGAACATTTAACGGAACGTTGAATTATGTGTTCCTATTTCCAAACATAGTTTGGTCTGTGTATGCTTCACGAACATGGAAAATAAAAACAAATATCTGCAAATATATATATGTGCTATATTTCTGATATTTTCCGCATTAACGATAGTTTATTGATATTTGTTAATTTGAATGATCTTAATGATTGAAAAGTTTGATGTTTGTTGAGATTATGTTAGTGTAAATGAAATGTCAAAAGCTTGTTAGTCACCAAAGTGGCCTAGCTTGGAAGGATTTAAATATTTAATTGTGAATTTCAATTGTTCATCTTCTTTAGATGCTAATAAAATGATATAAAAGTTTGAAATGAACAATTGTAATCATTAATCATAAGGCTAGGAGATCATCCAAAGATGGATCATTGCTTATAATTAATGATACTAAAAGAGATTCATTGATATACTGGGTGAATATGGCTGTATATCCAAAGATAACATACATATTGACTTAAGTATGATTGATTGATCTATCAAAGTATATTTATCTAAGCATCATTATTGATTAAAGTTATGCATTAAGGTATCACCCAAAGGTGACCTTAAATACATAGTTAAAGTTTATCATTTGTTTGAATCCATTTAAGTTTACTCAAAGCATTAATATGTATATTTGGATTACATTTACAGCTTCTAGTAATTTGTTCGCTTTGGGCAATGGAATGATCAAGTTCAATGGGCTAAACTATGCGGAATGGTCTGAACAGATCCAATTTCAACTGGGCATTTTGGATTTGGACCTAGCAATTATTTCTGATGAAAAGCCTGCAGCCATTACTGAGACTAGTACTGAGTCAGACAAGTCTCTTTATGAGACTTGGGAACGGTCTAATAGGCTGAGTTTGAACTTGATGCGAATGACGATAGCTGAAAATGTCAAGCCATCGATGCCTAAGACGGAAAATGCAAGGGAATTTATAATGAGAATTAAGGAATACTCTCAATCAGATATAGCTGACAAATCTATTGTAGGGAGCCTAATGAGTGAGCTAACGACCAAGAAATTTGATTGGTCACAGCCCATTCATGATCATGTGACATGCATGGCTAATCTAGCAGCAAAACTGAAGTTAATGGGTATGGATGTGAGTGAATCTTTTTTGGTTCAATTCATCATCAATTCGCTTCCTCCTGAGTTTGGTCAGTTCCAGGTGAATTACAACACCATTAAGGAAAAATGGAACCTTCAGGAAATAAAGGCCATGTTGGTTCAGGAAGAAGGGAGATTAAAGAAGATGAAGGATCACTCTGTTCATCTCACTGTTCATAATGATGCTGGTAGCAGTAAGTCTAAACCAGGCAAGAAGGGTAAGAAGAAGGACAAAGCCTCTATGAAAGTTGGTGGAGGTCAAATCCATAAGGATCAGAAGTGTTTTTTCTGCAAGAAAACGGGTCACTTCAAGAAAGATTGTCTAAAAAGAAAGGCTTGGTTCGAAAAGAAAGGTATGTACTGTATATCAGTATGTTTTGAATCAAATGTAATTGAAGTGCCTAATAATACTTGGTGGTTAGACTCTGGGGCTACTATTCATGTGTCACATATTATGCAGGGATTCCTTTCAATCCAGCCCATAAGAGGAACTGAACAGTTTCTTTATATGGGAAACAGAATGAAGGCACGAATAGAAGGAATTGGGACGTACAGATTGATTTTGGATACTGGGTGTCGCCTGGATCTAGAAAAGTGTCTCTATGTTCCTGAATGTGCTAGAAATTTAGTTTCTGTTGCAAAGTTGGATGAAGTAGGTTTTAACTTTAAGATTGGAAACGGTGTATTTTCATTGTATAGACATTCGTACTATTATGGATCTGGTACTTTAGTTGATAATTTATATCGTTTTAATCTTGATGTTATGTATGCTGAATCTCTGTTTCTTGTTGAGCATAGTATAGGTAACAAACGTAATGCACACAATGATTGTTCTGCTTTCTTATGGCATCAAAGATTAGGTCATATATCCAAAGAAAGGGTAATGAGGTTGGTGAAAGGTGAAATCTTGCCTCAATTGGATTTTACTGACTGGGATATATGTGTTGATTGCATAAAAGGTAAGCAAACTAGACATATATCAAAGAATCCAGCCACAAGAAGTAATGAACTCCTTGAATTGATACACACTGATATTTGTGGTCCTTTTGACATTCCAACATGGGGTGTGAAAAGTATTTCATCACATTTATTGATGACTACTCACGATATTGTTACTTATATCTACTGCATGAAAAGTCACAATCAGTTGACATCCTAGAGGTGTTTGTTAATGAAGTTGAAAGGCAGTTAGATAGAAAGGTGAAAGTAGTGAGATCAGACAGAGGTGGTGAATATTATGGTAAATTCAATGAAAGTGGACAATGTCCTGGTCCATTTGCAAAATTCCTTGAAAGTCGAGGCATATGTGCACAGTATACAATGCCTGGTACACCACAAAAAATGGTGTGGCTGAAAGGCGGAATCGTACACTTATGGATATGGTTAGGAGTATGTTAAGTTACAGCACTGTACCTTTATCCTTATGGATGCATGCATTAAAAACTGCTGCATATCTGCTGAACAGGGTTCCTAGTAAGGCAGTCTCTAAGACTCCTTATGAATTATGGACAGGTAGGAAACCCAGTTTAAGGCACCTTCATGTTTGGGGCTGTCCAGCGGAAATAAGGATATATAATCCACATGAAAGAAAGCTTGATGCAAGAACCATTAGTGGTTATTTCATTGGCTATCCTGAAAAATCAAAAGGGTACAGATTTTATTGTCCTAACCACAGTACAAGAATAGTTGAGTCTGGTATTGCTCGGTTCATTGAAAATGGTCAATTTAGTGGGAGTGGGGAATCACGAAAGGTGGATATTAGAGAATTTCAAGAAGAGACCCCTACACCCAGTGTTTCTACTCAGGTTGTTGTTCCTTTTGTTGCATCACAGTCAAGCAACAAGCTGAAACGACAAGTTGATGTTCAAAACACACAAAGTGAACATATTAGAGGTGAACCAAGCAACAATGTGCAAGTCACAAATGAGCAAGGGACACCACAAGAAATGGCATTACGGAGGTCTATGAGACAAAAGACCAGCTATATCGAATGACTATGTGGTTTACTCACTTGAACACGAATCTGACTTAAGCATTGATAAAGATCCAGTCTCATTTAGACAAGCCATGGAATGTAGTGATTCTGAAAAGTGGTTCAATGCCATGAAGGAAGAGATGAAATCAATGGATGTAAATAAAGTCTGGGAGCTAGTAGAGTTGCCTGAAGGATCAAAACGAGTTGGCTGTAAATGGGTCTTTAAGACTAAGCGAGACTCAAACGGCAACATCGAAAGATACAAGGCCAGACTTGTTGCTAAAGGTTACACTCAGAAAGATGGCATTGACTATAAAGAGACCTTCTCTCCAGTTTCTAAGAAGGACTCCTTAAGAATTATTATGGCTTTGGTGGCTCATTATGATTTAGAGCTTCACCAAATGGATGTAAAAACCGCCTTTTTGAATGGTGACTTAGAAGAGGAAGTTTATATGGACCAACCTGAAGGTTTCATAACCACAGGACAAGAAAATTTGGTGTGTAAGTTAAAGAAGTCGATATATGGATTAAAACAAGCTTCCCGACAATGGTATATTAAGTTCAATAATACCATTACATCATACGGTTTTGTAGAGAACACCGTTGATCGGTGTATCTATATGAAGGTCAGTGGGAGCAAGTTTATTATATTGGTCTTATATGTCGATGATATCCTTTTGGCTACTAATGACATGGGTTTGTTACATGATGTAAAGAAATTTCTCTCTGAAACTTTTGAAATGAAAGATATGGGCGAGGCATCCTATGTGATAGGAATAGAGATATTTCGCAATAGATCACAAGGATTGTTAGGATTGTCTCAGAAAAGCTATATCAATAAAGTATTAGAGAGATTTAGAATGGAAAATTGCTCTGCAGGAATAGTTCCAATTCAGAAAGGGGACAAGTTCAGTGAATTGCAATGTCCAAAGAATGATTTGGAACGAAAATCAATGGAATCCATTCCCTATGCATCACTGGTTGGAAGCTTGATGTATGCTCAGACATGCACTCGGCCAGATATTAGTTTCGCTGTAGGAATGTTAGGCCGATATCAAAGTAATCCTGGAATAGATCATTGGAAAGCTGCAAAGAAAGTACTTAGGTACTTACAAGGCACCAAGGATTATATGCTTACTTATAAAAGGTCAAGTCATCTTGAAGTAGTGGGCTATTCGGATTCAGATTATGCTGGATGTGTAGACTCGAGGAAATCTACATTTGGTTACATGTTTCTGTTGGCTGGAGGAGCAGTTTCATGGAAGAGTGGGAAGCAGTCTGTCATTGCTACTTCCACTATGGAGGCTGAATTTGTGGCATGCTTTGAGGCCACTATTCATGCATTGTGGTTGCGGAATTTTATCTTAAGGCTTGATTTAGTCGACATATAGATAAGCCGTTAAGAATTTATTGTGATAATTCTGCAGCTGTTTTCTTCTCTAAGAATGATAGGTATTCTAAGGGTGCGAAACACATGGATTTGAAATACTTATCTGTTAAGGAAGAAGTGCAAAACCAAAGAGTGTCAATTGAGCATATTAGTACTGAACTGATGATAGCGGACCCGTTAACTAAAGGTTTGCCACCGAAAACGTTTACTGGACATGTTGAACGGATGGGCATTTTAGACAGGTCCTCACAGATTTGATGGTTAATGTATAAATATATATACATATGGTTGTACTGCTTATTATTATGACACTTATGAATTCAGTTAAAGTTATGGTTTTGCTTGCTCTTTGTTATCTACATCAGGTTGTATACAGTTATTGTTTATGAGATAACTAGTAGCATATTTGGAAATGACAATTTAAAGTTTTAATGTTCCTCGGTTAAGTTATTATGAATTATAATGATCATGTGATACATGGAAGGAATCATGTCATTAAAAGATGTGTGACCGCCATGATCCAACCATTTTAATTCAATTGAGAATTCTGATTTGATGAACTCTAAATATGGTGCACTCTTATTGGTTATTGATTCATCATGTCGTAACATGGGCCAAGTGGGAGATTGTTAAATTATTTTAACATTAATGGCCCATGTGACTTATGGTATGACTCTAATATGAAAGGTTCAATATGATGGTCATTTGGGCATAATGGTAATTTTGAGTCATAGGGTTTCAAATCCCTCCACTCTCCTTATTTTATATGACAGTTAAAAGAAAAGTATCGTGACTTTTCATTACAGAATAATTTTTCATTCTCCACCATCAAAAGAGAAACAGAAAAGAGAAAGGTAGAGTGAGAAAATCACCAAGAAAATCGAAACAGATTTTCTTCTCTTGATTGGAATTCAAAATCATGGACAACGGTATGTATCAAAACCATTATAATTTTGATTGTTTCTATCATGTTTAGAAGATCCTGATTTGGAAATTAGTTTTACATGAAGATTTGTTTTGTAAAATCTAGAATTTCAACATGATACGCTCGGATTCCACATTATCCGCTGGTTGTGTTCACAGTGAAGGAAAGAACTCCGCCAATGATTGTGAGAGAATGAGATGCGGGATGAAGATCGAGGGGATTGACTGGGTTGGCTTTGATGGTAGAAGATTAGAAGAAGACGACTTGTGAGTTGGTGGAGCTCGAGTCCACCAGGAGAGATGAATCCATTGTTCGTCTTAGTTTGGTCCTGTTTGCAAGCTCGACGGAAAGAGGGCAGTTAGAGAGAGAATCGAAAGTCTAGAGAGAGACTTCCTGAGATTGAAGATGAAGGTTCCTATATCGCATAACATAAAAGTGACATTCATGGAAACTTATATCGCATGATTGTTCTGCGATACAGCGTCACTATCTATATAATTTTTTTCTCTAATTTCGTTTTATGTATTATTTTAAAAAAGACATATTAAACATGTAATATTCTCTCGATCCTTCTATTTTCTCTAGTTTGTTATTGAAATCTAATTATTTTCTTAATGATAATTAAAAAAAATTAAGATTTTTGTTGGTTAAATGTCTCGTCTATGTAAATCAAGATACTTGGTGAAGTTCGATTTATATTCTTGAATATCTACAACTTAGATATCTACTATATTGCATATCCTATAATGTCCAAATTTTATTATTACATAATTTTATTAAAACTACTCTTCCATATTGCATATAATATAATGTCCAAATCTATAATATTAATAATTAGAAACATTAGGTGGAATATAGGGAAAAGTATTTGGAAGATCCTATATTTTTAAATACTACACTTACTCCCATTCAAAATATATTCACATTTCTAAATCTTTTCTTATTTAAGTGGTATTTGGTTGTATAAACTAAACGAAATAAAAAGAACTTGAGATTACAAAGGGTATCAGACAACACCATTCTTTTATACCATGTTTGGTATCCATGATATTGGATAGAATTATTGTTTTACTCGTCATTTGACATACGCAAATACTGCACAAGATGTTATATTTTGATAATTATATCCTTACATTATCATGCACAAATATTATAGTTTGTGGTAGGACTGCACACACACACACACACACACACAAAAACAAAAAAAAAAAAACCGAACCATGAACCTACTGTTTTCTGAAAACAAATTGGTTTGCAGTTCGATTCGGTGAAGAGTAAATGGTTCGCATTTCTATTTAAGATTCGAATACTATCAAATCACTTTACATATTGAAGAAAAAATCTAAAACATATTGTTTTTTCCTTTTAGTTTTTTATTTAGATTTGTATCGTTCATGAGAATGAAATTGGATGGGTTATGTCATATTTTAATTGTTGTTATGTGTCTACAAATAAGTTAACTTAAGTTTTAGCTTTTAATATTCTGAACAATTTTTACTTGGTTTTATCAATCATTTATTCATCCAATTAATAATGTGTTAATTAGAAGTATAATAAATTAAAATTTGCGTTGTGTGTTAGGAATAATAATTTCTAATTTTATACAATCTAGTATTTAATTATAATTCAAGAGAATGAACTAATAAACAACAATAATGCTATGATGAATGAAATACCTCCATGCTATAAATTTTATATATTTATTTGGTTGAATAATTAATTTTAAATATTATTATTTGTATTTACATTGGTGATAAGAAATATGTAATTAAAGTCTTTCAATATATTTCATTTTTATTTTAAAAATTAAAAAAAACATTTTGAACCGTAGACTAAATCATGTTTTTTTTTCTGAAAAAATTACGAATTGAACCATATAGTTACGTTCAAATTTAAAAAAAAAACTAACCCATAGTATACAGTTCAATTTACTCTAACTGGGGCAAACTGGGACCAAACCACGATGCGTCCACCCCACTTAGTAATAGTAATGATGATTTAGTGACGGTTTTATAATGAGAGTGATAAATCTCTTCACTAATGTTATATTGGTGGTGGTGACAATAGTAGTAGTGATGATAACAATACTAGTAGAGGTGGTGGTGGTTGCTACAATAACTATAATGGTGGTTGTGAAAATGTGATAGCAATAATCGCGTCATTGTGGTATCTTTAACAAGAGAATTTATTTTAATATAATTCCAGAGTATTTATAAAATCGGCCAAAAATATATACATAGACAGAAATTTAGATCATTTTGACGTCTTTGATAAGAGACTTTATTTTAATCTATTTTCAATGTATTTAAAACAATCAAATATGGACAAAATATTGTGTGTTTTGTTTAGTAGCACAGAAGTTTTGTAGTCTTAAATAGTTACCCATATACACCTTATTAGAAAGTCATAATAGATATCAGGCCATCTATCCTCAATTAAGTAAAATATGTAATTTTTATAAAGATAGAAAAATAAAAAATAAATAAAATTACCCTTTCATATTATTATATTGCTCTTTCATCTTTTTGCATGAAAGACACAAAACGCCCCAGCACCATTTTCCTTACCTCAGAGCTTTGTTTTGCAAAATGAGCATTAAGGCTAAATCAAGGTCCAAGTTGGGGGTGCCAATAAGCCTCCAAATCTCATTTGGATTAATCAATTATGGGCCTAATCGATTGTTTTTGCAGACAAAATGCACTCACGATATCATTTTCCAAGTTATACTCGAATTTGTTGTATATGATTTACTGTTGAGAGACAAATACTAAAGTGAGAAGTTAAGATAAATTAATCAATAAGAAGCACAATCTGTTGGTGCATATCTGTTTACAACCATTATGTATCAAATACCACACGTGCCTATAGAAAAAAACAAATGAGAACGTATACTCTATTCTCTATACAATCCGTGCCTCTTTCCTTCATGAAATAGGCATTTCAGGAAAAAATGACAACACGAAACCACCATCTCAGCTTCCGGCGGAGCTAAGGAGACTGTAACTCCACAACCAACCTGTCCATCAGATTACAAATTTACACCTTAAAATCTTCTGATTACATATATTAAGAACAACTTGGGATACAAGAGTCCACAATCGTATCTAACCGTTGCATTTAGTTAACAAGAATAGAATTGGTATTATGACTTTATTACTGTAGAATAGCCATTCCCCCATTTGGTTTGTAAGAAATTTCACAATAAGAAATGTATATTCCCTGTAACACAGAATAAATGAGGAATTGCCCTTATAAAAAGCAATTTTCTTTTCATTTTTATGACTTTCCAACTTTATTCTATTCTAGTCAACTAAACATAACGTTTAAGGAATAATGTCACAATCACTATATAAACTTGGCGTTTCTTCTTAATGTTACACAAAGTTCAACTTGCTCTATATCAACCCTAATAAAATTCTTTTTTCTTATTATATCTGTAAACTAACTTTTACTAACCCTACCTCCATCATCTTTAAACAGATGATATAATAAATAATCTTAAGTCAAAGAGAAAGTCTATAGGTTCAATGGTAAATTTAACGAGTTTGATTAAGTATGAAATTTAGCTAACTTTAAACTTCAGAGAAGGGGAAAAAAGGGAAAGAAGAAAAGGAGCAAGTTTAAGTAGTGGTTTTGACATCATCACAGTAACTACTATCTATTTTTTTTACAGTTGAC
Organism: Combretum micranthum; assembly: GCA_024138025.1. NCBI lineage: Eukaryota > Viridiplantae > Streptophyta > Magnoliopsida > Myrtales > Combretaceae > Combretum > Combretum micranthum. The sequence continues at coordinate 668,807 of JAMXBD010000333.1, read as the reverse complement.
ATTTCAGTATTACCTTTTAACTTGACAGTCCAGTGATGTAAAAAAAGGGAAAAAAGAAAAGGAGCAAGTTTAAGTAGTGGTTTTGACATCATCACAGTAACTACTATCTATTTTTTTTACAGTTCACATTTCAGTATTACTTTTTAACTTGACAGTCCAGTGATGTCCAGGGCTTAAGGCCATGCCTAGTCCACCACCCTGGTTAAAAGCAGCATAAGCATGTCCATGCTGGATCTAGGGAATTTACTGTGGAGAAATAACTCCTTGTTCGGTTACGAATAAGGATCAAACCCGAGCCACATAAGTGATCAGGTAAGTCCTCACCCGCTAAGACATCCCTTGATGGTTATCTAAGCATTCTCCACAAACATAAGGAAGAACTCAATCTCATGGTCAAGCATTCTCCACAAACATAAGAAAGAACTCAATCTCATGGTCTAGTGAATATGATTAGCCAGGAACATAAAAGTTTTACCTGGAACATGAAGGGGCTCTTGATTATTTACTAGGACTAAAATTGTTAGCCCAACCTTATCCTTTTCTGCAACAACCTATGAGATGAAGTAAGCACGGATCACCTCAACCACTGGTGCCCAGCACAATGGGCACTTTCCTTGGTTGGAGACCAATTTGTTAGCACAATTGGAACATGTGCACATATGCCCACATCTGCAAAGAAGATAAGTACTCAGCTTAGTGAAATATGTCCACAAGCGATATATGAAATAAATATGATATACAAGTCATTCACCTGTACAGCAAAGCATCAATATTGCTTTCACAGCATATACAACAAACTCCTTTCTCAAATTATCCAATTTAGTATCAGCTTCGGTAAACTGCCTTCAGAAACACCTACCACACAATACCAAGCTAGTAAGTTTGCAGGCACAAAAAAGATGACTACACTTGCATCAGCTTATAAACAGTGTTGGGTGGAGTAGCATTTTCATATTCCCATGGAACTGATTTTATAAAGAAGGTAAAATATGTTGTCCCAGATCTATTATTCTTCAGCTTCGAAAAAGGAGAACTTGCTAATCCAATCAAAATTGGGTATAAATAGTCTAGAACAGAATAAAAACTCTTTATATCATATGGCGAACCTGGTGAAGCAGCTGATCTGTTCAAAGCAGCAGAAACCTCCTGCCTTATTGAACGCTGCAACTCAAGTTGCATGTCCATGCAGGCCTCCAACATCCTCTGCATATTATTCATCCTTTGTTGAAGCCTTGCCATGTCAATCCTCAGATCATTGATTACATCCCACTCCTGAAACAAAAATGCTAACTCAATCAGTAAAAGATGACCAAGTTGTGATCCTGAGTGGTCAATCTATGCTGCACATTGTATCAACTCTTGTACAAAATTAATTTATCATTCATAAAATGCTTTTGAAATTGGAAGCAGCAATCTATAATTATAGATTGACTCAAAGAGAGCTCTGTTATCCTATAAACAAGGACAAAGGACTTGTATAACAAATATCTTATAATGCTCACATATTTAATAACTACAGCACTTATAGAATAGGTGTATTAAATGAAGAATGTCTATAGTTTGTATTTTTATACCCAACAAAGAGCTTTAAACCATACACTCATCCCAACCCAAAAACTAGGATAAAAGAAGTACTATATTAGCCCACCAACATGCCCCCATCTCCTGTTCAATGTTAGGCACCAACCACTTTGTCTATAGTTTGTATTTTATACCCAAGAAAGAGCTTTAGTATAAAGACTCATCCCAACCCAAAATCTAGGATAAAAGGAGTACCATATTAGCCCTCCAACATCCCCCCATCTCCTGTTCAATGTTACGCACCAATCACTATGCAAAATTAAGTAATCCAATCAGGCCTTCATACAAACATCAAAAGATGGAGTTGATGCTACTCTCAAAGTTGAGAAATTATTTGCCAGCATGTTGATGGATATGCTCAGTAAAGAGAGAAAATTTGATCTGACAACTTCTTATATTTTTTATATGCAAGTTGATTGCATCGATAAAGTAATGGTTGACAGAACAAGCTTGGAACTAATTACAAGCTCATGGCATCCCATGTAGATTGCAACAAGAAAATGTATCTATGTGCCTAGTATTATGAGCTACAAAAGAGGATTACACAGAACCCACCATTCCAAAGCGCTGGTGTAGATCAGGTTGCGGCCAATGGTCTGAATGTAAGTCCTGGTCCCATAATGGCTGAATGGACTGCATGGGAAGTGATGGAAGGGTATGCGTAGGGCTACCGATAGCATCTTCTTGAACCTCATTGTCCCTAGAAAAGTGTTCCTGTTCTTGCTCTGGAGTAGCAGGTGCAGTTGATTCATGAAGTTCCCATTCCGCAGAGAGCTGACCTTGCCTTTCCACATATGATTGTATAAGTTGGTCAAGGCTCTGACGGAATCCACTATGAAGAAGGTTAGAGACACTTCTCCTGTAACAAAACATATAATCTTTCAAATTTTCAAGTTACAAAGGTCCAATGCGTCCTTTTTTTTTTGGGGGGGTTTCCTCTTACCTGGTGAGGAGTTCCCTCAGTTCCGTACTGTACACATTATCATCATCAGGGAGATAAAATGTGCTCATCCTGCCATTTGAAACAACTTGGTGATCAGAAGGATCCTCTAACCAACTCTGTACAGCCTCCTGGAAGCTATTAGCAGGCATCCCCTCAACTGTGAACTCAGGCAGGGGGCTGCTATCTACATTTTCATCTGCAGACTGTTCCTGCAACCACTCACTACCAGCTCCTTCCAACTGATTTCCATCAAGATCTTCACCAAAATCACGACTGTCATCAATTGAATCATTAGTGATCATTATTGTCACTTCTATTTCCATCCAAGCTATCTTCATGGCGATGTTGCACATGGTCCAAAGAATCAAATAACCTTGTACTTTCAGCCGCATCACCTTCCATCTGATGGCTCTGTTGAGCTAAACTAAGCACAAGGTTCTCCTCCCTTGTCCCAGCTAGGTTGACTTCACTGGTTTGGTGGAAATTGCCTTGCTGTGCTACTTCAATGACCCTTGCATTTAGCTCAACGTGTCCATCAGTCAACTCACTCTCTGGTTCTTGCTCTACCATCTGTTCTTCATGGGCAGCCGATTCTAGATGACTCCTATCATCAGCAATTGATCCAAATGCTTCAACAGAATTTGAAGAACCAGAGGAGGTATGTTCTGTAAAACAAGTCTCAGATCCTTCACAGGTACCACTACTTCGAACCATGCTATCATTTAAGTAAGCAAGTTCATTCTGGGTTTCAGTTAGATCGCTGCTGGAAAAGTTGTCAGGTTCAATGCTGCTTGCCTGACTGCAAGCAGAATTGTCCAATCTAGAGAGAATTTCCTCCCTGTCTCACGTAAGAAAAGAAAGCTGTGATCAGAAACAGAATAATCAAATTGTAACAAGCCAGCAGCTTTACCAACAGCATACTCCAGTCACAGGTTACAGGCAAGCAATATTCCACAACCACATCTACTATACTTAAACCTTTGAGCTTTCTAAAAGGACCCCTGATATGATAAGCATGATATTTTGCAGAGGAGCAAATAGCAAAAATAACATGATATAATCTGCAAAGGAAAGGATCACAAAATATTATTTTCACAAAAGTAATACCTCAGACCAGATACAGTCTGCCGCTGCCTTAACAATCCAAGCTCACTAGCTGCATTGGTATTGCTTCTCTCATTCACCATTGGTCTCTCATTCCGCAGGAACCTACCTCTGAGTAGTGACTGCAAACAGAGGTATGATGGTTAAAATTTTCAGATTACAACACTGTAATTATTTGCAACAGAGCAGACTTCTGCATATGTAAAGGAAAGAAAATGATGACAAGATTGTGCACATCCACTATATACTACTTAAATATGAAATTACCCCAAACCTTTAAGTAACATTACTCAGATCAAATGCGTCAATCCTCAGTAAGAGATGTATAGTTTGAATAACAACTTGAATATTTCAAATATTAAGCTAATTCAACGACATTGATACAAACAAAAACACTACGATATGACTAAGAAAATCAAAATCCCTCCAAAGGAACTAGGTCACATTTGTCTTGATCACCTGAAGCCACACATTAAATTAGAGATTTTAGTATCACCTCATAGATAAAGACCATTTTGGTCATACATCACTGCCTAGATTCCATAAAGACGATATTAATTAGAAATGTCCACACCAATGGTAAAGATCATATATCAACCCAGTATACCTGAATACGGTTCCTATGAGCAAACTGTGAAACAGGTCGGTTCTCCCGAAGACACTGCATTTCTCTTTGTCTTTCTCTTTCAGCCTTCTTCAACATATCAAGGAAAACTTGCCTGCCACATAATTTACGAATGCCTCTCCGTATATTCTCAGCTCGAGATTCATTCACAACTAAGCCATCACGAACTCGCTCAATTTGAGCACCAATTTGACCAGCCTGTTCTTCTCTCCTTTCACAAGGACCACGCTGGCTATTTATTTGCACCCACTCCCTTATAACTCTGACCCTCTCCTGCTCAGTTTCACCGAGCCACTCTGCTCTTGAACTGCTGTTGACATTGGAAATGTCGGTCGTGCGTTCCCTCATGCCACTGCCCATCCACTCCCTGAAGACTTGCCTTACTCTTTCTCTTTCATTCTCTCCCAAACCAGAGGAATGTTCAACACGGCTGTTCTGGTCAACAGATTCATTGTCTGACCCAGTTTGACTCCCCACCGAACTTTCAGGCCCAATATTCACCGCTCTCTCCCCACCACCATCACCTCCAGATACAAAGGTATTTGATGGATCACTTCCTTGATGCTGAAGCAATCCCTCACTCAATCTTGCCTGAGGACTCACTGCCTGTTCATCCTCAAGCTCCCGCCACATCTGCAGGATAGAAGGTGCCCGAGCACCTGATCTCCCACGATCCACATGCCGTCTGGAGGCAGAGGATTCAGGCTCTCTAAGAAAAGAAGAATCAAGCACGGAAACATTGTGCAGACCCGCAATAGCCATTACAAACTAATCTAAAAGGCAAATCCTTCAACCCATCTGCTTAAATGCATTTAAAAGTTTGCATCAACTGAGAAATAAAGAAAATCAGAAAGCAGATGAATCTTTAAATTAGCATGCTTTGATTTGCGTAGTTCCTAAATGGCAATTCATGAACCAGCATCATCACACCATTTTTTCTCATGGTTGTCAAACATCTCTGTATAACGACAGAGAGAGATAAAATTGTCTTGGTCAGAAAGAACTTGCATCAGATCATCCACTTGCTTCCTAATTTTCCGCCTTACGCTGCATCAAATCAAGAACTTCTCTTAGCAAACCATCATCCGTCAATATTATAACTTTCACAAAAATAAACAATTTTTGCATTGACCCAATACAATACACTAAGATGAAAATTAATAAACGGTAATAGCCATTAAAGAAACCTAACAAATCCGAAAAAGCTGCATTCAAACTAACTTGCAAAAGCTAAAGAATGGTACAAAAGTGAATCTCAGATTTGTCATTATTAGCATACTCCACCAAAAATTTGAAGCGAAAAAATTGTAGGTGGACTCAAATAACAAATACCCAAAACTCTAAAAAAAAACTATATATAAAATTCAAAAATAAGCACTTTCCTCCTTTTTCCTTCACTTACCTACCAAAACACAACCATTAACACCAAAACAAAACCAAACAGGACACACAAACCCAACATAACAAATGACCCACCAAAATCATCATATAAATCAATATTACAAATCCCAAATGTCCCAAAACCCAAATGAATAAACAGAAACCAAAACTTTCCACCATTTTCTTGCACTTTCTCACCTCCCAAACAGAACCATATCCTTTAAAAAAGAACAACCCCAAGATAACAAACTATTCAAAAGACCATGAAACAAACCAAGATCTCTTCAACAAAAAAAAAATATCATGAAACAGTACCATTGTCCAATGGACAAAACGTAAATAAAAAAAAAAAATCAAAGAAGAACAGGGTAAAATAATAATGATAAGAAACTTCAACAAGTACCTATCGAGCTCCCTCCTTTCTTTGATTTCAATGCAAAGCAAGACTAAACAAACCAAACCCTAATCAAGATTAAGACAAATTTACAGACAGAGAGAGAAGAAGAAAGAGAGAGAATTTAGAGAGAGAAGAAGAAGAATTGTCAATGCCAAAAAAATAAAAATAAAACTTGAAGTTTTAGAGAGAGAGAGAGAGAGAGAGAGAGAGAGAGAGAAGAGCGGCTAAATATTAAATGTGGACACGTCATCAGACCATAAATTTTTGCCGTAACAACAACGTTTAAAAATTTTCACGATGCCACCAATCAGGTTGCGACACGTTTCAAACGTCTCTTTCTTCCGGGTTAATTATGTAACCTTCCGAATCTTAAATGTAACGGGAAGTGGAGGTGAAGCCATTTGTCTTACTCCTACACGGCGTCGTTTTAAGGACGTGGTAAGTGAGTTCACGTGACTTGCACGTGGTCTCCTACGTTAACGGTTGGATGGATTAACGTAACGAGACGTTGAAAAAAAATTTAACCCGGTAATTGGGGGGTCTTTCTGGTGGTGTGTAACGGACTTTCAAAAACAGATATCAAACGGCACGTGTGTGGTGTTAGACTTTAGGTGGGATTGATATTTCATTTTCTATAAAAATGAATATTTGGTTGAGAGCTTATTTTTATGGCAAACCATTTATGTTGAATAAAACAATATTTTAAAGGCCAAAAAAAAAGAATAAAACAATACTTTTAGAGAGAAATTCTTGTGGTGATGATTTATCTTTATTTTCCCAACTTGACCATAATTTTATGGGTTGAACTTTTTGAAAATAGGAAATGAATTAGAAGGAAAGAAAATTTAGACTAAAAAGATTAGAGAGGAAAGTAAATGAAAGAAAAAGTATAATCATTCAGATAAAGAGTAAACGGAAGTGGAAGAAAGTTGGTAATATATCGTTATATATATATATATATATATATGCATGTATATTTTGCTAACTATTTTTTATATTGTTAAAAAATTGTGAAAGTCATAAAATTTATCTTTTATTTACCAATAAAAATTGTCATTTTGTTTGAATTTCTTCCAAGTCTCTAATCATTTTTCGTTGTTCCAAGAAAAAAAAAAGTTAAAGTAAAATATTCCTTCAAAATTCCCTCCCTTCCTTAAGCCAGATATACTAACAAGTTTCAAATGATTTTATACTTCTACATTTACAAATAAAATTATATCAAAATCTTTTTCTAAATATATTCAAATGGATGGAACTTGCTATTCCTAGATATTATCCCGATATTACCCATGCGAATCATGTACAATTGTATGGCCTAATCAATTTTCCAAACGAAACATGTCCCATTGGATATTTAAAAAATCAAATTTACACATAATAGGATCCCACAAATAAAATAAAATACTTTATATATCAATTATTATATTTGTTTTAATAAAACTCGATGGTTGTGTTGATGAACCATAAAAGTCTTTACCAATGATAATAAAACATCTAAGTAATGGAACAAAAAACTAGATATATTAACGCTTGTTATTTGCTTAAGGGTTCACTTCTAACTGTTGAAGATTATACCAAGACAGTATATTGACATGCAAATATTCTTCAATTTGGATATTAGAATGAAGCTAGAAATAGCCATGCGTGTGTAAATGACAATTTATATGCTTGATATATTAAATAAAAACAATAATTACCATCTCCAAATCAAATAGAGGCATTGTTTAAATGATGTATAGAATATATAAAAAGAAAAAAAAAATTAGTGAGAAAATGACTTCATATTGCAAGCTACAAACAAAATTGTCCCCATGCATTGAAGCAAATAAGAGTTTGCAAAGCCTCAGGAGTCAGGATCATTTCTTTGACTAAAGTTACAATCTAGGAAGCTTTTGAAAAAGTCTAGCAAAGCATTGTAGAACTTGTCCAAAGGCTTTAGGAGGAAAAATTCAAATGTTTATAGACGGCTATCTGCTTTGGCAAGTGATGGGCTTCTAGGCTTGTTTCCCCAGTCATCCAAATTGAAATCCTTGTCATGTTCCTCCCTACTGCCTCAGCATTAAATCCCTGCATAGAAATGAAAAATAGAAATTTTGGGTTGAATATCTATTGGGAAGCTTCTTTTGAGTGCATTTTTAATACCCATATATTCAAGGATTTTGATGCTATTAAAGGGGGCTGTATTCTGCCTTAAGGGAGGAAAGCTGAGATAATTTTGCAGAAGCCACCACACACAGGAGCCTCTATGATAGAGGATTGTGCACTTGAGGGAAAAATCAAAACTTAATTATAACTTTAATAAAAAAATATTTAAAAACTGCAATAAGATGGTGATACAGCCTTTTTTTTAGCTAAAGTACACTTTAAACGTATTCTAAATGCTATAAATATAATATTAAATAAAAACAATAATTACCATATCTAAATTGAATAGAGGAAATTATTTGAATCGCACAAAATTTGAAATTCAAAACTTCACTATAAGCTTAGGATAGTTAGTAACTATATACTTATCTATTACTTAATAGCTTCCATATGGTGAGACACTTTAAATCTATATTAAATACCGTAATATAATTTTAAATATGCTCAATTTTTACAATAAAATAATAATTACCATTTCCAAATTAAACAAAAGAGCTTTTCTTCTTTTTTTGTCAAATAAAAGAGCTTATCTGAATGATATAAAATACAAAAATCAAAATTTAATTATAATCTTAGGATGGTTATTAAAAGTATACTCATCGATTTTCAAAAACCATCACACATCTCTTTAAATCTACATTAAACATTATAGGGATAATGTTATGGTTTACACCTCATCTTTACATCTTTTTGCAATTATACATCTAAAGTTTTAAATTGTCGATTTGTATATATGATTAGATGTTTAATTGCTACCATTTATATATCATCTCTTTCTACTTTGTATCAATAATGTGGATTTTTTTGTTATGTGGCAGTATGATTTAGAATTAGTATATAATATAAAATAAAACATTACAGGTATCACATTGTGATTACCCATGATGATAGAGATAACTGTAGTTAATAAAAAGAGAAAATGTATGAACTGTAGCAGTTAAATATCTACTTAGATGTACGGATTAACAATTTAAAAGTCCAAGTGTATAACTGCAAAAAGGCGTGTAATTGAGAATTAAGCTAGGATATCGACCCAAACATCATACCTATAATCCTCAAACCTCTCTAATAATTTACTCAAGTAATAAATCGCTTATTGTTTGGCGGATGATAAGAAAGAAATGTAGTTGCAATTGTAATAATCAAGTAAGCCATTGAACTTCTCATTTGCTAAATATGGTACCTATAAAGTAGTTGAACTCTAAAATCTAAACTGTTAATACACAAACTTGAATAATGAAATCAAACCATACCTTGGATGAATCTTATTTTGAGTCCAATTGATCTCAAATTGTAGGATAAGTAGTTGATTAATGAATCTAAAGTAAAACATGTGAATTAGAAGTTATAAGAATAAAAATTATTTAAATTATAAATTTAGCTTTTCATTTCCTACTTTCAAACTATAGTCTTCAAATACTTTAAAACCTTAACGTGTTTTAACATAGTAATTAGAGCAAATTTGTATAAAAAGGAAACTTGATAACAGATCCATTAGTTTTTTAAGTAAAAAAAAAAAAATTGTTATCAAACAAAAATCCTAGACTGTAGGTCAAACCATGCATCAAGAGTAGAAAGAGGAAGAAAATCGAGTCAAACTAATGATCAACTATTTCTTCCATGCGATCGACCATATTAAATAAACCACCTTATCCATGTGGTTGATTGCATTGGCACAAGTGGTTAAGATCATTTGTTTATTAAGACAGATCGGTTGCAAAAGTTTTTTTGAAATTTATTGTAACTTAGAATTATTTAAAAAACATCATAAATCTAAATATACTTAAAGAAAAAATTAAGCCAGGATAATCTAATATGAACCTAATAAAAGCCTATTGGTATCTTAACTTGTTGAAAGAGATATTGTTGTATTTAGACATTTGAATAAGTAGGCTTGCAAAGAAACAAAAGGTTAGTAGGCACTAGGGGCTTTTTCAGTATAGGCACTCCAACAATCAAGTGAGTAGAGTGTTTAAATTAATATGCAAAACTAGCAAAGCAATGATCAAAAGTTACTAGAGTTGTTGTTGAAGAGTATCGATGGGGTATTTATAAACTGTCTTGGAGGCAACTACCTTGTATGTAGAGGTAGTGGAGATCATGAAGGTCATATGCTTAGAGGTTATGTAACCACTAAGCTACGTCATAAGAATGTGGGCAAATAGGTTGTCATGGCACAATAATGAGGCCTTATGTCGAGCAACAAAGTTTAAGCAAGCACTTATTCTTCTACCCGAGTATAGAGAGTCCAATCAAGTGAGTCAAGGGAAAGTCGATCATGCTTTCAAGGATTTGACAGTAAGGAAGGGGCTGACTTGCGCCTCGCTTGGATTAGACCAAACTTGAAGTCTCTTGTCTAAATTAGTCTGTTAATAATACCATTAAAGATTTCCCAATTTGTAATTGATTATAAGATTAGTTGGAGGACTAAAATCAAAGCTATTAATTATTTTATAAGATTTGTTGGAAGACTAAACTAAAAGCTATTAATTGTTTTAGATCATATTATTTGCAAGTGAGTAGTTGCTTTACTTTGTTTGTTGGCTATTTGTATTAAGATCAGTAATTGAACCTTATTTAATCTTAAATTACTGCTTGTGCTTACACCAAGGTTGGTAAGCATATTAGATAAGTGGATTATATACTAGATGTTCATCACCTATAGAAGATTGAATATTCAATACGATAGCTAGTTTTGCATTAATGCCACCTAATGTGGGTACACAGGTCATTAATGTAGTGAAGCCTAAGAATTATTTGGGATGATTAAAAGAAAATTGACATGGTAGGCATGGAGGAAGGTTCTCAAACCAATTTCTCTATCATCCAATCTTTCCCAATAAAGTTCATGTACTAAAGAAGCCTTTTATTAGCTTCAATATATAAGAAAGCCCACTTGAAAATCCATCAAGGTATAATGGCAAAAAAAAAAAATTCCATTAATGAAGTACCCATCTTGGTCATCCAATATCTATGCGACCCAATTAATGACGTTGAAAATTGAAATTTATAAATACTTCTAATTCCTTTTTCTTTAGATTTTGAAATTTGGAGCATACACAATCATGTTGCCGATTATCTTTTCTTATAACATTGATTTTAATCGAGTCTAGTGAGATTTGACGCTTTACAACTCCCTTACTTATTATACGTGCATTAGGGCCAGTTAAGATCATCAATTACTCCTTTTTATACAACTCTTTTTTTTTTTTTTTTTTTTTTTGTGGTTCATGCCTTTGGTGTCAATATATGCCCAATCCTTGAAGGAAAAGTGTAGCAATATGCACACGTAACCTCCACAATTGAACCTGTACCCTTACATTTATTAAAGATTATTAAATGAATGACTTTTTTTCCTCCCAAAAATGAATGACTTTCAATTCCTTAACTAGGATGCTGGGTTTCCATGTGCATAGTTGCCCCACTTATATAATTCAATAATAATTGGTTAATCATGAATGTGTATGTGAGAGGGTAATTAATTGTTGGATTTCATAGTACGTCTGGTTGATAATTGTTTTTAAGGCATTTCAAGTATTTAAAAATCTTTAAATAATGGAACTAGTGAGTATAGATTTTTTTTCTTTTTTTCTTTTTTTTGAGTTTGCATGTTATTATTGGGCATAAGAAAATGTGATAAACTATCACGCTCTTTGTATTAGAGACATGACACTTACCTTATTACCAAATTTAATTTCACATAACTTAGATTTTTGTATAGCAAGGTCAAGACTTTCATTGCCTTATGCTTAAATGGTGATTAGAGTTAAAATTCACCAGAAAAAAAGTTCCCATATTACCATCAAAACTTATTATATATATTTATATATATACATGTTTTATATATCCTATCCTATCATAAACTTTGTCGAAATGTTGTAGTGTCTTACTTGTCGTGCAATCCGAGTTCCAACGCACATGTTTGTTTTGATGTGTCTTGTGTCCACCACGTTTCACTTCTGTAGTTTTTGTTTATAATGAACTAATAATGCGTTCTTAAGTGGGTTACACTTCCAAAAAGCTATCACTGAATCATATATTAAATTTTAAAGCCGTCTCTGGATGCAATCTAAGATATGAAATTGCTCCTTTGTTTCAACTTTACTTAATTTTATACTTAAATATTTAAAATTTTAAAAATATAAATTGGCATTAAATTTCATATACTTTTACATGAGCTATCTAATATTTAATCAAATTTTATAATTAATCTTTAAATTTGACTTATTTTTATAATTAACTACTCATCTAAATGTTATAAATGACTTTAAATTTTTTTTTAATTTTGAAAATTTATAGATATTAAAGTGACATTTTCAAATGGAGTTTAAATGCACATAGAGACAAGGTTAAAGCACAAAATGTGACATTTATCAAATTAAAATAAAAAAAAAAAAAGCATCTTTGCTTATCAAGGGTCTAATATCATAAATGGTATCTAAACTTTAAAAACATACAATTAGATATCTGAAGTTTAAAATTGATCAATTTAGTAACTAAGCTTTAAAATTGACAGATTTAGTACTTGAAAAAATCTCTTCGTGCATGCTAACAATACCTCCATCAAATTCTTTCAGGTGCTAAATTAATCAATTTTAAAGTTTTTAGATACCAAATTGATCAATTCAAAGTTGAGGTACTAAATTGATTAATTTCAAAGTTTAGGTATAATTGCATATTTTTCCAAATTTCAGACATCATTTGTGACATTATTCCGCTTTTTAATGAAGAAACAACTCTTGGTGAAAGTTGATTGTATGATGCAACTAATTAACTAAACTTTGGAAGAGATTAATGATTAGGGTTTTAAAACTTAACAATATAAACATTTATTCTTAATGGATGGATGGATATATATAATGATAATGTCACATGTAATTAGGTATCTAAATTTTAAAATTGATTAATTTAGTACTTAAACTTTAAAATTGATCAATTTCGTACCTAAAAACTTTGAAATTGATCAATTTGATACCTAAAACAACTTGACAAGGATATTATTGGCTTGCACAAAAAATTCTTTCGGTACTAAATTGATCAATTTCAAAGTTCAAATACTTATTGATCATTTTTAAAGTTTAGATGATTATATATATAGCGAAAGTTCAAGTATCATTTGTGACATTGACTATATATGTGTGTGTATATATTACAGTTGGCAAAAAAGAAAATAAGGACCGTAACTTTGGTTTGAAAGATATGATCATGAGGCTAGTAATTCCAATTATTCTAACATTCTTATTCAATATGTGCATTACCGTTGCTTAACTTTATAAAAATGAAAGGTCTTCTCTATTTAAATTTCATTTCTTTAATTTTTTTGTATATTCATGGTTGGAATTACATTTATTTTTAAAATATCTATAACATTATTGTGAAGTCATGTTCCCATTTGTGATGTGAGATTGTGAATAAATGACACCCGACACATCTTTTTTTGGGTGAATTCACTGACACATCTTTAGGAGTAAATCAAGTAAAGTAAGTAGAGATATGGAGTAGATATTCTTTCTTTGTAAAGTTATTATGTATTTTGTTTATTGAAGAGATATTCCACAAAATTTCTATAATAAATTGCAATTCCTTATCGAGATAAAAGTAATAACTATTTTTGGATATTTTCTTCATATTTCTATGAACTATCCATGAAACCTTAACTCAATAATTAAGTCCCGAACTGAGTATGGATAGATTAAATATTTTTAGATATTTTTATAATATATATTTTTTTTGGCCGAGTTTTATAATATATTACCATTATTATTTTCAGTGCAATTATATAGTGCAGTAGCTGCAACTTTTATATTTAATTCCTCTAGATTTTGAAATCCTATTCCATCTTATTACTTTCCGCCAATCATATTTACCGTTAGAGCTTAGGTTAACTATAAAAAGTACCTACATAATTTAATTTTATAAAATTTGCATATCCGTCTTATGTTAGATGCTTTGGTGCTTGAAGATATGTAAGGTAAAAATTCCAGAGAAATGAAATAATAAAGAGATTTTAGATCCAGTTTTTCCTCTTTCCTTTGTTTTCTTCTCCCCCATTTCATATGTTTATTTTTACCATTTAACTAATAGTTTCTATCTTTTGAATAGAACTTTTAAATTTATCTTTTTTCTACCATTTCCACCATCATCAATTCATCACAATCCACCATCATATATCTACTTCAATAGAATTCCACAATTAGGAATTTGGATTATCAAAGAGTTCTTGAGCAAGTGGTTTAGTTTTGATTTCTACTATATACATTTATCGTTTTTTTCTTTTTTTTCCTTTTTTTGTTGCCATCTCCTAAGTGGGATTATGTCATTCCAATTATAAATTTCTACTCGCTAGTAGGGTAAGTCTTATTCATGTGGATGTATTATTCTATAGGTATGACATTTTAACTTTTGAAGGGATATGTCTATTTATCCAATTGGGTTTCAATACCTCAACTCTTTATCTATGGATCATTTTGTATCGATAAATTTGATTGATGTAATACTTTAAATGAAATTCATTTTATTGGAAAAAAAAAACTAATAGTTTCAAATTGAATGAAAACACATACAAAATAAAAGAGATAAAAAAGGACAAAACTTGGATAGACAAAGTAAAAAATATTAATTTATTTCCATAATTAACCATTAAAGTGTTTCTGTAATTTCTTAAAAGCTAAAATTATGTATGCAATAACAAAACTTGAAAAGCTATAGAGTATAGCACTTACCAAAATTTGCAATTATGGAATTGAAGAAAAAAGAAGTAACTCTTAATTGGATCGCCTACTTTAGATCTAGGAGTATTTAATCGTCTCTCTCTTGAAACCTATAAACTACGTTTATATATGATAATAACAAAAAACAGTTAAGATAGCTTCGATTGAAGCCATATATTTACAATTTTAAAACATAATTTGATATGGCAAATCGATTATACGCATATTTACAAGTTATCTATAATTATAGTCATTCTCACGTTGGTGGCTAATTGCCCATTCACTGTGATAAATGAATAAGCCCAAAGAAATTGCTATTACTTAAAAATGAAATAGATTTGAAATAAGATTTTTATATGTGAATTTTTTATTTGAATGAAAGTATTTAGAAAAAAAGAATAATTTCTTATAAATTGTCATTTATAAGGTTGAGTAAGGAATGATTATGTCTAATATTTCTTTCAATTAAAATTTTTTATAAAATTACTATTACAAACATGTAAACTCGTAATAGTTCTCAATATAAAATAAAACTTCATTAGAGTTGCTATTAAGGTAAAGGAAAGTGAACCAATAATGAGAGTCCAATGCATTACCCATAAACAACACGTTGTAAATAGTTAAACATGATATATGGTCATCTGTAAATTTAGTTGGTTGGGGGTGATTGAATACCTTATACCAACTACCCTCCTCATTACTCGTGACACCTACAGGCTACATAAACTGCATTTATGTCAGCAGTTATGATCAATCACTAGGATTTGGGTTGTAATAGGAAGATAAATGAAATAGTAACATGAAATATCAATGAAATGAATAAAATATTATTCCATGCATTGTCACGTCTGTCATTATCGAGTAAAATTTAATATTTTATAAATGATGATTTGGGTATATGGTAGGAAAAGTCATCACGCATGTATGATCAATTATCATGATAGCACGATGATAGGTCAGATTGTAATTAACCCAATCCGAATTAGGGCTTGCCTTAGAACTCTCTAGTTTAGTTCTTCCCTTCCAATCAATTAATCAATTATTAGGATCTGTCGGAAGGTGAAAGATCTGAAAATATGACATATAGTTTCAAATCTAATTATATTAAGTGAATCTTGGATTGTGATATAAAAAAATATTAACTTTATTATTTTTTTTCTTTTTATCTTATGACAATTATGAGTGACATCTACTCTTCCTTTATCTCCACTCTCTCTCTATCTCTCTCTTTTCTCTTTCTCTAGATTAAAAACCAACTTTCTATTCTCTTTTTAACTATTTCCATTCTTTTTTTTTCACATTCAACATGGGTACATCATACACTAGTATTTATAAATGGACAATCCGGGTTTCGTTTTTTCCTCATTATATAATCTATATTTTTATCATGAAGTATTAATATTTTGTTAGAGATAGGTAAATTTCATATGCATTCATTCTATTTGCTTCATGTGCATTCAGGTCATTTAATTTTTAAGTTGTGCATTTAAATACTTGAATCTTCGCCAAAAAAAAAAAAAAAAAACTACTTTTAAACCCCATTTTACTATGGCCACAAAAGAAAGAAGCCATCTTACTATTATTTTCGTTAGATAAATTAATTAAAATGTTACTAAAAGTACTTTTTACTATTTTTCAAATGGTAAAAATGATTATGTAAGAGTGAAAAAACAGTTCCTTTAAAGATTTATCTCTACGTGCACAATTTGAAAGTTAAGGAATTAAATGCGTAGAGAGCAAATATAAATTATGTATTTGTAATTTCTAACTAACATCAACACTTAGTAATAAAAAAAGGCTATTAGTTTGTAAAAAAGAAAACATAATTATTAATATTAGGGCTATCTTTAGGACTTTTCTAGTTTTTTTTTTCTTTCTTTTTTTTTCCCAGTGGCGGTGAGAACTTTTTAGTTTAAGACTTTCAAATGTTAGGAGTATTTTTTTTATTTTTCAGAGTAAAAGCTAGTCAATGGTTCAATAGTTCATACTTTTCGTTTGAATGAGTTGTATTTTAAAGAAGACCGGCATTTGCTGGGTTGTAATGACTAAAAACTACTGTATCTCCTCCAGCACGACATACCAGTCTTTCTACGTTGATAGGCAGGTAACATAACTTTCATTTTGTTTTGCCTAAAATAAAAATTGTAATACCTAGGTTAAAATGGGTAGGTTTTTTTTTTAATTTAAAAGGGATAGGCGTTTTAAATAAATTCAAATAAGGTATAAATAATAATAATAATAAAGATTTTAAAAGTAAGTTAAATAGTTATTTATAATAAAACTATCACTACTATTGAAAATGTCAATATGGTATATTAATTTCACAATCGGCCACATTAGTATTTCCAGTAGCATTATAACATCTTGGTCATGAACCTCTTAAGTAACCCTTTTTATAAAATACCCATCACCATTTTTTCAACCCTGGAAATTTTGATTTTTTATTTGAAATGACCCCTAAATAGTAATTATTTTCATCATAATTTCTCATTTTATAAAGTTTATCCATGAACAATGTCTATTTGCGTCATATTGGCAACCCCTAAGAGGGGTTCCCTTTCTGAAGCATTTTCCATAGGATCTCTTGAATCCACACCATAAAAGAACTTTCCAAGTGAATGCGTTTCGCTGAAAAGATTTGGAAATACCATGAATCTTCTGATATACATAGACTTGACACTTTGAGTGATATCAGCTAGGTCAAAAAAAATAATAATAATAAAGCATGATAGTTATTACACTTAGAAGGCAGAAATTTCTTCTGATTTACCCCAAAATTAGCATTAGAACAAAGGTTTTTTTTTTATTTCAAATAATTAAAATAATAAACATATTGCATGTTAACTAGGAAATTCAAAAATAATAGGGGAAAAATATATGAATTACAACAATTATACGACAAAGGGTGGCCGCCAAACAAGGAGGATTTTTCGCATCGAACGTCGGAGTGAATTAGCGTTTTGTGCTTTATCGTACTGTCATGACATTCGATGTTTCGTATGTAACGTCAAAGAAAGATCCAAATCCAATGACTTTTCAGTAGCATCATCCGTAAATATCGTCATATGGACACTGTCCCAAATCCTAACTCTACGATCCTTTGTGTGCGTACAAAAACAAGATCCTTCGTAAAAACAGGGATGCAAACAAACAAACAAACCAACAAGGCAACAAACAATGGCAAAGTAAAAGAAGGATAAAATATGAACGGTCTCTTATGCCTAAAATCTCCCACAAAATCATATCTGGACTCATAATTTATCCATGACAAATATATATTCCGAATAATAATAAAATATTATATCAATTTAATGAGTTTGTATTATCAATTCAGTGACCAATCAGTCAGCCAACCATCGATAAGCTCAATCAGTTAAATGCCATCTCTGTTGGACTTGCCCTAACCCCAAGTGGAATATTGCATGTTTCTCCCACGTCTCTGGTTGAATATATTCCAACCCTACCTTCAATTTTTGACTTTATATTCAATTTAACTCTCTCCAACTTATTTCAAAACCAGCTCCTCGGATTCCACTATGGTAGTAAAGTTACTTACAAGTTGTAACGTTGCCCAAGTAATAAGTCTTATGATTTTGCTATGGAGTAACTGTTTTTCAAAAAGTGACCTTTGTTGAGAGTATCTTTCTTTAGAATTTTTTAAATTTCAAGTCACTATACATAAAAACACATCTTAATGATTATCATTTTGTTACACACTATTTCAGATGTGTTACAATCCCTCCTCCCTCCTCTCCTTCTGTAAACCCCCAAGAAATTACATACTAGTATAAATAGATAAAAATACAAAAATAAATATAGATGATTAATGTAGAACTCAACAAAGACTCTAGAATAAGACTACAAGTAATAATGAACATATATATATATATATATATATCTTCAAACCATAAAACAAAGTTCTCTAGATAGTAATAGATATCAAAGACAAGATTTCGTAGCTGATATCGAAAACTCAAAATATAGAAATAATTAAGATGAGATTTCAAATATATTAGAAAGTAAATAAACAGTAAAGCTTATAGTTAGAAAACAATAATTTAAGGATGAACCGTTAGGATTATAAATACACAATAAGAATAAAAACATATCAATAAATAGCAATCGAAACTCCATATAAATGTTTGAATCACACCATTGTTCTAGTTAGTGAATTCTAAAGATTTTAGAGATTGAAACGAAAATTAGCCTATTGAGCTTAGAAAACCCTAATTGCGTGAGATAAAACTTTTAAAATAATTAATCACGTAAACTTTAAACTTAATTTTAAACTTATAGATAACCTAGACAATTTGTAGAAGCTTTAAAATAAATTTTTGGAGACAAAACTCTTAAATAATTGATATAATTATACCGGTTTAACTTGATAGACTACCCTAAACTAAGATAATTAATTAAATAAATAATATTATAATAATAATTAGACAGATTTGGTGCAAATTGGAGTGAATATGCGGCCAATATTTCCTCATATTTTGTACAGCCGAAATTTGAAACACAAAAGTCAAGGAAAAATGTTAGAAAAGTAACAAATTTAACAAAGTAAGCTAGCTTATTTAATGTAAGAAATTACATGCAAAACAAATAAGTTTTCAGTAGGGGAAATTTGCCTCTTTTGGCTAAAGATTCTTCTACAAGTGGATGCCTCCATTTACTTATATTTACACCTCTAATGAACAACAAGGAAGGCTAATAACACACCAAAACAAGATATTAGAACACTCTAAAAGCAATCGAAATTCATCCTCCATTTACATTATTAAACACCCACAAACCCAACGATTACAACAACTCCAACAAGACATAACAAGCTTATGCAATGAACAAGAAAGGTAAGTAAAAATTCGTTCTAAGATTAATTTAAGTGTTAAACATTGTCTTAAACAATGTTTCTATCAATCTAGGTTCGTTTCAAGCTTTAAGGAAAGGTCTAACACCTCCACACCAGTTCATACAAAGTAATATCCAACCTTAACACTCTCTATATATATTATGATATATAGAAGCTAAGAAATCATAAGTTATGAAGATTGTAAGATGTTATATGTATTGATATGTCACATATAATACTTGTGAAGTATAGAAAAACACAAAATAGCTTAAACGTAAGTATAAATACATTTATAATATGAGAAAAATAAGTTATGAATGAAAAAGAAGATGAGGTTGAAGATGAATACTACCTACACCAGCTCTATGCTGGTAATGTACGTGCCCAACACTAGCGGCGTACGTGGATAGGCCAACGGCCTTCATGTCAGCATGAACTGGAATTGAGGTTGCATAAATTTTTTTTTTTACGTAAAATGAACGAATGCCGACGACATAGACCTCCTATACTGGCAACATACGTTATAACACTGGCGGCCTTCGAAGCCAATGTACCTCAGAACAAACAACATGTAAAATTTACACAAACGCTGGCAAACTTAAGTTCAACGCCAGTGGCATAGGATGCTGGTATACGTGCAATTGTTCCCTGGATGAATTCTGTTTCGCCCATAACATATTATATATGTACATATATATATGAGAGAGAGAGAGAGAGAAACAGAACAAAAATATAAATTTTAATAAATAGATATCAATATTTTGATATTAGAAGGATTAAATCATTGTTAGGTGTTAAACTTTAAATAACCATTATAAATAGAGAACACTTTTATTATACCAAACCAATAAGAATAGATTATAATAATTGTCCGATACTAGTTTTATATAGATAAGTCAGAATGGAAATTTAGAATAGGCTAAAATTACAGATAATGTGATTTTTAATAATAATATGGAGAAAGATCAATAGAAACACGATGAAAATAAAATGATGGAAAATAAAGATTAGTTACCATAATGGCTCAAATTAAGGAACAATATAAAAGTAATAATAATAGTAATGATAAAATATTGATTTACTAAACATAAACTCTGTAACTACTCGAAAAAAAATAAATATCAAATAAGATCAAGACAAGCAAAATGAAAATAAAGATTAAATAATGAGAATCTGTTATCATTGGATCTTTACCCTAAAAAGACCAATATAAGTAATAGAAATTAAATCAAATATCAATATAGAACACTTAAGTGACTAATAAGATTTATTTATATAAATATATGTATATATATCTGATTAGTAATTATTACTTCATTCAATAAGTGATATCGATTAATTAGTGGATTTCCCTATAGATTATTATGATTAGCTATCATGGCATGTGAGTAACCCAGATCTATTACATTGTTTGTGTTTGTAACTAGTGGCATATATAATGTAAAGATAATAATATGGTTGTTGTGGAAATTTATTGAATATGTGTTGTGAGTTGTTTGTTTGGTTAACAAACCAAAGTAATAAGAGTGATAACACAGATTGTTTGATGATTTGAGAAAAGCATGTTATATGTTTTGTGTGTAATGTATGATCACCATAAGTCGGATAAAAAATTATTGGCTTTATAATTAAAAACTATTATGCATTACACGAACTACGTTATTGCATATACTAAACAGGTGATAGCTTGCTACATATTAGTATTTCGGTTCTCTATTAATACTTGGTTTTTCTAAAATGTTAGTTCTTCCAAGATTATCTTTATTCAGTCGGCTCCATGGGAACTAAGTAGCAATGAAGAACACCGCCTGTGATATCATTTTGAAATTACTAATACTTAGGGAGTTTTTAAGGTATGATGCAGGAAATGGTTAATTAAAATATCCTAAAATTGAAGTGATAATCCTAAGACAAGAAATCGTTGATTTTTCTGTGTACTTAGTCTCTCCTACACTGGTGAGTCATTAAGTAAATGTTCTCCAACCCTAAAAAGAGGGCATAAATCTTTTTCCTATTTTGATTCTAGATCATCCAAGCTTGTATCTGTGCATATGCTTGATTGTTACATTACATATGATTTGTTAATAAACTTGCTTGATGTGTGATAAGTGTCCAAAGACCCAAATTATTGCTACTATATGGAGCATATTGTATATGCTATTTGTTTAAATATTGAGGAAAAGGATCTTTATTGAGTTAATCTTTGGTTTCAGGGACAATCATCAAACTATCGAGCTTCTCAAAGGATTATCAAAGAAAGAAGCCAAGTTTTGAAGATCTTTGGAGCTTTTGCGAAGTTGCCGCCCATACACTAGTGACATTCATACCATTAGTGTACTTTTGGAGGAGCGCTTTTTGAAGAAATTTTGAAGATTTAGCCAAGAATTAAGGGTACACGACCTCTCATACACTAGTTGTGTACATCAGGTCGTGTACATGGGTCAACAGAGGAAAAAGAAGCTACTTTAATGAGTACACTACCCCGATGTACACGGGTCGTGTAGGGGTCGTGTAGGCATTAATGTATATATATACATGCCTTTTTGCGAAATTCATTCATTCAATTCTTAGGTCATTTGATACCAGAACCCTAGGGACGCCTTTGGAGAGCTCTTGAAGGGGAAAAATCGTGCTTCCACTTGAAGATTCTCAACTACACATCTACAAGGGTTTTATCTTGATGATTTCTCCTTTTTCTTCTTCCATTATGCTTAATATTTGTGTTGTTATCTTTTCTATGGAAGAGTAGTTGTGTAACCCTAGGTTTTGAGAAACCCTAGCCTTCATGTAAAGACTTGTTGATCATTGAATGTAAATTGATTTTGAGTTTGCTTCATGATATATAATGTTGTTTGTGATAATTTTAGGTCAAAGTTGTTACAAACTCGATTCTTGTTAATATGAAAGAAGATTTCGATTAATGAGTATGATCTCTCATGAGCAAAGGGGTTAAGTAATCCACCTAGAAATAGGGTTTTTCTAACCTTCTATCGATTAGGGTTCATAAGCTTTAAGCGATTCTAAATTGACCTTTGTGACGGAAGAAATTCCCACTTTTGCAATTTAGGGTTAGGGTTTAATTAACTTGAAGAGAGTAATTAAGCTATTTAAGTAACCCGATAGTTCAAAATCAAAGTTCATTCAAGTGAATCCACTTTTAGAGATGAAGGAGGTTAGGGTTGATCAAAACCAAGGGTTTCGTTGTGAATTGTTTATCTTAATTGTGCATATCTTGAGTTAGGGTTCTTGGGTTTATCTTAATTAGAAGTAGTGATTAGTTTAGTATAAAATTCGCTCTTGGCTTGGCTAGATAATAGTAAAAGGGTAATTACTAGTAGCTGCACATTGATCCTAGGACGATATCCGAGTTAAATTTACACTACACGATAGGTGCACTGCCTTGTGTAGATCTAGAATTTACAAGATTATAAATTTTAAAACTTAAAAGATTCTACACATCAAGTTTTTGGCGCCGTTGCCGGGGAATCAAAGCAATATTAGGAAAGCCTTAGTAGCTATTACTTTAGTCTTTTCTTTTCTTTTGTTCTTCTTTTTCTTTTCCTTCTTTCTTTCTTCTTTTCTTTTCTCTCCTTCTCTGTTTTATTTTTATTTTTCTCTCTTTTTCTAAGGAATTAATTGTGGAATCCTGATCTTGTGTGTTTCTTTTGCAGTGTATGACCAGGAGTTCTTCCTCATCTACAACTCCATTAGATCCTGAGATCGAGAGGACACTCACAAGACTCAGAAGGAATACAAGTGCCAACACTTCCGGACAAGCAGATATTGAGGGAGGAACACTGGATTTGAGGAGAGAAGAGCATTTGGGTTTGGAAGACTTAGACGAGAACAGCATTAATCCAGATCTAACAAGAGGAACAGAAGGAGAAAATCAACTAGAAATCAACATGGCGGACCCTAATGCGCTAAGAACAAATATGGATTATGCAAGACCTTCTCTTCAAGGCACTGCTCCAACAATTGTGAAACCCCCAATTGGGGCAAACAATTTTGAGATCAAGGGGACCATGCTTCAACTTCTACAACAATATTGTCAGTTTGATGGACTACCCGATGAAGATCCCCACTCTCACATCCAAACATTTTTGGAGATATGTGAGACTTGCAAGATGAATGGAGTGGATGATGATGCCATTCGTACTAGACTATTCCCTTTCTCTTTGAGAGGGAAAGCAAAAATTTGGCTTACATCATTGGGACCAGGAGCACTTACCACATGGGAGGAAACAGTGAAGCAGTTTTTGGACAACTACTTTCCACCTTGCAAAACTGCTAAGCTCCGGAATGATATCTCATCCTTTGGTCAAAATGATTCCGAGACTCTATTTGATGCTTGGCAACGATGGAAAGAGCTTCTTAGAAAGTGTCCTCATCACCAAATTCCACCATGGTTGCAAGTTCAAACATTTTATAATGGGTTGAATCAAATCACTCGTCAGCTTATTGATGCATCTGCCGGTGGTACTCTGAATTCAAAGACCCCAGGAATCCCTCAAATTGTTTGAGGAAATGGCTAGAAACAATTATCAATGGGGAAACAACCGGGGGAAGCAAAGAGCTACTGGGGTGTATGAGGTAGATATGCTTACCTCTTTGGTCGCTAAGATGGATGCCCTTGGTACTCAAGTTATGAGCATCAAGAATCAACAACAATCACCACAATCACAGTTTTGCCATGAAGGGATGTTTGATGGTGGATTTCATCTAGAGCAACCTGAGCAAGTGGACTACTGGGGAATCAAAATAGGCAGCAAAATAATCCGTTCAGCAGTACCTATAACCCAGGATGGAGGAATCACCCTAATTTCTCCTGGAGCAACCAAAATGCTCAAAGGCCAAATTTTCCACCGGGATTTCAAAGGCCACATATGCTTCCATACCAGCAGTTGCCGTCATCATCATCAAATCCACAACCCCAGCCCGAGAAGAAATCCAACTTGGAGGAAGTACTTAGCCAATTCATACAAAGCTCAGATGCAAGGCACAGGAATCAAGAAGCCTCAATTCACAACTTGGAAAAACAAATTGGCCAGCTAGCCAAGATGTTTTCAGAAAGGCAAGTAGGCTCTCTCCCGAGCAATACTGAGAACAATCCTAAGGAGCAAGCTAAGGCTATTAGCTTACGAAGCGGCAAAGAGTTGCCAAGTAGAAGTGGAGAGACACCTACAGTAGTGCCTGAGAAGGCATGTGAAGAAGGTCAAGGTACTGAGAAGGAGGTCTCCTCACCAATGGAGAAACAACCCTCACTTGTAAAGGGGTACACACCAAGGATACCATATCCTACCCGGTTGAACCAAAGCAAGGACAAGGAGCAGTTTGGGAAATTCTTAGATCTATTCAAGCAACTCCACATCAACATTCCATTTGTGGAAGCCCTCTCTCAAATGCCAAAATATGCTAAGTTCCTCAAGGAACTCCTTTCAAACAAGAGGAAGTTAGAAGATGTGTTAACTGTGGAGATAGGAGCAAATTGCTCCTCAATCATTCAGAACAAGCTGCCTCCTAAACTGAAGGATCCCGGAAGCTTCATCATACCATGTAGGGTAGGAGAGCTATGTGTGGAGAAAGCTCTAGCAGACTTGGGGGCGAGCATTAACTTGATGCCCTACTCATTTTTTCAAAAATTGGGATTGGCGGACCCCACACCAACTCGCATGAGTCTTCAACTAGCGGACCGTTCGGTGAAAATCCCTAGAGGGTCATTGAGGATGTGCTAGTAAAGGTTGGCAATTTTATCTACCCGTGGACTTTGTTGTGCTTGATATTGATGATGAGGGGATGTTCCATTAATTTTGGGTCGGCCTTTCTTAGCAACCGCGAGAGCTGTTATTGATGTGGAGGAGGGGAAGCTAACTCTCAGAGTAGGAGATGAGGAGCTTGTGGTTACTGTGGCTGCAGCATTGAAGAAGCCTATGAGATCGGATGATTCATGCTATTATATTGATATTATTGATTCTTCAGTGGCTGAACATGCAGAAGAGATACTTTCACGGGACAAGGTTGAATTGAGCTTGGTTTCCGACAAGGGGAAGGAATTAATAGATCTTGAAGTGGAGGAGATTGTGAGGGAGTTGGATATTCTGAAGAATTCTTGCCCATGAAGGGGTTTGAGGAGCTTGAGCTTGATAGTGAGAGGCGGTTGAGATCATCGATCGAGGAGCCACCTACACTCGAATTGAAACAACTTCCGGAACACCTTGAATATGCATTCTTGGAGGAAAATTCCAAACTTCCTGTGATCATTGCTTCGGCACTTTCAGGGAGTATAAGCAGCAGTTGTTGAAAGTTCTCAAAGCACATAAACGTGCCATCGCCTGGAAGATAGAGGACATAAAGGGTATCAATCCGTCTTTTTGCATGCATAAGATTTTGTTGGAAGAAGGATTTAAGTCAGTCATTCAACCTCAAAGACGACTAAATCCAAATATGAAGGAAGTAGTGAAGAAAGAAGTCATCAAACTTCTGGATGCCGGCTTGATATACCCGATTTCTGATAGTACTTGGGTGAGCCCAACCCAAGTAGTGCCTAAAAAGGGGGGAATGACTGTGGTCCCTAATGAAAGAAATGAACTTGTTCCCATGAGGACAGTTACTGGTTGGCGTGTGTGCATTGACTATAGAAAATTGAATGAAGCCACCAGGAAGGATCATTTTCCCTTGCCCTTCATTGATCAGATGCTAGAGAGGCTTGCAGGGCACATGTATTACTGTTATCTGGATGGCATGTCGGGGTATTTTCAAATTCCTATTGCCCCAGAAGACCAAGAGAAGACTATTTACATGTCCTATGGCACTTACGCTTACAGACGAATGCCCTTCGGACTTTGTAATGCACCCGCCACATTTCAACGATGCATGTTGAGTGTTTTTGAAGATCTGGTTGAAGACATCATGGAGGTGTTCATGGATGATTTCTCAGTTTTTGGAGATTCGTTTGAACAGTGTTTAGTTAATCTGGAGAAAGTCTTGGTCCGATGTGAGGAAACCAATCTAGTGCTAAATTGGGAAAAGTGCCACTTTATGTGCACAGAAGGCATAGTACTTGGGCACAAAATTTCGCAGAGAGGGATTGAAGTGGATAAGGCCAAGGTAGAGATCATTGCAAGATTGCCACCTCCAACATCTGTAAAAGCTATTCGCAGTTTTTTGGGTCATGCGGGGTTCTATAGAAGGTTCATCAAGGACTTCTCCAAAATCGCCCGGCCTCTCACTAGGCTTTTGGAGAAGGATGTGGTGTTTGAGTTCGATCAAGATTGTTTAGAAGCCTTTAGATTGCTGAAGGAGAAATTGACTCAAGCTCCCATCATGATTGCTCCTAATTGGGATCTTCCATTCGAGCTCATGTGTGATGCGAGTGACTTCGCAGTTGGGGCGGTTCTTGGCCAAAGACATGATAAGCACTTTAGGCCCATTCACTATGCCAGTAGAACTTTGAACCGTGCACAAGAGAACTATACACTACTGAAAAGGAGTTATTGGCGGTGGTCTTCGCCTTTGATAAGTTTCGACCTTACCTCGTATTGTCGAAGGTTATTGTGTATACTGATCATTCGGCCCTCAAGTTTTTATTATCCAAGACTGATGCAAAACCAAGACTGATTCGATGGATATTGCTCTTACAAGAGTTCGATCTGGAAATTCATGATAAGAGAGGTTCAGAAAACTTGGCGGCCGATCATTTATCAAGGCTAGAAGATCCACACCGAGGTGAATTGGGAGAGGATGACATAAATGACCGATTTCCTGAAGAAAGGTTGTATGCAGTTTATCAACTTTTGAGTTTGACGATCACGGAGCCACCTTGGTTTGCTGATATAGCAAACTATCTTGTTGCACGAGTTTCCCTAGTGAATTGAATTATCATGCAAGAAAAGTTCTTCTCAGATCTCAAGCACTATTATTGGGAAGACCCATTTCTATTCGGGTTTGTGCGGATCAGATAATTCGGTTGTGTGTCTCATGCTGAAGGGTGGAAAATTCTAGGGATTGTCATTCGGGCCCTGTTGGTGGCCACTATGGTGCAAATCGTACTGCCCACAAGGTTTTGGAGGCCGGTTTTTATTGGCCATCTATATTTAGAGATGCGCACCATTTAGTTTCTCTTTGTGATCGATGCCAAAGAGTGGGAACTACATCAAGAAGAGATGAAATGCCACAAAACTACATTCTAGGATGTGAAGTTTTCGACTTGTGGGGCATAGATTTTGTTGGTCCACTCCACCATCCTACGGGAACAAGTATATACTTGTAGCAGTGGATTATGTCTCGAAATGGGTGGAAGCTCAGGCTTTACCCACCAACGACGCAAGAGTGGTATGCAAGTTCTTGAGGAAGTTATTTACCCGGTTTGGAACCCCTAGAGCTATCATTAGTGATAGGGGGACACATTTTTGTAATGCCCAAATGGATAGGATCTTGAAGAGATATGGGGTGACACATCGCATAGCAACCGCTTATCACCCACAGACTAGCGGGCAAGTAGAAGTGACCAACAGGGAGCTGAAGAGAATTCTTGAGAAGACAGTGAGCCACCACAGGAAGGATTGGGCCGATAAGCTTGATGATGCCCTTTGGGCATATCGGACTGCATACAAAACACCACTTGGGACCACCCCATATAGATTGGTGTATGGGAAAGCATGCCACTTGCCAGTTGAAGTCGAGCATCGAGCCTATTGGGCAATCAAGCAAGTGAACTTCGATTTGGGTGCATCTGGGTCACAAAGGAAGTTTCAACTTAATGAGCTGGACGAGTGGAGGCTATTGGCCTATGAGAATATGAGACTTTATAAGGAGAAGACCAAGAGATTTCATGATGCACATATCCGTCACCCGAAGAAGTTCCAAGTAGGGGACCAAGTTCTCTTATTCAATGCCAGGTTGAAGCTTTTCCCTGGCAAGCTGAAGTCCAGGTGGTCGGGTCCCTATTTGATCAAACAAATATTCCCACATGGAGCTGTGGAGTTAGAGCACCCGGAACACGGTACTTTCAAGGTGAATGGCCAAAGAGTGAAGCTTTACATGGGTAATACCCCGGAATTTGAAGGCCGAGAGGAGTTTCGACTCCAACCACCAGCTCACTAACTTTGTTTAGTTCCTTTGTAAATAGCTTTTTTCTCTTTTCTCTTTTTCTTTTGTTTTGTTTCTTTTGGATTTACTTATTTCTGCAGTTTTTGGGGCATCTCCATGAAGGAATAGTGTTTTTGAGTTAAGTGTGGGGAAGAAGCTTCCCAATTGAATCAAAGGACACAAACACTTTTCAAGTGTTGCAAGTAAGTCATCCTCCTCAAGTTCTTTCATGAAAATCACTTTTCGAAAAATTTTTCCGAGCACAAAAATTTTTTCCAGTATACACTACCCCTACATGACTCATGTATGTGTAGCATGGTAGTGTATCAATTTTTCCAACAATCTGTGGAGTCACAAGCTGTTCTACACGACTTGTGTATGGGCAGTGCATGCTGTGTGTAAAAATTTTAACAATCTGTGGAGTCACTAGTGGTACTACACGACCCGTGTAGGGGTCGTGTATGTACATTTCCTAATCTGTGGAGTCACGAGTCCCCCTACACGGGTCGTGTAGGGGCCGTGTACAAGAATTCCACAAGCTGTGGACTCACTAGTGACTACACGACCCGTGTAGGGGTCGTGTATGTCCATTTTGCAATCTGTGGAGTCACGAGTCCCCCTACACGGGTCGTGTAGGGGTCGTGTACTCATTAAAACTCCTCCAATATATATAGCTACACACTCGTGCACCCGCCCATTCCCTCCTCCATCACGCGTGTAGTCCTCCATTTCCTCTCGTTCACGAACACATCCCCTCTCCCCCACGCACTTTCATCATCTCCATCTCATCCAAGTGCCAAACCACTCCAAGAAAGGTATGATTTCTCTTCCTTCCCTCTATTCCTTACATGTTCTTCCACGAAAATAAGCTAATGTAAAGGTGTAGTTGGGTTTTTCTTGTACCTAGAAATGGAGTTTGGATGGTTGTTAGGATCTATTCTTGATGTATATAGTATATTCACATGCTTGGTGTAGTGATTTAACTCTAAAGTTCCTTAAATCTTACATGCATTGAGTAGATTCCAACTAGTCTAGGGTTTATGTGAACTTTTCAAGTGTTGTAAAAATTAGGGCTTTTGCAAGTTCCATGAAATTCATTACTTCTTAAGCGTGTTGGGCTGTTTAGTTGATTAAAATCCTTGATGAAATTTGTCAATTGCAAAATTAGGGTTCTTGTGCAAAAATTGGGGCTTTTGAAGGAATTGAAAGGATTTTTGAAATCTAATGCACAATAATGGGAAGAATGGTGATTAAGATGATTAAGATGAGTTTTTGTGCACAAGAATTGAATTTTTCAAAATTTGGGTAGTACACTACCCCTACACGACTCGTGTACACTTACTAGTGTATGTACAGATTATGTGAAACTTGTACCTTTTCATGTCAATTGTACTCCAAAGCTTTGGTACTTGTATTCTATGAGTGTAGGGTCTGTTAGTGCTTTATTATGTCAATTTTAGATCGAGTTTACCCACTTTTTCTCAACTATTGTGTGGTCTTATGTTGCAGGGATGGCAAGACCAAAACAACCAATTAGGAGACCCGGTCCGTCCCGACGCACATCAAAAGCTCAGTCTACCCAATCCCCACCTACACCAACAAAGAGACAAAAAGTATCACAACCACAACCACGAGCAAGGCCTGCTACCCTACTCTCTGAAACTCCTTGGGCTAAGACAAAGCTGGGGCGGTTTGAGCACAAATCCTTTGGAGCTCACAGATTCTTAGATTGGAGTATGCTGGCGATTATGGGAAGCGGGAGGTGATTAAGGAGATGTTATCCATTGGGCCATGGAGGAAGCTGTTTGCCATACACACTGCTGCCTACAGGGACATCACTATGGAGGTGTTGGCAACTTTGAAACTTACAGAAAAGCGCGGGCGGTCAATAGTGGATGATGTTCTCACTTTCCAAGCCTTTAAGGTGGTACATACGATTACTTTGGCTGACTTTTGTACTTACATGGGCCTGTACCAAGGAGGAAGTTGAGACAGATGAATTTCGCGCTTCCCATTGGACTACCAAGAGGAGTAGAACCTCAAGAATTCTGGCAAGAGTTGTGTCAAAACAAGATGAAATATGAGCCATCAAGATCAAAAGCCTCTTGCATTGTGGATGACAATCTGAAGATCATTCACCACATCCTTGCTCATACCATTGGAGCAAGGAAAAGTAGCAACGGTGTGGTGAATAACTTTGAACTGGGGCATCTTTACAGCATCGCCAACAAGCATAAGATTAATGTTGGTGTTGAATTGGCCCACTTTATCATTCGCCAAGCCACTGATCCCCGCACTAAGGGAATCTTTTGTGGAGGCTACATCACCCAGTTGTTGCATGGAATGAAAGTTTGGGAAGAACCCTCCAATGAAGCAATCAAGGTGGAGGTCAAGCAAGTAATGGATGGCCCTTTCGACACTGGGGACTTTGTAGGGTCAGGGAAAGGCTAGTTCCTCCCAAACAGTATTCTACACCACCTAGAGCTCCTTTGAGCTCTCCAGCTCAGGAATCCACCCCTCAGGTTTCCATCTCGGATAAGGAATGGAAATCCTTCAGGAAGGAATTTCAAGAAGAAAAGAAAAAGAATAGGGAGGAGCGGAAGAAAAACAAAAAGTTTAGAGCGGCAGTTTGGAATTTTCTCCAAACAATGGCTGGCTGCCTCTCAAAACCCCCTGAAAACCTTCCGAGCTACGAGTCCTCACCCGGTGGGACCACTTCTGAAGAGAATGAACCACCCCCAGTGGTTGACAAGAAAGGCAAAGCTCCTTTAGTTCTATCATCTAGCTCAGACAAGGAAGTGGCTGATTCGGGTTCTGAAGAGGAAATCGAAGTGGAAACTGAAGCTGGTGATGATGAGGAGGAGGCGACAACTGAGGCGGATGATGATGATGAGGAGGCCACATCTGATGCTGGAGATGAGGATAGCAAGGATGGAGAGGACGACAGCAAGAATGATGATGATGAGGATGAGGAGTCGGAGGATGAAGATGAGGATAAATGATTTACCTCTCTTTTTGTTACATGTTGTTTATATTTATGTTTCTGTTTTAAGACTCTGTGGCTGTTTGTAGCCTTTTTGGGAGCCCCCTTTGTGGGAAGACTCTTGTTGCTTATTCTTATATTCCTGATGGATGTTTAGAATAGGATAACCTGTATAGCTGTTGTTTGTTCATTTGGTTCTTTTAGGTCTTTGTTCGCAAGCTCGTGGTGCAGCAACTTTTGTCCTTGAATCCATTGCTGTATTGGGGAAGTTCTCAATTCCCTTATTATTTCTTAATTCTTTACCTTTTTTCCCCTTTATCTTGATTGTTTTAATAGACACTGAGGACATTGTCTAAATTAAGTGTGGGGAAGGGGGTAATTTTGAAGGGAATATTCGGGTCTTGAATGATTGGCCTCTATGCATTTAGTTAAACATATCATTTGGTATATCATTGTGTGCTAAAATTGAACTTATTCAAAAGTCCCCCACTTTTATGTTTGCTTTTGTGCTTTAAAAGTTTAATTTTAGTTGATAAATCTTGAAAATATGCTCAAAATATATATATATATATATATTTAATTTAGCATTCAATTCAAGAAAAGAAAAAGCGACTTACACATTGCCTCACTCACTTATCTTGTGGCTAGCATACTTAGTCGAAATTATAAGATGAAATCTAGGTGAGTTGATCTTACTTACTATTTAACAATGGAATCTTGAGTCTAGGAGTAGATTGAAGTCCTTAGTTAAAAGTTAAATGGTTATGCTTCTAAGCCTGTTAATTAGTATATTTTCTCTTTCAAAAAGCTTTGAAAGCCTTCTAACCTCTTAAGAAAGAGACAAATGAAATTTTTCTCTTAGTGATCCTTTTGCAATAGTCTCTTTAAAAATTTTTCAATCAATTGTTGTGCTAAATGAAAAGCTTAGTTAGTATGGGCGGGCTTTGGTCCCTCAGAAGAGCGAAGTCTGACCCCGCTACTAATTAAGCAAGCTTCTTATACACAATTGAATATATATAAAAAAAAAAAAAAAAAAAATAAAATAAAATTGAGTCGAAAAGATGTGGGCAAAAACCCACCTAGAGGAAATTGAAAAGATGGAGGCTAAAACCTACCCCCTCTAAAGACTATAAAAATTATTTTTGAAGAGATTTTGACCAATTAGAAAAAATCTAGGGGATTAAAAGATGTCATATGCTTTCTTCCTAGGATTATTGTGCTTGGAGGAGTGATTGAAAGGCTTATATTCTAGTTAATTGGTGGTGAAGTGTAACTAAGTCCCTTTTGCTATGCTTGAATTTGTTTTTACTTTGTGACTTAGGAATCTACTGTTAAGTGGTGAGGGTAAAGTTTAACTTACCTGGATTAGCCTTAAAATCTTGATTCTAGTATGCTAATTACATTTATGTGATGGGTTAGAGTGGTAGGTATGAAGTGAGTCGCTAGTATCTCAAGGAATTAATGAATGCTATATGGATCTTAATTTTGTGAAAAGAAACTTTTTGAGTATAATTGATGATAGATTCTTTTGTCCTAAGTTGTTTGCTTGAGGACAGCAAATGTTTAAGTGTGGGGAAGTTTGATAAGTGTCCAAGACCCAAATTATTGCTACTATATGGAGCATATTGTATATGCTATTGTTTAATATTGAGGAAAGGATCTTTATTGAGTTAATCTTTGGTTTCAGGACATCATCAAACTATCGAGCCTTCTCAAAGGATTATCAAAGAAAGACCCAATTTTGAAGATCTTTGGAGCTTTTGCGAAGTTGCCGCCATACACTAGTGGCATTCATACCATTAGTGTACTTTTGGAGAGCGCTTTTTGAAGAAATTTTGAAGATTTAGCCAAGAATTAAGGTACACGACCTCTCATACACTAGTTGTGTACATCAGGTCGTGTACATGGTCAACAGAGGAAAAAGAAGCTACTTTAATGATACACTACCCCGATGTACACGGTCTGTAGGGTCGTGTAGGCATAATGTATATATATACATGCCTTTTTGCGAAATTCATTCATTCAATTCTTAGGTCATTTGATACCAGAACCTTAGGGACGCCTTTGAGAGCTCTTGAAGGGAAAAATCGTGCTTCCACTTGAAGATTCTCAACTAACTACACATCTACAAGGGTTTTATCTTGATGATTTCTCCTTTTTCTTCTTCCATTATGCTAATATTTTGTGTTATCTTTTCTATGGAAGAGTAGTTGTGTAACCCTAGGTTTTGAGAAACCCTAGCCTTCATGTAAAGACTTGTTGATCAATTGAATGTAAATTGATTTTGAGTTTGCTTCATGATATATAAATGTTGTTTGTGATAATTTTAGGTCAAAGTTGTTACAAACTCGATTCTTGTTAATATGAAAGAAGATTTCGATTAATGAGTATGATCTCTCATGAGCAAAGAGGTTAAGTAATCCACCTAGAAATAGGGTTTTTCTAACCTTCTATCGATTAGGGTTCATAGCTTTAAGCGATTCTAAATTGACCTTTGTGACGAAGAAATTCCCACTTTGCAATTTAGGGTTAGGTTTAATTAACTTGAAAAAGTAATTAATCTATTTAAGTAACCCGATAGTTCAAAATCAAAGTTCATTCAAGTGAATCCACTTTTAGAGATGAAGGAGGTTAGGTTGATCAAAACCAAGGGTTTCGTTGTGAATTGTTTATCTTAATTGCGCATATCTTGAGTTAGTTCTTGGGTTTATCTTATTAGAAGTAGTGATTAGCTTTAGTATAAAATTCGCTCTTGGCTTGGCTAGATAATAGTAAAAGGGTAATTACTAATAGCTGCACATTGATTCCTAGGACGATATCTGAGTTAAATTCTACACTACACGATAGGTGCACTGCCTTGTGTAGATCTAGAATTTACAAGATTATAAATTTTAAAACTTAAAAGATTTTACACATCAATGTGTAATATGTCTAGTTATTCACTAAGCTTGTGGTTTCTTTTATATCCCAAAAGACCTTTCAGGTTGACACTACGGCCATGACTAGTAACTTCCAAGAGCATGACTCCGGTAAGAATTTAGAAGCTAGAAGAATTTTGATATTTGGGATAAGTTGTTTACTTTAAATTCCTAATTATTATTTAGTTAGTATTCAAACTGTCAATTTATGTATTTTAGAGACTTATAGAATAGGAAGTTGGTTTGCAATATTATATCACTCCAAAATTATGATGACAGTTATATTATTAATTTATGACTTACATGTATTTGTCATTTCCTATCAAAGCAATTAAAAGATCCTATTGTTTGAAAATATGCCATTCTCTGAAGATAAACTAGTAATAGTATACAAATGTGGTTTATGTGCTACTACTAGTATGCCCTCGAGGCATAACACCTCCCATACCATTTGTGGAATTAATGTCCTCCTCAATTTTATCACATAATTTTAGGATCACATTAGATAGGGAATTTTTGAAGGTGCTTCTTTACAAACTCAAGAGGTACTTTCATATTGTAGCACTTTATCCTCCATAGCATTTAGTTCCCTCAATTTTCACTATTACACTACTCTAATATCACTAGCAACAACCTAAAATTATGTACAACAAAATATTGTCCACTTTAGCTTGATGCCTCTCACAATTTTAATATAGCTACTTCTCATAAGGTTACTTGAGCATACTTAAAATTAGAATTTTAAGAGACTCCAACTCATTATATCGAATGATATCTCAATAATTAGAGTTTTGCCACACATTACGTGATGTGTACCATGGAGTCACTCTACTTCGGCTCAGCATTTTATTTCAATTGGATTCAATGGTGGCCATGTGGAATTCCAGTTGCCCTAATAATTTACCCCAGTAAAAAGCTAGAGTTTAATAATATATATCTCATACAATGCTTAATCTAATTGAGTTTGGATTGAACATAGATGTTAGTTGAACTTCACTCAAATCGAAAGACTATTATTTTCAAAAAATCAAGTTTAAACAAAGGTACTTCTATAGAGTTTGAACTTGTTGAATAGCACTTTGAATTGAATCTAAATTTAAGTTCGATACTATATTGACTCAACTCAATATATTTATAATCCTAGCTACACCTCTAACAAAATACCGTAATATTGATTTGGTATGAAAATCCAACTCGCTATTGACACTAGGGGACACATCCATATAGTTTAAAATTGAAGCATATGCTTTGATAAAGTCATTCGAGTAATCGAATCTGCGTGGAAAAAGTTTAAAATGCTTCAAAAGCATGCATGGAAGAGGTATTGGAACTCAGGTAACGAAATTAATGATTTTAAAAAATAAAGTCATTGTAATTAGAGAAATGAGTCGCTCCATTCATTTAATAATGAGATCTAAATCTTCTAAATAGAGATGATAATTCACCTCATGTCCAATAGAAATAATCCAGTTCTTTTGATAAATGGTGTTGTATTTCAAAAATTTGTTGGAGTATAAGCCTTTCTAAATTGTATTTCGCATTGTGTGTGTGTGTGCGTATAATTTTAGAAAATTTTATCACTCACACATTTTCATAAGATTTAGCTTTTGAGACTTATACCTTCTCATTAGTTACACCTTTAACCATAAGTAAATTTTCGTTTTTGATTTCACGGCTAAAATCATTTTGGATATTAAGATTTTCTTTTTTTTTTTTTTTTTTGTTAGGTATATGACATACATTTTTTTTTTCTTTTATTAGAAAGGATGGCTCTTGTAGAGGAGTTATAACATGTCCATAACTTATGTAAAATAATATAACTCTTAATACTTGATGTTGTATTTTTGTAATTTGAATGATCATAACTCTTTTATTAATAGTATATCAAATGTAACATAAATAGTTATATAAAATTACATTATGTGGAGTGGTATGCCTAATGAAATAATAATGTAATTGAATAATAGTAGTCGTATCATACTTGCACAGTCAATTAACATACTGCATACATATGCCTAATGACTTGATTTCTTTAATTTTAAACCTCATTTCCTCTTACTCTATTTCCGCTTATTCTAACTACTTCACTAGTTTATTGCTGTTCACAAGTTCTTCTATATTTTTGGTCAAATTGATTTTTAATACAAAAACAGAATGAGTCCGTGTATGTCTAGACATGTTACACTCTCTGACTCGGGTATTACGAGTCCTATCATGCATATGTGCTGAAATATGTATGTATGAAATTATTAAAAACCTATAAACTATAGAATCAAATATAAAACTTCATAATATTCATACTATCTTTATCTTCAAATGCGAATGCCATTACATAATTCTTCAAATATGAGATTTAAGAATACCAAATCAAGAAACTAATCATTCATAAATCTCACTAACTCCCAACATTAACTAAAAAATAAATAAACTTTATCCTACAAAAATCAAGGAACCGTCTCACTCATATATTTATCGTAAATCTTACAACCAATAGAAAGATCATTATTCATGTTATTGCGATGATTATCAGCCATCATCCACTTTACCTATAAAATAATAAGTGAGTAGGAAACACCCAATGTAAATCACTACATGCATACAAGCACACATGATGCCACATCACATGTAGCTTAAAATATTTATGTAACATATATCTCACCAACTATCAAACACATAGCCAATTAATATTTCAAATTTAAGCAATATGATATTCAAACTAATTCCATAGCTAGTACTAGAAATGAAATCGGTTGAAACTAAGCAGTAAAATTTGTTTTCCATAAACTTTTATCAAAACATTACCATAAATAGATTAGGTCAAAGCCTCAAAATTAAATGGGAGAAAAAGCCTTAAAACGAATACAGATGTGAAGCATCAAAACAAATGCGAGGACAACCCTCAAAATGAATACGAGCATAAAACCTCAACATTGCTACAATCATGCATTCCAATAGTTTCACAAACACAAACTAAATATGTACCCACAATATTTTATAAAATTTGGAATTTGTACCATAACAGTATAGTTAGGGAAATAATTATGAAAAAGCCTATGCGGGGTTCCAAAATATTTTTTAAAAATGGATGTAGTCAAAGTAGAATATAAAACAAATTCAACATAGTTGAACTATTCCAATGGCTTAAAACACTATCTCATAACTCAATAAAATATAATCCAACAATCAACATCCAAGTCAATATATTACATCATTGAATGTTTATTATAAGATTAATATTGAGCATTAAACCTAGCACGCACTAACAATAAACAATGATAGTCATGTACTCGATATTCGAAGTAAGCTAGATTTCAAGGTCCTTTAAAGAGTAATTAACTAATATTAAAAGCTAATCTTTGAAAAGATTACATCACCTAATTACTATTTTTCCCTTTATACTTGATTTAGTTCAAGTTTTCTTAAAGTTTGAGATTAGAGTTAATACTTAAGGGTACAAATATTTCCCATAAAAAAAATGGTCCATGCCAAAGGCTATAAAGTCGCTGATTAAGGTTGATTGGTCTACATCCTGGCCTTTTAGCCCGTTTTAGCCATATTCTTTGGTGGATTTTCCTATCTTGAATCATCTCGTTCCCATCCTATGAAATCCTAAGGTGTTTCTAATGATTCCTATGCATCTTTTTTCAAAGTTTTATTTTTTAAACCAATTTAATCACCCAATTCATATATCGAATTTAATCTCTCCTAAGTTCATGTTTAGCCATACCCAAATCCTTTGTTCAATATTGAACTTTAGATCAATTCTTAACATAATTCTAATTTCCCTAACTACATAAACAAGTTTGCTTTTAATAATTAATGAGATCGGTTATCAAGTTTTAAGATTTGGTTTCATTGTCATGATTGTCTATTAACAAAATCTCAAAATTCTTGCTCTAAACCTTCTACATAGCTATAATATTATTGAAATCTTTACAGTACAAGATTACCTTCGATAATCTCTTGTTCTCCTTCAATTATTTTAATTTTTTATCAAAGGATACCTTTAGTTAAAAGAAATCATCTAATGGTGTACTGAAGTCTAAGAATAAAAATTTCTCCCCAATCTTGTTTTCCCATCTATTGATCATTCGCCTTGGATTTCAAAGTATCCATCTGGTTTCGCTCGAATCTTATAA
Source organism: Combretum micranthum (assembly GCA_024138025.1). Classification (NCBI taxonomy): domain Eukaryota; kingdom Viridiplantae; phylum Streptophyta; class Magnoliopsida; order Myrtales; family Combretaceae; genus Combretum; species Combretum micranthum. The sequence continues at coordinate 629,946 of JAMXBD010000333.1, read as the reverse complement.
GAAAAGATGGAGAAAATTATCAAAGGACTTTATATTAAGTTAATATAGGCAGTGTTTCTTAAAGAGCAGTATTTTTCTTTTTAAAGAAGATGGATGCAAGATAAATAGGGAAGATATAGCTTAGACAAATCACTATTTTGCTCTTATTTATAGAATAATTTCTTGGATATTTCATTCTATATCTCCAAAAGTATCTTTTAATATCCCTGTAATGTTTATCATGCATAAAATACCTACTATGTATTCCTTTTTTATTTATATATAGCAACATATAATTTTTTTCCCTTTGTTATTATAACGAAGGAGAGAGATTCGAATCGGTTCATGTAACTTTGGATACCAATACCGATGTTATTAAGCCTATAAACCATTATCCTATTAGTAGCAACATACGATTGAATGAGGACATTGAGGAGAATGCAAATGTCAATTGCGGTGGGAAGGCTTTCCACTTCATTTCAACACCACAAAAATCATAAACACATGTTTTTAGTAGGAAAAGAATAATTTTAAGAGTTCTTTTTTTATATAATAATTTTTTATCAAAAAAAAAAAAAAAAAAGCCCCACTAAGCACACAGACCCAACCACTTCCCTTCATGGCTTGAGAAATTCTTAAAAAGGGTCCCGTATAACCATCACCCACTTTTTGCTAGGGCCAAACTTGACCTACCCTTCTTGAATAAACCCTTCATATGATAGCTTGCTCTCCTTTGTCTTTTGTTAATGGCGCAATGCATGTATATGTCCTGACATGAGAAAAGTGGTACCTTTTGCCTCCTCATTTGATGCACCGTCCGGCAAATACATTATACACACTTACCCCTCCCAAAGTGAAGGTCCATTGATATAAATAAAGTAAAAGGGATATAAACCACATTAAAATTTATCATAACATACCTTGCTTTTCTTTGAAGCAATGATTAAGTCTTTCTAGAGATACCAAACTAAAACAAAAGTGTAGTCCCACCTTGTAGAAGAAATATTACCTATACTAGGGTGTATGTGTAGCCCTTTTTATGAGGAGGCTCCATAGCTACAATAGTCCTTTATTGCATAAAGAAGGAAGATGTCTAATATAAAATACATAAATGGAGTGCTTTAGTTTGGCATGGGCTGTCTTTAAGAAATGTTTGACACCTGTTGAAGTTATTGTTTCGTGTTAAAATTTTAATTATCCAAGTTTTGTACAATGAGTCATTTTCTTTTCCTTATCCCGTTTTCTTTTCTTCACTATCTTAAACATCATAAGAAATAAGAACATTAATTTATTTATTTTTCATACCGGTCGCTACACACTAGTGCAAATAAATGTATATGAAATTTTAAATCTTGGATTTAGAGTAACTACGAAACCTTCAAAGGACCAATTTCATTTACTGTTTAGTACATCTGTATATGCTCTAATGAGGTTATGATCATGTCGTCCATATCTTTATTTCTTATTTTCTTTTTCATTTTATAATGAAGTAGAGGGTGATCATTTTCATAAAAGAACATAATTTATGTGAAGTTTTCTTATGCTTAAGGTATTTGTTAAATTTTCCAAATTTACTTAATAAGAAGCATCCAATTTATTTTATTAAATTTTTCACTAAAAATATAGGGAAAATTACAAATATACCCCCTTTATATTTTACTTTTTTATGTACTTGGCCTTCTTATTATTGAAATTAAGTATTTAAACCATCAAATTTTTAATGTCACCTTTGGTATGTCGAAATTGTTTGGAATGGAATGGATTAGAATCGTATGAATGGAATAGAATGAATTGAACAACGGAAGGACAAATCCATTCTTATATTTAGATACATTCATAGAATGAAATGATTATTTAGTAAAATTTATCAAAAATACCCTTCATATTAAATGTAGATAATAAATCTGTGTAAGATAAAAACATAATTAAAAAATAACCATATATTAGATAGAATGAAATTGAATTCTTCTTAGAAGCCGAAATCAAACACTTCCAAACATTAGGAAAGGAAATGGAAGCCAGAATCGCGATTTCATTCCGACTCATTTTTGCGAACCAAACATGCCATAAGGATAAATATCACAGTTAGTAACTCAACTTTGTCAATTTTCATAATTAACTACCTAAAGTTCAAAAATCAATTTACTACTTATGAACTTTTCGAGTTCGTAGATAATATCTAGATGACATAGTTAATTACAAGAATAAGTAAAGTGCGAATGGCTAATTGCAAAATTTGGCAAATTCAAGTAAGTAATTTGCAAAAAAAGGTAAAGTTTATATAATAAATTGACACTTTTAAACTTTAAGTAATTAATTATGCAAATTGGAAAAGTTCATGTACTAAATGTGATATTCACCCAAACTTTAAAAATGAGTGCATTTACACCCCCATTTTATTAGTTTTCCCCCAAATAAAGGCAAAATAGTTATAAAAGAATCATAATTCACAATTTTTAAAGATTTGGGAATTTACATATACAATTCTAAAAATATAGAAGCTAAATACGTATGAATCAAATAGAAAAATTCCTAATTAAACTATTTATTTATCTATTTTTAATACCTTCATAACATATTTTACAATATTTGCTAACATGAAAGAGGTAGTATAGTTTTTATTAATATCCCTAATATTATTTAGCATTGATAGATTCTTTCTTCCATGGTGGAATATAAAGCAAATTGTGTGAATAAGATAGTAAAAATTATCATTAAAATTTTAATAAAATGTTTAATTGACTCCTCAAAAGTTTTGTTATGAAATTATCTTTTTTATGAAAAAAATTTTCCCATATAAAGCGATGCTGTAAACCACCGAGGTAAGACAAGCATCTCCGTTAAATGAAAATGATCATCCTCAGGCCTGTCCCCATTATTTTTGTAAGAGCATTACGGAATACGGCTGCTTCACAAAAGTAAATGGACAAAGCTCAATGATTTTCACATTACATCGATTCTGATATATGTCACCTCAACATGTAATGAATCAACAATGTGCCGCTGTAGTTTCTCCCTCTTAATGATGATTTGGCTAACATTTAAAAAGAAGTTTTAAGGTTCTGATACCTCTACCCCACGATTAAAATAACAATGAATTGATTATTATGTCTGCTTTTCATTGGTTCCAAAAGGATTAGAAATTTGGTATGCACAGGTTTTAAAATGTCAGCCTACCTTTTAAGGTTCTCACACATCACTCCACAATTAAATAACAATATCTCTAGGGCTTCTTAACTTTAAAATTAAATATTAAAATGATAGATTTTGCTGAAAGTACAGCTTGTAATCTAACGCTGAATGCTTAACAAAACCACAACGTGTATGGGATATAGGAATAGTAAAGGATGATGCTATATGCCCGAGGTCGCCACAAGAAAATAAAGGAATTTGGACTATAAATTGCTAATTTGAGGTGGTAATTTATTTTCAATAAGTGTTTATTTCAGCAAATTTTCCATTATCGTAAATGTAACTCATACATTAGGGATAAACTTCAAAATTAATATGATTGTAAAATGTATTTTATTACCATCATATGCTTGGTATTTTTAAACTATCATGATATAAACTCTAAAATTTCTTCCTAACAATCTCATAACTTAATTGGAAGCTTTTACGGTCTCATCAACGGGACCGTTATGCTATTAATCTAACCGTTAAAATAAATATAATAAATGAAATATTAACTATTTGAGTAATTCGATCACACAGTTGAGTATGGTTTGAACCGTTGTATAGTAGTGAAACCGGTGCTATCAAAATTAATAGCGAGATCATGGAAATTTTCTAACTTATCAATAGTATCAATATGGATCTTTAAATTAAATTCCATTTCCCTTTGTATGTATTAGAAGAAAAACTTAAAATTTTTCCAACCTCTTGAATAATTAGCATAAAAATTGTATGAAGACAGCCGTTCGCCGACAAAAGTTTATGGCACTTGAATTTATTACACCATATGCAAATAATAAAAGTAATAAAAGGAGCTCTCTGCATACATCAAATGCACGCCACCATAAAGAGAAATCAAATAAAACAATAGGATTAGTGAGCTGTATGTGATGGCACTTTTTCCATGATAAATTTGTAGTCAACGAAACCCAAAAGGCAAAACATATAATAATAGAGAAGTAAATAAAATACAATATTACTTGCATTCAATCTAAAGGGTGGGTTTAGAGAAAAAGCTGCTAGGCCACAAGTGGAACATTGTCCCTTATTAGAGATACAGTTCCACCAGAAAAAATGGGGACAACTTAAGTTTGATAGGTCATCAATATCGTCTCATCAAATTTTTTTTTTCCTTCCAATGAATAATGCACAACTCCTTGACATCACACCCAAGAATGGCCTGTTATTTTGGTGGTTTGCCTTTGGAAAATCTAGGGTTCCAATTATATCGGGACAAAGTACATAGTATTATTTGCCTTATCTGAATAGGTGGCTCTTAATATATCACTCCTTAGCTAGGTTTTTCATGAATAGGCCCCCAAAATATTTTATGTGCGTTCAAGTTTTGGATTGATTCTTTTGGCGTGCTATACAAACTAGTCGAACTTTAATTTATGTCTTGGAAAAAGTAATATGACACTATGAAAAAGCAAGCTTTATATGGCCAATTATTTTGGGTGAAAGGAAAAAAAAGGGGCCCAAAATTCCTAAATTCCATTTTACTATTTGAAAAGGTTTAAAACTCCATTATTACATAGAGTTCTAGTAAAAGTTCATGACTAAATAGTTGATATTTTTAGCTATTATTTTTTATTGCATCAAAGCAAGCTATTTGGCATACAAAATTCTACATTAATTTGTTTCTCAAATACCTTACACTATTATATTTATTTTTCACCATTCTAGCAGCTAATTTTATTGTATAGATTGCTCTAATTGATAATAAACTAAGTGTTAAACAATGAAAGAATCATTTTAGGTTGTATTAGTACATTTTATTTGTATTATGTTTAAGACGAAGATAGCTAGACAATTCTACAAGGTAGAACAAAGAAGAAAGCTTGTTGCTCTTTACTATTATCGAATAATCATAATATTCTGTGTCATGTGAATTTGTAGTTCACCAGATGAAGTTCCTTCATGATTAACAAAGTTAAGGAGATTGCACTGACCTAATGAAGTGTATATTGTTTGGATGGAGTGTAATTTTGTAGAATTAATATCATATTATATTGCTAATACTAGTGAGTATTAAATTAATACTAGTTATGACTTTTTTGCTATCTCATTAAAGCCCATTAGTCACTTATGGATAACTATAACTTGTCTACTTTTGGACTAAAGTGATACAAAGAGTTAAAAGTCAACCATTTACCACTTGTGGATGATTCAAACAAATCAAGCATAAGATGGCAAGCCTATTTCAATTTAGTTTGAAGAAGAGGGTTGAAAAGGAGAGGAGTGTCAATAGGTTGTGCTTCTGATAAGCTTCTAAGATGAGTTGTTGGTAAAAGGTAGTAAGAGCGAGTCCAATCATACATTGAAACAAGGAGAAAGAATTAACTCAATTATAACAATTCTCAATGAGAATACGCATGTTTATAAGGGAGGAAGTGGTTGAAAAGGTCTATTATTTCAACTATTAGCTTGGGTATTAACTACTTTTTAGTGGGTGCATAATATATTCACAAAAATAAACATTGTATTTGTTTGTTTAATTGAGATATCCACCTCTCTCAACATCATAATTGTAAATTGAGTCTAAAATGATGTGTTAAAATTTAAGTGATGGATTGGCTGGATCAAAGCACATGAACTTGTAAATGTGTTCTTTCTTTGGTAAGTGAATTTATTATGAATTTCACTTATTTAATAATATGTATTTTTACCAAGAAAGTTAAAGTGATGAAATCAATGTCTTGAATTAAATTTAAATAATGATTGAGTAATGAGTAAGTACTTCAAATAGAAGATCAATCAGGATCCTTATAAAACTTTATAATAACACAAGCTACTTTGAGTTGTTATGACACTTTACATGATAGTGGCAGGTCCTCTGTTTAAAACTACTTAACATAATGTTAATCCTTTAGTTTAACTATTTGAAATATTTTTCTTGGTTTAAAATTGTTTAGCATTACATTGATCCTTTATTACACCACTTGAAAAATTTTATACTATAAATTTAACCTCAAAACATTAATCACTTTATTCGTAATTTTTTTTTAATTTTCTAGTCAAACTTAATAACTTACATTTTTCCAGCATTCCTCTAGACATACTCCATGGTCATTTAGAGGAAATGCTTAGTCCATTACAAACCCCCATCTCCCTTTTTCACTCTTTTCTTTTTTTTTTTTTATATGAAATTACTATTATGATATTTAATTGCACTTCAAATATCATATAACCATTTTGTAATAAATTACTAAACATTGAATAACAAGTCACGCTTGGACCCTTGTGGTTTGTGCTATTCAGTGGTTTATCTATTATATTTCACATAAATGCCCTTATCATAAGAAAATGCCACTATACTCTATCACTATTAAACCCAATTGCTTATGAAACTATCACTAATTGTTGAACCACTACTAACTGCCTGACGACTACTTCTTACCTTAACCAATACAATACTAAGCCAAGACCTAAACCAAAGGCTAAATCAAACACATGAACCACCTACTTAGGTTCACACCAGCTTGTGTCCTCCAAATCTAGTAATTTATGTTGTATATTTGGGTTAGTACCTAAACACAATTAAATAATGTATTGGACATATAATATCTAATACATCTCTACTTTATTCCTTTTGAATTTTAATTTAATTTCCCTTATTTTGTATAATAAAAGTAATAAGAAGTTCTAAATCCTAAAAGAGCTTTGTCATTAAGTTTTTTACTAAATTTAATGGAGAAGGTGTAAATCTAATTAAAGTTAATAACCCAACTATGCCTTTATGTCATTTTAGATTTTGTTTCATTTTACTATTATTGCTTGAATCCATAATATAAAAAAGATTATTTGTTAAGATTAGTAACACAACCATTTAATTCACAAGTTTAAACTTATAGATTTGGTGTGATCTATTATATTTATTTTATAATACTTCTCCTCATCTGTGCGTCGAAACTTTGATTTTGAAATGAGTGTGTAGAGAATCAAACTTATGACCTTCTACTTAAGATTAGCACCGCAACAAAGGTGAAACACATGTCTATCGTTCTTGCAAAAAAAAATTATATAAATACAAATTGTAGAAAAAAAATTAAAATTACCAACTCTATATCGCATGTTGGAGAAGAGATATAAAAGTTTATATAGTGTTGCATATTGAAGAAGAGATATAGCGACAGTATAGGGCTAAATTTATAAAAATAGTTTTATCGCATATTGAAGATGAGATATGGATCTAAATGTGTATCGCATGTTTGTCATGCGACACAAGTTAAATAATTACACGTGCATCGTATGTTCAACACACATACACAGAAAAACCTTATATCGCATTTGAACATGTGATACAACAATAGTAATTATTTAATTATTTTTATCCAAATTATCTTTATGTAATATTTTTCTAAAAATGATGGTCAAACATGAAATAATCTCCTACAATCATATAATCTAAAAACTTAAATTTATAGATATGGTGTAAACTATTGTATTTATTTTATAACATTTATCTCCATATCCACTTTAAGTTATGCAAATCTTTTCTACGAAGTTCACTTATTAAAGTTACTGAGAAGTCATTTGATTCAAAGAGGGAATAGCTATTACTTGAGGAATATAAATTCTGGTGATTGATTCATCTCAAAAGTTATTATTAGGGTGTAGCTTTTTCTGGTGTTTGATTCATAGGAATGTCATAGGAATTAGATAATAGAAGAAAAAGTAATAAAATCATATCGTCTGATTTAATGTGCTTAGATTTGTTGGACCCGCCAGGTCTCGGTAATTAAGCTGGTTTCCAAGTCCCAAATCTCACCTTCTTATGTGTGTGTGTATTATAACTTATATGTTTGTTTTTATCGTTCAACATCAAGGGTTTTTATACTTTCCTTTTTTTTTTTTTTTTCAAAAAACAAGTATGGACTAGCCAGGACTCGAGGAACCAACTCGGGGACAAGGGATTGGATCCGAATTTTGAAAGATGTATATTTGCTATAATAGATTAAATTACTTTAGTTAATCATTGTAAATAATATAAATATTAATTGGATAATAATGATAGATTTTAGGGTTAATTATAAAAACATGACCTATATTTTTAAGTAATTTATAAATATATGACATAGGTTATTTTTTTTGATAATTAGGTGACCCGATCTTTATAAAAAAGTATCGATATTATTAATTACCATTAGAGGGAATTTGTTATAGTCTTATTGGTCTAAAAAAATTAATATAATAAAAATAATACTAAATAAAATTGAATAAATAAAATATTAAAAATTACTTTTTTGAAAATTAGAAAATTTAAAAATAATGTAAAATTAATTTTATGATCAATAAAATATTGACACGTGCCATTCTTAAATTATTAATAAAATATTGATCCTTTCTTAGGAAACTCTGATTACTTAATTATCAAAAAGATAACAAAGATCATGTGTTTACAAATTAATCAAAAGCAGGTCATATTTTTGTGATTAACCATATATTTTATTGTTATTTATTAGTAGTGATTAATTAATTGTATCAGAATATGGAAATCAATATACCCTTTAGGATTAAAATAAGTATTTTTTATTTTATTTTATCATTACAATGATGTCATCAATTGCACTCATATTTTTTTTTATCTAATTTTTTTTAGTACGATACAAAAGCTTCTTATATGATGAAAATAACAAATGGTTAATTGTAGTCATAGATGTTACATGATAAAATAAGCAATTATTATTGTAATAAGATATTATTTAATAAAGATTATTTGTAATATTTTATTATATAATATTATTTCATCTAATTTTTATCATAAGTTGTTTGGTTAGTATTAATTATTTTATTTTATTTGTTATTAAATATTATTGAATGGCTAATTTTTTATTAGTATTGAATAACGGATAAAAAATGATAATTATTGATTCGGTTATTATTTAACGTTGATTGATAAGTACTTTTTATTGATAACAAATGTAGGGAAAAGGTAAAAAATAATAATATTTTGAAAAAAAAAAGAGATTTCGAAAATGCTATAAGATAAAAATAATCTCAAAACTAGGCAAGTTAAATCCATTTCTTCAAAAGACAAATTTAAAGTATTGAACTTATCTGTTCTTAAACTCAATCTCCCAAAGAAACAAGTTAATATATGAACCCGTCTCTTCATCAAATAAGTTTATTATAGTTATACTGAATTAATTTGTTGAAGTGACCGATTCATTCCAATTCTAACCTATCTCTTCAAAAGGCGAGTTCAACTTGTCTATTTTTAGGATTATTTTTGTCCAAATAGTATTTTTGTAATTTTTTATTAAAATGTTATTATTTTTTCCATATCTCAACTAATGTATCTTTTCCTATGATGATATTAATTTATAAGAGGGCAAGAATGTACTTCGCATATTTAATTGGGAATGGAACCAGGGAGCATGGGTGACTCAATCAAGGTAGATTAAATATTCTGATAGCATACATATTGCTTGGCAGCAACTATGGGCTACACCATCTCAAATGTATGGAGAAGCCAACTACCAGATCACCTTGCCAACAAAGCTAATGGCATAAATTCAGATTTTAGTTCTTGTAACTTTTTTTCATTTATATGACTTTTGCAAAGGTGTAATAATTATGGATAAAAAAGAGGTGTCTACCATCAGATGTTGATGTAGACTTTTCATCACTTAAAGAAAAGTTTCCATTTTCTTGGGGAGTAAAAAATACCTAATACCTTCATTCAAAGCTGGGATAATATAGGTAATTTTGGGAATTCCTATTCACTATAGTCATGTCCACATAAATCATTGTTAACTTATGCTATATTTGGTAAGAAGGAAACATGAATGACTGTTAACTTATGCTATGTTTGGTAAGAAGGAATTGGAAAGGTAATAGAGGAAGAGAAGTAAGGTGTATGTAAAGGCAAATGCAGAAATTTTTTCATTTTTAAAGCTAGAAAATTTCTCCTTATTTTACATTCATATTAAGGGAATGAAGAGAAGTTATTTAAAATCTCCAAATCATCTTTCTTTTGTGATAATATAAAGTACCATATCACAATACAGACAATTTAGGCAATGTAGACATGTAGGTTGCAGACCAATTAGAATGGGATTAGCAAATGGGTTAATTATAGCTTTAAGGCAAGGTCAATATGAGATATTTGTGTTTTAAACTATTATCAATGGCTCTCACAAGCTTAAACATCACAAATTATTATGGTTGCATCAAGTTTCTATGGCACTTAGAAGAGGATTGATTACTAAAGACCAGATTTAGCCAAAAAAAATTGAAGAGAATCATCTTGTGTATATTAAGTTTGATCAGTTAAGAAAGGATAGATAAATTCATCATGAAATATAAATCAGTTCTTGTTGTGTTTGGCTAAACATCTAATTATTTATACCATGTATGCAGCATGAGCATCATATATATGTGGTTGTTATTGAAGACCCCTTTAGTTTTTCATTTTACATTGAGTACATAGCAACGCGCCTGCCTTCCCCGTTTTCTATTTTCTTACCCTTCTATTCTTTACAAATTGTGTTTTGCACTTTTTTTCTCAATATTTTCCAAAAAATTTTCAAATACCCAAATTTGTAAAATGTAAATCCAAGATAAATGTCTTCGGATAAATATGAGGGGCAATGATTTCGTTGGTCTAAGTAAAGATACATGACAATAAATAATTCCATTATGATCATTATTATTTACTTTCTCTTTGACTTTCTTTCCCCGAAAGTATATGAAAAAATCATGTTGAAAGTATGACAACTTTTCTTATTTTAAGATTCTTAGCTATTACCCAAGGATGCAAAAGAATCAAGTCAATTAACAAATTACTTAAGTTCAACTTAGTGTTTACTCAAGTTCAATTTAAGAATAGTCAAGTTTAACTTGACCTACTTGAATAGCTTATCGAGTCAAGCGCAAACTTTATATTGGACAAGTCGAATATAAATATTAATCAAATTCAACTAAGTTTAAATATTAATATTATTTTAATTAAAATTTAAAAATTATTTTTTAAGAAAATGAGTTCAAATGAGCTTAACGGAATCAAGCTCGATTTTATGTAACGTTGCATTAAACCGAACTTGAGTTTAGAATTTTAAACTTAGTCAAGCTTGAGCCGAACTTAAATTTTAAAAATTTTGAGGTAAGTTTGAGCTCAAATTTAGCACCGTATTATTTCAACTCGATTTATTTACCATCTTATTAGCACCAAGTAACATATGCTAAAACACCCTCTATTAAGTATAAAGAGTACAAGTCACCCCATGGTTATATGCTTTGGTGAAAATCTTAATAAAAACAGAGGCATGCAGTGTTTTACGCGCTATTTTTTCCTACGGAACAAATTAAAGTAATTAAACCAAACCAACAGACTGCTAGCCAAGAAACTTCCTCTGGAAAATTCCGGGAAAGTACCTTGAATTTTCTTGAATAGACGTTAAGTTAGAAATTACAATTATCTTGATGGCCAACGAAGAAGAGAAAAGTGTGGAACCTTCACGACATTTGTATATCATGGTTGTGGCACTTGGACAACATGTTCCAATTTCCCAGACATTACGGCACCTGGTTCTGAAGGACCACTAGCCATGTTTGCCCATGGATAAGCATTAGGAAGACGTTGGAACTGTTTACAATTTTGTCACGATGTGCAATTATATTTTTCCATTTTAATGATATTGCAAAAAAGAAACAATAATAATTAATGAATCTACCCAAAAAAGGCAAAAAGAATAGGAGTTAGAGTACTTTTTTTTTTTAAAGGCCAGCTGTGTCGTCAAAGTGTGGAACAATTTTTTTCTTTTTTGGGGTTAAATCAAAGTATCTAATTCTGATTGGTCGATCTTTCATATCATATGAAAGTAATGAAAATATCTTTCTTTTATAAAAAAAATTATGCCCATACCCCCTTCAAAATTTATTTAAAAAGAAGAACACAATAATGTTTATTACTTCTTACATTTTAGATGGAAGTATTAAATATTCAATTTATTTTGGAAAGTTGGTTTGCTCAAATGCAAAACAAAATTCCCATTGTATTTGCAAGTTTAAAACTATTAAAGCAATCGTTTGCCTTACTAACATAAAATGATACCTAAATAGAAGATGTTTAAATTCAAGTTTTTCATTGTCTTTGATTCTCCTGTTAGTTATATCTCCACATGCTAATACTTTTAACTCATATTTATTTATGAAATAACCAACTAATTTTCAATTATATATAATTGATTAAATTATATTATCCACTCGCATGAAATTTATAAAATAAATAAATATCTTTATTTCTTAAAATGCAACAATACTCAAACCTCTTTCCTCCCCACGGATTTGTGTGATTAACACGACACCGACACCAATGTATCATTGCCACATCATCATTGTAAAGATAACATCATTTCATTGGGTAAATATCACAGCTAAACTTAAACTGAACCCGTTCATTCAATAAACTACTTAAAGATTAAAATTTTCAATTTTAAATATGAACTTTGTCATTTTTACAATTAATAACCTATGATTTACCTATTTTTACAATTACATAAACAAAGTTAGTCTAGTAACTATAGATCATCTTAAAAAGTTTGTAAGTAGTTACTTGCAATGGGTAAAATTGAAGTAATAAAGGTAACATTTGCCATAATTTTATACAAACATAATAATTATGGATACATATATATTTATCTAAATGAAAAAAAAAATTGAAGAAATTAAAACTAAGGGTTTTTTTTTTCAATTAAAGAAAGAAAATAGGCTGATAAACCTAATCAATTTGGAGCCTTATTTCTGTTTTTTTTTTTTTTTTCCTTTTTGTCATGATATATATGAGAGATGAGATGTACAAACCCCTATGATGATTAATATTCACTCACCACTAAAAATAGATCATACAACCTACTTTTAATAATAAGTATTTAACCACATCGAGTGGTTGATACTGACCATAAGAGGGTTCCTACAACTCCCATGACATGGCTGCATAGCCACCCTCTCCATTCAATAGCTAGAAAAAGACCTTTAAGAGGATTTAAAAAATATATAATCTAATTTTTGATCTTTTTACTTTTATTAATTGACTTTATACATGTGCATATAGTATATATTTGTGTGTGCGTTAATGGTGATAGTTATAAATAAAATAACATTTTTTCTCTCTTTTTTTTAATTTATTTTAATATATATTATTATTTTCTTTAGTTAATATATATTATTATAATATGTTTATAAAATTACTGCTGTGAGGCATCAACGTTTGGACCATGCTAATATTAATGTTGCAAAAGGGTATTGTCATATTTTACAAAATTTATAAAGGTATATAGAGAAAGTACATTTGTGTGAACATGTAAACGTATACATTCATGCATTATAGAAGAAGCATGTAGGACATGGAAATGTTTGATAACTCATGTATGGATAGTAGGATCTGATAGGTGTAGTTACGTGCAAGTGGTATGTAAATGGCATAGATTGAGAGGCAAAGAGGAGAAACAGAGAGTTTTAGGGGCTTAAAAACACAAGTGATGGATATAGGAGTTTAAAAGTATTCTTTAAGAAGATTGTTTTTAGTTTGAATATCATTTGATCTTCCAAAAGCAAAAGTTTGATGGTACCACATCGTTTTTTTTTATCTTTAAATTCTATTAAATGAGAATAAGGTCTCAATGTTTATAAATTTTGCTCATTGATGGCAATGTCAAATTAAATGGGTCATCAATAGTGATGATGATTATATATATATATATATATATATATATCTATGTATGTATGTATCTTTCCATTGCCTCCTTTGAATCTAAATTCATGGAAAGTTTGGCTAAGTGCATGGTCAAGTGGAGAGAAGACAAAGAGTTCAACAAACCCTATATTTCACCTATTATGCCATTTTTTTTCCCTAAATCATTTTATATTTATTGAGTTAAATAGTTTACGACAAAGTTTAAAGCTTAAAATCCTAGATAATCATCTTAGCTTGTTTAACATGTAATTCAATCATTACGAGATGGCATCTCTAAAATATCAATTATTAGAAGAAGAGAGCAAACAAATTCAAAGAAATTTTTAAGATGAAACTTCTTAATCTTTAAATTCTCTATCCTTGCTTACATTACAACGATCTTGATTTGGATTTTACACAATGCTATTAAGTAACATTTATAAACATGGTTTGTGAATTCCATTTTACTATATAATAAAATCGTGATTATTTTCTCCCATGCGACAATAAAAATAAACCGAAGTTCAATTTAAATCTAACCTCTTCTCTAGATCTAATTTAATAACTTATAAGTAGTAATGATTGCACAATTTTTCATGATATTAGACTAGATAAAGGTGGTTATACCATATTAGATTTATAAAAATGTGTTTAGGAGTGGACAAAACTTTTCCTATAAAACTAAACAAAACTTAAAAATATTGTCACTTATGTTTAATGGTATAAAAATACTGAAATCAAATAAAAATAAAATCGCTTAATATAACAATTTGTCAAATGCTCTCTAGTACTATATATAATATATATATATATAACTATGAAAAATAAAATAAAAGATTTTTCTTTTCAATACTCTTTATACTGTTGTTGTTTGTTATTATAGTCAGTTATTATAATCAAACGCTAACAATTATAAATATCTTTCTCTAGGTATCATGACATTTATCCTACTCATTGATTTGTAATAAAATCTTATAGTTTCCGTATTGCTACAGATGCCCTTGCCAAATGCGGGCCATTTTATGTGGAGATTTCATATTTCCTAAAAAGAAAGCAAATGCATATCCAAAGACCAAAGTCATTATCAAAGACAAAAGACATTCGCTACCTATAGTTCTTTCAGCAATATTTTAAGGGTTTTGACAGCAGCTTAAATTATATAATTTTTTTAAAGGTTACAAATAAAATAAGGATAATGATAAAAATAGTATCTGAAATTAGCTACTTGAAGTTTAATTTTAAAATAAATTGGTATCTGAACAAAGTTTTTATACCTTGTTTTACTTGTTACGAGTATGAAAAAGTCAACGAAAACTTTATTCAGATACAAAATTATTCAAAACCAAACTTCATATGCCTATTTTTTGTTTTTATGAAAGTTCGGGTACAATTTTCATCATTAGCCCAATAAAATATTGTGTTTAGTTTATACAAATGAAAATAATATCCCATCTATATAGTGTAGAATAATAAAGAATCTTTGTTTCTTTTCTTAACTAGCGGAATTGTTAATTTTAGGAAAAAAAATTCTTACTTTTTTCAAAAAATCTCTTAACCACAAAGTAAAAGAGTTGCTATTCCTTTCTAATTTTATTCTATTTCAGTGAATTAAAGGTGGTATAAGAGCTTAAAAGATTCATTTATACTAGATTAATAATTCATTTTGGTTTATTTGCAATTATATCCAAAAGAAAAAGAAAAAGAAAGTTCTTAAAGGGAATTCATTTTTTTATCACTCTCTTATTAGAAATATTTATTGAAACATATGTGGCAATAACAAATAAGAATAAGGGTAAATTTCTACTTCTTTTTTTTTTTTTTTGTTGGAAAAAGGGTAAATTTCTACTTGCTTCATTACATTGCTTATGCATAAGCATTAATTGGGTGGGACGTCTTTGATGGGGTAAAGTGCTTATGGGTATGGGTCAATTACTAGCAGATTTGTATCACCTAATATTACTTGGCGTGAAAGTTATTCCTTTCATATACACAGAGAGAGACACACATAGAGAGAGATGGAGAGAGACATATAAAGTGACATACGCTTAAATTACTAGGATTTTATTTCGCCAAGGCATCTTCTTCTTCTTTTTCTTTTTTTTTTTTTTTTTTAACGCTTTACCAAGTCATTGAAAGGCTTTTTAGCTGTATATAAAACATGATCCATTAAGAGAATAAACAATGAAAACCCTGTAGTCTGGATCCATTTTCAACTCGTAAATTAAAGCCTTCAGGCCCATTTGTTGCAATTACTATTTGGGGATAATATTTAATAACTTCATCACTACTGGTAAAGTGCAATTAAATTACCAGATATCGAATTGTAAAAGATAATATAACTTAATTTTGCAAACAAATTCAGATCGGAGTGTTTATTTTATGAAAAATGTTTTCTTAAACTTAAAAAAATTGGCAAGAGTTTGTAATTGATACATATTAGTATAATAATCTCGAGAAGTTGAATTTGCTAGTAGCTTTTGATTATTTATTTCTCACATGTATCTAAATTTTATGTGTAAATATATTGATTTGTAGCTATATTTTATCTATTTTAGTATATTTGATGTTTTCATGAAAATTGTCATATATTTTTCATCTATATATATTTCTTGACAAATAATTTGTTGGCAAGAAGTTTAAAAAAAATATCTATTATCTACCGGATGCTAAACGGACCTCAAATGATGACAAAAGACACAGGCTGATGAATTTTTGTGGCTATTAGTTGTTAATTAAGGCTAGTTAATATCATTATCAGTATTTCCAATATCTTGAAATTACTTAACAATATTCATCAAGTATAACTTTTAATAATATAATACATCAACAAAAGTTTGAAATATATTCATCTCTATTCTCTTATGTTTCAAGGAAAATATCAAATTTGATATATGAACTTTACACAAAAATTTAATTTAATATCCAATATTTGAAATGGTCAATTTAACATCTGCTATTTTTGCTATCTCAGTAATACTCTTTGCTCTATTTCCTGCATGAAAAAAGCAATCTATCACTACTAGGTTGTGTTATGAGTATTAGTAAAAATCCAATAGCATGTTTTCTCTTATACGTCCATAATTAAACAGTGCAAACAGTATTAAATAGATAGTAAAATTAGTTATAAAATATTTCATAAAATATTAAATTAACCTCTTTAAAATTCAGATACTAAATTGAATTTTTATACAAAGTTAAATTACCAACTTGGCATTTATCCTATATTTTAACACCATCAACTAAAGGCCTCTTTGAATCACTAACAGAAATTTCAGCCTTCAAGATCAAGCTTGGTGAAATTATGAATCCGATTTGGTAAAATTTTTCAAATTTCAACTAGACAATTGGAAAAAACAAGCTTAGTCGGTATATACTGCAAGCAAGGGTGGCTTGTTTAGATGGTTTGAATTTTAGATGTTCACTTCCATTTTCTTCAAAATCCGCCGATTTTTTTTTACCAAACGAAACAAATAAATGCATTCATAAAATTACCCATTGTCGGGGATAGAACAAGTTAAATCAGTACGAGAAGACAATCCGCCAATTGATTTATGCACTAAGCCTCACTAAAAAAATATGCATAATCCACCATTAAAAAATTTCACAAGTAAGCTAATGAAACTTTATTACTCACTTAATTAGACTCAAGATGTATAAATTTGGTAAATTAAGTGCCTAAACTCCAGATCCTCAATCAAGAACTAGCACCAGACATGATTAACACCACATTGTTAAGTATTATTCTTTTCCCCTACTAAATATGGATTTCATTTAACTAAAAAAGTGTTCGCAATTTAAAAATCAACAATTGGCTAGTAATACAAACAATACCAAGAACTCTTGTTGGAGCTCTATTTACTTTTTATTATTTATGTTTTTTTCCTAATATATTTTTACAAGGAGCTTGCATGGTATTTATATTGCATGCTTATACTAAATATATTTTATTTGGCCGAATGCTTATACTAAATATAAACATGTGAGTTCTTCCTTAACTTTAATCTCTAGATAATAATAGCAAACCTAATATTTAGCGTAAACTAAATTTGAGTCATTAGTTATTGGATATCAAGCTTGGTTTAATTTCTAACAAAAAGAAAAAAGAAAGAAAAAAATTACATGGATGAATCTTGTGGATATACAAGGAATCAAAGACAAGGAGTGGGGAATGGCAATCTAACTGAATAGACGAGTACATCCCTTCTAAATAATCAAATGTCCTACACAGTGTATAACTCTAAATTTCTCCTAAAAGATAAAAACATTAGGAAAAAAAAAAAAAAAGAGATCGCATATGTATACAGAAAATGAAAAATAAAAAACAAATAAAATAAAATCGTTTCTTTATATATTATTTCACAATTAAACAAATACCAGTTGGATTGCCATATTTTTCAAACCAACTTAATCAACTGAAGTAGATTAACAGCCATGAGTATATAATGATGATGAATCTGTGATGGTCAAAATGGCAGAAAAGAATAAGTTAAGGATTTTTAATTAATTGAAAAATGTAATATGAGGATATTCGTATCAATAATGGTGGATTTGCAAATTTAGAGTAATGAACAAAGGAAAAAGGTGTAAAAAAACAAAAAAGATAGGAATTATAATACAGATTTAAGAAAGAAATAAAAAAAAATTCGATCCTTTCCAAAAGTTGTCATAGACAATAATTGGTTTGGAAAAAAAAAAAAAAAACCACTTTAGGAACCTATGTTAGCACTACACAAATTCAGGCATCAATTTTCGTTTTTTCAAGAAAATTTGACCCTTCTTGTAGTGTGTTCATCTTAGCACATGATCCTTATCTCAATTAAATCTCCAAAAACTATTATTACTTTTTGTTATCAAGTAATCAAGCAACCCCCTTGACAAACATCAATAAACATAAGTTGTCTTAGTATATTACAGCTTTTACTGTTACCTCGTGGTAATCTCCTTGGCACGTGTTGCATGTTTCATGTAAGTTCCTAAAATCTATTATTGTTTTTTTTTTTTTCTTTTGCCTCCAAATATTCAAACGATCTCCTCACCATGCAATATATTCTTTGGCACATATTACGGGCTCATAAGGTCATCGAAACTTTCTTGACGTTCGCTAAAAGGCAATGGAGGAGCAATCTATTTGATTTGTCCTATTAAACTGAAGTAAGGTTTAGCAGAAAAAAGGAAATTAATATTAGAATTTAAGAAAAAAATTATAAAAATACTACTAAGATGAAAATAATTTTAATTTTAGATAAAATGAACTCATCTCTTGAAGAGACGAGATCGTAAGTAATGGAATCCGTCTCTTCAAGAGATGATTTTAATGTTGTAAAAACAGCCTCCTTTCTTAAAGAGACAATATTGATTCTATATTTATACTAATCTCGTTTCTTCAAGAGGCGAGTTCAAATTGCCAAATTCTGATATTATTTTTTATTTGACGGGATTTGTGTAATTTTTTTGAAAAAATTGGTTGTTTTTCACCTTAATCCCAGATTTAACATCTCATAGATCTACTTCCTTGAAATTCATGTTATTGCCAGCATTTTCCTCGCTAATAGATAGCAATAATTATACTGGTTTGCTGTGCCACGAATAAAATGCCAATGATAGTTAATTGTTATGGTTTTTGGCCATCAAAAAACAAAATAATTTTTTTAAATCTATATTCAAGCATCAAGTATATCGGCATACTAAACACACCCAACATGTCCATAATGTGTTATGAAAAGCACAGTAATAATATTTACATAATAACGCATATAACTTTAAAAATGGAGAATTTAAACCTAAAACATCCCACTTATGAGACCTATTAAATTATAAGGGTATAAACACCCCTACAGTACTAGTGAATACTTGTCTGCCCCTATCTATATATCAATTTCTATTTAAACCTAAATTATGTAGCAATTGGGTGATTGTGTCTCTTACTTTCTTGTATCATATGCTTTAGAATATACCGATACTATTTAATCATTGCATAGCAATATGTGGCATACTCGTATATCCTCGATTATAAACTGTGCTATTTATAGCCGGGAACTTCTATAGTTTTGTGACATTATCATGTTGCTAATATTATCAAAATTAAATTGATTATAAAAGAAATTAGTGTAAAAAATTTTAAGAAGTTCGATTAAGATCGAAAAAGATCTAAAGCGTTTATAGATGTGATAGCACAAATCCTATTATAATCACTATGAGACCATAAAATTTTTTATATAATTAATAATACTCATCCCATGAGTCACAAGCTTGGTTAAAAATCACCTGCTATGATATTTATTTTATTTGCAGTATCAATGATGATGTGTCTAAATAGTTACAATGACATCTCTACACGAAATACCATTAACTAGGGGCAAATTAATGCAGTTGAATCCTGATCATATTATATTACTATTTTTAGAAATAAAAACGCTACCAATTTATTGCATAAAGATGAAAAAACAATCTCAATGACAAACATACAGCTTCTCGGTCTTTCCTTTTCTCTTTCTTTAGAAAGAAAGTAAAGTAAATTTGTATTTTAATTTAGATATGCAATAGTATTATGTAAAAATTCTTCCATTTGAATCCTTTCGTTTACATTGAAACCTTTTATTGCTCCATTATTGTAGGAGTAAGTGATTTATCTAGCAACCTTTGCATAGGCGTTAGGAAATGCGAGAATCAAACAGCAATATAATACACTACTGTATGTGTGACATATGTATATATGTAGTGGAAAATAAAACTAGTTTGATGTTGAATACTAAGGGATGAATCAACAAGATCATAAGTAATAAAGTAGCGAGTATAGATAATTTTTGACATTAGGTATTTTAAATACAAAGCTATGATCTAAATTAAAAAGAAAAAATTTATAAAAAAAATTCTAAAAATCTCAACTAAATTAACCTAATGAGGGGGCTTAAAAAAGGTTCCAAAATGTAGGGAGGGGGTGGGAGTGGGGAAATAGCACAAAGGCAAAGAGTGCAAAGGCTAGGCAAAAAAATAAAATAAAATAAAATAAAGATACGTGGCCTTTGAGTCACATGAACTTAAGGGGGGTTGATTTAATTATAAGCGACATGGGAACAACATATGGTGATGCATGGTTGATAGCATGTACGTCAAATGGTGACATGGTGCTAAACTACATGTCAAATGTCCAAGAATCTCTTTCTTCTCTATTAGAGAAATATAGATGAGAGCTGCGATGGAAGGAAATGTAGATGAGAGAATTCATATGATATAATTATGTGGCCAAGCTCAAGATTTACTAAACTTATGCTTAGCCTAGTTATTCAAATTTAGGGTAAATCCAAATAACTAGATCTAATTTAAAATGATTTAGAGTGTTTTAAATTGATGGAATTATAATAAGGTTTAACAAAACTATGGACTTAAGATCACTGAATTCAGTTAATTTCAACAACTTTGAGAGATTAGTGAGGTTCAATTTTAGGTTTCGACTATCTCACCACAAAAGATTACAAGGACTAATAAAATATGAAAAGTTTCTTGGCAAAATGTGAAGGTCGAAGTTAATAGAAGGTAAAATGTTTCTATTTTTGTGTGTAGGTTATTGACATATTGTCGTTATACTTTATAGTAGTTGAACCTTGACTGGGTGCAAATTAGAGGATTATTGACTTTGGCTTGACCTGACCTCACATGTTAGCATGTCATTTTTTGCATTAGTATTGGATTTGATAAGGGGTTTGAGTTGGTTTTCACTATGGATTAGATGATTGGTTTTGGTTTCATAAACTTTGTAGTTTTTCTGTTGTCTCGATATGATGGTTGGTAATGGGTCAACATTATGGATTTGGGTAAGAATTGGCTGGTGTAATGCTAACCCATTGATTATCAGTTTATGTCTTCTGTATGTTTTAATAAGAGTAGAGTTGAACAATAAAAATTTCACTTTTATGTATTTGATAGGTAGGATTTTTTTTAAGGCTTTGAAAAATCATTCTTTTTTATGGTCAAAACATATTATAGGGACTAAAAAATCAGGTGAAATATGTGTCTATCAATATTAAAAGAATTATCTAAATAGATATCATATAATTTTAATAATAAAACTATCAATGCAAAATCGTTGGCACCATATGCAACTTTCATTAAAACAAAATAGACATAGATAAGTTGCAATTTAGCCAAAGTTGTACCTCTCTAAATTACAGCTTATACCAACAATTTGCATTATTTATTCATGAATTATATATACTATGTGTCGTTTATGCTTGTGCATAAATCGCATGTAGTATATGAGACTTATGTGTTAGCACAAGAATCACATCTACTAGATGTGATTTTACATCAGTATTTTTAATTAGTTTCATCTAATTTATATTTATATAATTTTTATTTAGTAATAGTATAATTTCATTCTGAAAATCTATCTATTTACAGGAAAATTCGCATAATATTACTATAATGAATTCAAAAATATTACTACAAATCATTAAGGAAATTTTTTTCCCATTTTAATAGTTTTCAAGAAATATTATCATGATTATTTTTAGGCTGCGAATGAGTTGAGTCAACACAGTACAGTGTTGAACTCGAGCTCGAATCAAGCTCAACTAAGCTTAAAAGTTTAAGTTGAAGTTCGGCTCAAAATAACATTGCATAAGCTCGCACTTGACTCAATTATTAAAATATATTATTTATTCTTATTTGAAAAATATTAATACTAAAACTCGATTTGAATTGAATTAATATTTATACTTGAACTTCATAGAGCTCGATTAGGCTCACTTGAGCTAAACCTAGGAAGCTCGAGCTCAACTCAATAAATTACTCAAGTAGCTCAAATTCGAACTCAATTCAACTATTCTCAAATTAAAACTCAAATAAACATCGAACCGAGTTCGAGTAATTTATGAACCGGCTCAATTCATTTTCCCAATTGATTGATCCTTTTAATTTATTACGTTCGGATGCAATAAAAAGCAAAGAAAAAGATAGATATATGTAACATTTCTGAGTATTCGATAAAATTTTGATCATGAAAGCTACTGGTATAGATTAATCACCAACATTTCAAAAATGACTACCATAATATAGCATCAGGAAACCAGATAGAGCAGACGATCACAAAGTCACACAGCAATAAATACATAGCTTATAAACGAATTAACTAGATCTCCTCCCAAAAAAAAAAAAAAATACACTATCAAATTATCATACATGACCTGAAAAATGTTCAATAGAAAAAAATAAAAAGGAAAATCAAATTAATCGCCCAACATAATCATAAAATAAACACGTGAACAACGTAAAATATATCATGGTCAGAATTTTGGCCTAGTAAAAAACATCATGATTGGAGGTCAACCTGACAATAGGTCCTCTCGTAGCTAATTCCCTTGGCAAAATGTGCCACAACAGGTGAACATTTAATCTTAAGTGTCCTATGACTTGACTTTAACTTCCCTACTTTGAACCTTGTTCTTGCTTTGATGCGTACATGCAATTCAACAGCACCTGACGTTCTCTCAATCCTTAATTTCCTCGACACAGACTTCAACAATCCCACATCTCTTGCAACTGGGGCAGTTTCCACATTGGTCCAATTCCTATGACCTTGGAAAAACGGTGACACCACACTAGCAGCTATAGTTTCATCACCATACTCCACTTTAACCTCAATCTCATCATAGTATATTGAAATTTGACTATTGGGATTATAGGATGCTATTGATATGTGAAATGTGGCATTAAGGTGGTCTTTAGATAGTTTGTAATCTGTGACATAAGCATCTTCTATTGTATAGATGATCCTTTTGGGGTTGATTGCAAGCCATAATACTATAAGCGCTAGGCCAGTTAAAATGATGAGTAATAGAAGTATGAAAGCACTCAAATGTAAAAGTTTAGAGGACCTGGGTGGTGGTGGTGATTGTCGTGACGGGGCGGAGGAGGACGTTGTGGCCGGGTATTGTTAGCCATTGTTAAGGATGGTTTCTTTGACAAGTTTAGCCAGATTTGGCTTCTTGTTGTGCATATGAAGGAAGAGGAATGTGTTATTTGTACATTATAAAAAAGTTGAGGATACTTCATTCATGAAGTTACGACCCAGTTTGTTCTTTCAATAATAGAAATTTAATCTTGTGAAGAAAGCACCTATAGATAGTTAATGGATATAGATATATATGGGGCATCTTTGCTTTTTCTTTTTTACTTTTTTTTGTTTCCTTTTGGTTTATTCCTTGCTTATTGAATATATAAGCTCCTCTTTCTGTTTTCTTGATACAAACTCAAGACATCTATGCTAGAATCGAGATATTCTACATCCTCCCAATAGTTGGTTTCCGTTCCTTCTCAATGCAATTCAAGAGATGTCCAAAGCAGGGGAAGATTTTAACATGGACGTGGTCCATATATTCTCCATCAAAGCATAAGATCCAAACTAAACTCCAATAAGATTTGGACTAGAATAATTAAAAAAAATCCATCAATAACTATATTATGTTATTGCCAATGACCTAATAGCTTGCAGTAGCAAGTAGACATCTCCTCTAATTATATTTGAATCGTGATCCGATCCGATCCGATTTAGCCATGCCAGGTGTTCCATTGGACTTGTCCCAATAGGGCAGTTTCGATCCATCTAGTGGAGCTTGTCTGAACCCTTAAGAATCAGTAAACCCAGTGGGTCCTTAAAGATCTCTCAATATAAAATAATATATCAAAGTTAAAGTAATAAAAAAAAATTAAATAAAGTGAAAAGTAATTAATGTTTAGACCGTTATCTATATAAATAGAAAATATTAATTATCTATTCACAATATTTAATACATTATTGATAACAACACATGTAATAAATGAATTAAAACCACCATATCGCACGTCTTATATAAAGTTTCACTAAGAGAAAAATCTTACTTCTAAACAATATGAGACTTTTTTTTCTTTTATAAACTACTCTTTTTAAATTGTTTTTCTAGTCTTGTGTTACTTATATTTTCACTTAATTGAGATGCGCATGTCCATAGATAATTACGCATCCCCTTAATATTGTAAAAGTATAGGTTAAAGAGTTGTATATACTCGCACTAATTTTATATTAAATTTTTAATATTTTTAATCTAAAATTTTAATTTTTTTTATAAGTTTTAATCAAAACGAACTATCATAATCTAATTTTGTTTACGTTTTTTTTTTTTTTTTTGGGTAGAACTTGGTCTTTATCCTTGATTTGAGGACAATGAAGCAAAAGAGCATACCATATACTATAATACATTTAAAAGCATTCCCGTCTTATACGTTGCCAAACTCATTCTTGTTTTATCAATTTAAAGCAACGTTCATGACATAAATTTAATTTCATTACAATCATTTTCTTGAAATCTTCTTGCTACTTCTTCCATGGATCCTTAACTCTCACTTTTTGTACTGTCCTGATGTACTATAGCAATAGTTTTACCTCTCCTCTCACTCGTTTCCCTATTCAATTTTGGTAGTATGGTAGACGTTTGTTGATTCGAGAGCCATATTTTCAGTTTTCTTCCATAATAATCATATTTACAACTGTACAAGGCTTAGCACATTTGGATGGGAATTTTACTAAATTAATCTTGTTGAGTTGCTCCAGTATTTCTTTCGTCTTTTTTATTTTTATTATTTTTTTGGAATGATTAATATTATGTCGTCTTAATAGCGATATTCGTGTACTGGGAATTGGTTCTTGACAATTAGTATTTCGCGAGAATAAATTGCTTTTTGCTAAGAAATGGATTTCATATCTAAATAATGTGAGTTTTTTTTTTTTTTAAATGAATCCTATCATTTTAGAGTTACTCTAGTCTCATAATGCTAATATTTTAAGTGAATAAAGACATACTTGTATATAAATTATTGGATATTCTTGATAGTTAATAGTACTAAATCAATGTGGGTTAATGAGTAGTATATTTTCAAACCTATTTTATATATTATAAGTCTAAAATTTTATTATTTCTATTTAAGAAATTTTTTATTTAATTTTTCTTTTAAATAAGAGATGAGTTAGAACTGCCCCATCCCATCATAGGACCCAATGGGTCCATGGGTTGGACCCACCCTGCCTCTTGACACATTTCTGACAAAATTTGAAGAAAAAAGAAAGAATGCTCAACATGAAAAACTTCACTTATTTATTTTCATCCAACTTTTTACCTATCATTACTCAAGTGTTACGTTTAATCACTATTACACTTAAAATTATTTCTAGAGTGTTTTGATGAAATGGATAATATCTATGTATTCTTCCATATTTATTTTGAAATTGAATGAGTATAATATGACGTTAATGCATTGTTTGGTCGTTTGTACGTTAACAAAGGCAAATTTTATGGTCCCATTATTCATTTTGACGGGACCAATTCCGTCACTATCCAACTACCCACAGCATACCTAACAGTGATCGAATAATTAAAATAGTTAATATTTCATTTACTATATTTATTTTAACGGTTAGATTAATGGTGAGACGATCCTATCATAGCCACGGATAAAAGCACAAGAAGTGCATATACTATCATTTTTTGGTAATTTAATCTCTAATGTTTGGTTTTGGACAAAAAAAAGTACTCTTACTTTTAAACTAATAACATTTTAATACCTCCATTATCTCAACATGTTGCCAGGAAAAAAAAAATTGGACATTATATTACAAAGTATGAATACTTTTTTTTTTCCAAAGTCAAATAATATTAGGCACCGAATTACCAAAAAATAATAGTATAAGCATTTCTCGTGCTTTTAACCTCGTAACATTGAGTAAATTTACCTTTTGCTAGTCAAAACTAAATTGGTCAAAAGAGCTAATAAAGGGGAAAATGATAATTGGTTTGACTATTAACATGAGGGGGATAATGATTTTCAGAAGGGTCTAAATTTAATATTAAATTGATTAAAGTGGTAACAATCCATTAATGAAAAGAACCGGAAACGATGGGGAATTGCGAAAACTAAATTGAGGATTGGAAATTAAATTAGTGACTTTATATGCACCAACTCCTGAATATTGAGAACTGACCATCACCCAAAATCGAACACCAAAGGATTGGATAAACCTACCAAGGACCAATCCAAACCCACAAGTAATTAGACATAGGAGATCAAACAAAAATTAAAGTGTAAATGACTTGGAAATTTTATAAAAATGTGTGACAAACCTAATTGAGCTTAAATTTGACAAAACTTGCCGGGCTAAATAGTTAGGATTCATAAACTCGGACAACCTTTGATCAATTGAAATATCAGTTATGACTCAAACTGATATGAATTTTCTTAATCATGAGCAAGTTTCAAGACATCTTTGTATATCATAGAGTTCAGTAGCGATTAAAATCTATCAAGTGTGAAGTAATCGTATGTTCGCTTTTTATGATAGAAAAATAAAATCTAATTAATACATAATAAAGTTAGATTATAAATGGGTGTTTTGTTAGGTTTAATTTTAATAAATCAATTTCGTGAACTTATATGTGTGAACTGTGAACTAATCAATAAATCGTTAAGTTTATCATAATATATAAATTCCAAATAAAGTGATCTAATAATATTACAGTCTTTAAGTACATCACATTTTATTGAGTATAGAATTATATGTGTGCATTTGTGTGTGCATGCGTGCATGTGTGGAGATCGGATTATTATTTCTACTTTTATGATGGGTAGAACCAAAAATAATAAAAGTTAACAAGCTAAACATTAACTATTGCTATATATAAAGGGCTAAATGTAGATTATAAGCCTTAAAGGCTAGTAAAGGTTTGGGTTTGACTCTTAGGCTAAATGACAGGGCTCGAAAAGTCAATTCTATGAACTTGTGATGACTATAGGAGATTTGACATGATAAGCTTGAAGTAGGGACCGTTGGACCAAACCGATCCGTCACACTCTCAACCTTTCTTAATGAGTTCATGTACTTAAAAAGTCCTTCTATGGGACCAAAAGAGCCTAGGA
The DNA here is from genome assembly GCA_024138025.1 of Combretum micranthum. Taxonomy (NCBI): domain Eukaryota; kingdom Viridiplantae; phylum Streptophyta; class Magnoliopsida; order Myrtales; family Combretaceae; genus Combretum; species Combretum micranthum. The sequence goes on along the minus strand of JAMXBD010000333.1, from coordinate 602,174 downwards.
AGAAATCCACTATTAGAATTGACTCATCTCATCCATTAATGGTCAATACGATCTAGTAGACCTCATTAACAGCCACGCTCTATAAATACCTGGAGTTCCTCTCATTAGACAAATCCAGAAATTAGTAGAAATGTTGTTGCGCTAGCGGAATAATCTCACAAGAGTGAAAAAAAAAAAAAAGGTCAAAGTAAAGAACACACAATCACTTTTCTAGAACTGTAAAGTTGATGCCATATAGCTCCTCCAATTGTCACTAGTGTATTTAAGATCCCCAATATTGCATGCTCCTCCTACCTACTTAATCACTCTTTGTCATTACTTATGTGTGCTTAACGTCACTCCTCGGGGCCACATGTAGTGTGAGACATACGCCACATGCATGTGACCACTATGATAGGATCTACATCACTGTACTATATAGATATATAGTCATGATCCTTACATCATACGTCTTACCACATACTCTTCTAATTACCCATCGCTAAAGAGAAAAGAGAGAGACGAGAAATTTATGAGGCTGAGTATGGATTTAGAAGACCAACCATCAAGTCAAGGCTTTTTTTCGGTTTTCTTCCATGGATTCAGGTACACTTTGTACTAAACTTTAATTACATATATATGTGTCCTAATCTGACACATGCTATGTATATTATTAAGAATTTATGATTTCATGAATCCCAACAAGTGATATTAGAGTGGTCATGGGTGGGATTAGAGCCATGCAATCGTTATTGTTGTTCATTGATTTGTTTGTGGCTCTTTCCTAATCTTAAGATTAGGGTTTTCAACATTGTGATTAAAAACTCATAAAAGATTATTTACCTAATATATGAAATTAAGGTTTTTCTATTACATGATTGATGTTTGTTTAAGGTTGTGAATAAGGATTGCTGATCAAGATTCTTAAGATATATATATATATATATATATGCTTTATTCTTTATTCATGAATTGATTGTGACTGCTTGAGGATGATGATTTGTTAATAAATGTTCTATCTTATTTTAATCTCAATGTTAATTCATGAATAAGGTTTTCCTTTTTTTTTTTAAAATTTAGATAGATGTTATTTCATGACTAAAAGGGGTCTTGATTTTAATATGGAAGTCAATTTATGAATAAAAAGTTTGATCTTGTGATTGTGATTCGTGGATAAAGGTTTTGTTTTTATTTGAATTGAGATGTTAAATCATTAATAAAGAACTTGTCTTAAAGCAAATTGGGATGGCAAATCATGATTGAAGGTCACATCTTAAATCAAGTTTTATTGATAACCATTTGTAAAGTTGTCTCATATCAAATCTAAATAAAGGTATTATTTCAGTGATTGGTTATTAATTCAAATAAATAATTATATTTAGTTAAGGTAACGGTCCGTATGACGGGGATTAAAATACCTCCCACAAAATTCGTAATTCCAATTTTAACAATTTTGTTTACTATTCGATATGAATGGTTGAAATGGCATGTTAATATATAATTTCTCTTATGAAAATCATTCGCTTTAGATAAGTTGAAAATGTTGTATGCTTGTATGTTATGCGAATATTGACCGGCCTAAATGAAGGTCAATGTTTGGCCAACTTACATGTGTACCTATGGTATTAAATATGTAATGGTTATTCAGTTTTTTCTTGTGAATTATTAATTAGTCTAAAGAAAGGTTTAATTATTTGACAGAATTTACAATCAATATTTGATCACTACACCAAGAGCACCACTTACAAGTTTTCATCTCTATCCAAAAATTGGATATAAATGTTGTGTTGAGTATAATGTGATGGAATGCGTCATTATTTGAATTATAAATTATATTTTTTAGTTTGAACATGAACATAATTTTGCATTTACTTAATTTATTTTGTATTTAATCACTAGTGTTACTTCAAATATCTCTGCCAACATTACTATGGTTAATAAAATTATGATAGATAAGGAAAATCTTTAGGATCTTGAGAAATGTTTGCTAAGAATGCAAAAACTTAATGTAGTGTATTTCTTAGCAAAGTATGTCTTGAAAAGGTTTAAAGATAAGGTATTGCAACAAAGACACTGCAAAAGAGACAGTATAAGAAACTGGGTCATGATGATTGTTTCTCTTGTGGTATTAAAGGTTTCAAGGAGAAGTAATGCACCAATTATCACTATTGGTGTGTAAAGAAAGGTAGCTTCTC